>CM076666.1:18301783-18406621 GCA_038496675.1 Rachycentron canadum
GTGTGTGTGTGTGTGTGTGTGTGTGTGTGTGTGTGTGTGAGCACAATCCCAGAATTACTCTAAAATCATTGACACAGCAGGAGAACGTCCATTCGCCACATTAATGACTTCATTGCTTCACATAATCATTTCAGCTCTTGTCTCTGGTCACAGTTCAAAGACGAGAAATGTTTCATCCCTTTGATGCATAAAAAGAAACTTAGTGGGAACTGAACTCTGGTGATAACAAAGAAGGGAAAAGTGCTTTGCTTTCTAAAGAGGCTAAATGTTTGCAGTGAGCTTTTAAATGCTGACTTTGTGAAATTAAGAATAAATCAGATCCAATAATTTTTTCTCCTAAAAAAAAGAAATATGTCAACTAAAGATGAGCATAAACCTGAGTTGGTCACTTTACTCTTTATTTTCATTGAGCATTATTTACCTGCAGCAGTAATATAATATATAAATAATCAGGTGTTGTTGCACGTCCTGATTTTAAGTGGGTTGGTCCACCGGTCGGAAATATCTCCGCCACTATATTGTGAAACATTGTAAATGTTCCTTTACTCACCAAGCGCCGTCTCCTGAGGTGGAAAACTACCCTCATCTTTTCTTCGGCTGAAATTAGCATGCTAACCAGCTAGCCCCAGCCCAGATGAGTCATATTGTCAATTATGAGTCACTGTAGCGTCCGGTCTGCCATGAAGAACTGGTGCTTGTCGTATTATAACCTCTTGTCTGTAAACGAAACAATGGCTAAAGCTCTTGGCAAGACTGGTAAGTAAACAGTTGCTAATGCTAACGTTGGCTCTGTAGCGTCGTCAAAACTTAAATATAACTCCTTTAACTTTTTGTTTGCTGTTACCAAAATACCTTTAAACTAACAACAATGATATCACTTATTTAACTTGCTCAATATCCACATGTTGGCATTGTCACTGTGAGCATTTTAGCATGTGGACATTAGCATTTAGCTTGGAGTGCTAGAAGTCATTACAGTCAACCTTAACCACAAACTTGAATCTATCCTCTTATTTGGTTTAACACCAAATATCTTTAAACTAACGACAATTACATGACTTATCTGCATCAGCCTCAGCTGTATTTTGTGTTGAGTGCTAATTAGCAGATGTTGCAATATTACTAACAGGAAAATCCACATTAATATTGTCAATGTGAGCATGTGGGCATTAGCATTTAGCCCAAAGCAGCCATGTCATGAGTCATGAGCCTTTAGTCATTACAGTCAACCTTACACAAGCTCCATGAATCCGTGGCCAAAACTGTGTCACACAAATTATTGAACATGCATCTGGATGCTTCACAACATCCTTTGTTTAGTTGTACTTTTACAGTGTTTATAGCAGAATTAAAAAGTTGAGTAACACACCTCTGTAGACTGCATTAAAATAAGCGCTGTTAAAAAGTCAAACGTTGCCTTTTCAGGATGTCGGTCTAAGTGTCTGCACCTTGAACATATCGATGCCATCTAGAAGTAAACACAGAGCAAAAAAAAAAAAAAAAAAAAAAAGGAAGAGAAACAGAGTCATCTGGGTTCTGTATGTTCACACAGAACTGTGACTCATCAGTGTGCTTCATTGTTTTTTGGGGGTAAAGGGGGCAACACACACACACGCACTTCTGCTTTTTTTCTTCTGTTTTGTGATTTGTCAACAAATAGCTTTTTTGGAGTGGCCCCTGCTTGTGAGCCGACCCCCCTCCACCTCCTGAGCTATGACATCATTTCCCTATTGTAAGGAGATTTCTGCTTTGAATCCAGAGTAAAGTGATACGGTGCCAGAAGTTAAGGGATACAGCTTCACTCCCTGCTGTAAACAGTGAGAGGCCGAGTCCAGACCGTGGACATGTTAGGTGGGAGAAAAAACTCTTTTTGCTGTGTATGAACAAAGTCAAACAAATTGTTCTGAGTGACAAACAGCTGAATCTGTTTATTGCATGTGTGAGTGGTGTGTTTTTGTTGAAATGCATTAAGTTATGCAGTAGATGAAGAAAGAAAGGCAGAGACGGCCACAGTTGATTGTGATTTATTGGTTTTAGACTAAAACACTTATCAGTCAAAATCATTTCTGAAGCTTTACTATGAATTGTTTTTTTACAACTTTTTAATTTTCTGCATAAGTCAAGTGAAGGTCTAACATTTCCATATGTGTGAAGGAGATTATTCTCTTATCTTCTTCGATATTCAAAATCCAGCTTGAATGGTTTCGTTTTATTTGTCTTCAAGAGCAATGCACATTAGATCAAAGTTAAGTCACTGTGACTTTATTGCCAGTATTTTTCCACATGAGCTCATATGGACAGAACATTTCAATGAAGGGAAATCAGTTGGAAGTGTATGATAATATTCATTGTTAGCAACAGAGAAAGGCCTTGGCGAATGATCAATGTGATCTATTGATCGGCTAGTATGACGGTAGGGGAGAAGAGGCGTAGCTGATGGTGCTGTAAAGGCAGCAAGTGTCGGAGGGAAAGCCTCAGATGGTGGTTGTATAATAGGTGTAATTACAGTGATATTTAAAGAATGATGATCGATCATTGATCAGTTCCCCCACATACAGTAAGAATAAAGGCAGAATGTCAGAGAAATTTACCTCATTCAATGTCTGCTAAAGTTACACATAATACCACCAGTGTTGTTTCTTATTACACATAGAAGTGAGATAACAACTGGAAAACACCAAAGGTTTCATGACTCAGGTAGGAATATATTTGTTCTGACCGGCTCAGGCTGAGGGGAGATGCTGCGGGTGAGAATCAAAGTGGGGCAGGGTATTATTAACCACATTAAAGTACATTAGAGTA
Source organism: Rachycentron canadum (assembly GCA_038496675.1). Taxonomy (NCBI): domain Eukaryota; kingdom Metazoa; phylum Chordata; class Actinopteri; order Carangiformes; family Rachycentridae; genus Rachycentron; species Rachycentron canadum. The sequence goes on from CM076666.1 coordinate 18,304,586, forward strand.
GAGGTGAGTGTGTGTGTGGGGGGGGGGGATCCAAATAAAATTTTAGTAATTCTATACCTCATCCACCTCTAAAGTGGTTGTAATTCCAAAAAATGAAAACCAGCTAAAGTAAAAGAGAGTAGATCAGAGTAGAGCTGGGGAAAAAAAGCTAGTAGAGTGCCGTAAAGTAGAGCAGAGTGTACTAGAGCACAGTAAAGTGTAGCGGTGTAGACTAAAACACAGCAGAGCAAATAAAATGAGTGTAAAGTAGAATGAAGGCCCAGTAAAGTTAAAAGTGTCAGAAAATCAATAAAACGTAGCTGCGGCTGATTATTTCAGCGCTCTGATGTCTGAAGTGCAGGTGGGTGATGCCTCCATCTGCATTAATATTGATGATACCACCACAGTTTCACTGTATGTTTGAGTCAGACGTGCAGGTAAAGTGATATGGTTCATATAAAGGTCTGTGTGTTAAGAGGATGATGAGGTATGATGAGTTTTCTTGCCCCGTGACTCTGAGGTTTTTCAAAGCCCACAGGCCCAGACAGTAAAGGTCACATCACCTCTGGACCTTGTATTTATGTGGACATCAGGGCAGTCATGAGGACAAAGTAACCCGAGGCTGTGATGACACAGTCCAGCTCCTCATGAGTCCAAAGATCTGAGCTGACTGAGCTTTAAGAGGCAGCATCTTAAAATCAATTATAAAGTCACAAGCTGTGGCGTCAATATTTGCCAATCCAAATAGGATTTTAGTAATTTTATACCTGGTGGCAAAGTGGCACACAGTTATTTATGTAAGTAATTTCATCATTAAGACAAACTTTACCTCAAGATTTTACCTCATTTGGTCCTGGAATTATAAAATACCTTTTTTCTTAAATTGTTGTTATTGTAACTTAACACGATTAAAGCACAAACACTGTTTGAAATTGGTTTATGTTACGGACTGAGATCTGACAGCATGCATGGTGTGGAGTTCCCATGTCTACACGCACACACATACACACAAAAGCACAGGACCGGGGACTTAAGTGGCAAACACTCTGCAGGCCTGCCCAATTTTCAAGGCGATTTCCTAACTTGAGAAAGAGTGGGCTGTGAATAATTGTGGTGCTCTTCATGCTTGTGATAATAATGTTATTCTAAAGGGGTGAAAGTGGTACCAATGGTGGAAAAAACACTTAAAGAAAGGAGGAAAAAAACCAGAAGGTAGGACATGTAAGAAACCACACATTCTAACTTGCTACCAAATTACTCATTTATCGTGAGGTTTCATTTACTCTGACAATTAAAACAACGTCAGGGTTTCGGTAACACCCGCTCTCTTTCTCTAACACATCAACAGTTGTGAGCTTGAGGAAAAAAAGTCACAGTTTACACATTTTGAGACCAAAAAAAAAAAGAAAAAATACCACCTTATACGTAAAAGGTAATTTCTAGATCCCTGTAACAAGTAATTCTCTTTATATTTTTAAATCATAGATCCTAGCTCTTACGTAATTTGTGGTTCACACCTGCCCCCTGAGCAGTGATTGTCCAACAGCATTAAACTTTGGGTTTTTCCACATTTAGCTGTTTGTATGATAATAAAACTGGGTAATAAAACCCACTAAAGGGCTATGAGGATGATGCTGAATTTTCATCTGGGATATTTTGCCACAGCCTCATACTTTTTGCATCCTATGATAAATAAATATAGTCATCAGTTACAGTTACTGCTAAACTGACAAAATCGATTCTATTCGCCTTCTGTGTAGTATCACCTCTTCAAATCTGCCACTGTTATCACTGATAACTGTACACGGCATGCACCATGCAAGAATAAGAACAAGAAATTACATAAACCTAAAGACTCAGGTATGAAGCCTGTGCTTATATTAAAGTAGTGACTATAGAGGTCAGCGGAAGATTTGTTACATGCTTCCCTGGATGAAAGAGAAATGTGATCTATTTATTTATATAATAGAATAATTGATATATCAGTGTTTTATGAATTAATCAGGTTCAGACATGATACCGCCTTAAAGTGTCCATGTCAGACACACGATAGACGCATGTTTTATATCATAAGATCATAAGATTGAATTCAAACAAGATTAATGACCTGTTGTGCAAAACCTGGAAAATTGGAAACATAAAACCAGGAAATTAAGATAAACGCCTGCTAGCTTAGTTAGCTCAATCTTCCCATTGAGTCAAGTGAGTAAATAACTGTTAGAGTTTGTGTGGGTGGGTGACTGTACCTTTGTGTGAGAAGGACAGAGAGGAAGCATGTGTGTATGCTTTCAATGTTTTGTCTGTGGTTTGAGTACTAGACTATTCTTTCATCCTGTGTGTGTTTGTGTGTGTGTAATACCTCAGAGAGTGCTCGACCAACTGTCTGTGTATGAACTGAATAATGCATCAGGAGTTTCCCTTCCTCTCTCCCTCTTATCTCATTCCTTATCCCTGTCTCCTTCACTCATCTTAACCTCCAGTCTCTCAATCATATGATTGTTTTTCCTAATATTCACCTACTTACATGACCTTTTTTTTTTTTTTTTCCTGCGTGTCATCCTCCACCATCAGTCCACAGCATCACCCCCTCCTCCCCACCTCCACTCTCCTCCTCCTCCTCCTTCTATCACTCAGCCCCTCCCAAGCCTACTCATGCGTAAGGTAGTGGGGTGAAAATGCTATGCTCTCTGTGCAGCCTCTGCACGCAATAGTGCCGGGATCGTGTGAGAAGGCCGGCAGACATGATGCGGCCCCACATGGCAGTGGCGTGGAGCCACAGAAGAGAGGAACGGCGCAGAGGGGAGGGGTGTAAAAAAAAAAAAATCCTCACAGTCCCTGTTACCCGCAACCAGGGGTCTCAGCTCAGCCGAAACCATGGCAACGTTTCACACTGATGAGGGATTTTTTTTTTTTTTTTTTTTTTCACTGCCATCACCAGGGTCAATCAGGCGGGTCTCACGCAATGCCACTCTTAAAAGGGGGGGAGGAGGGGAAGGAAAGCAGAGTGACAGAACACACAGAGAAAAACAAACAATGCTGAGCGACTTTCCATTCATTTAGGAGGGTTTCTAATGAAATCTGTAGCTCAGAAATCCCTCTGCATATTTCTTTTAAACATTGATTTAAAGTGGTGATTACCGTGGAGGCTGAGGGAGGAGGAGTGGGTTCAAATCACACCCATCACTCATTCTCTTTTGATTTTCGGGGCTCGATCCTCAAAGGCCGGCCAGCCTTGCTCCTTTGACTCCCCCTTTCCCCTTGGGTCCCCCGCACCCGCTCTCCACACCTCTGCTGGTGCTGGTCTCATTTCAGGGGCGGGCTGTAATGAAGTCCTCGCCCCTCTGATGTATGTTCCTCGGAGGCAGCGGGCCGTGTGGGCCAGGCTGCTGAGCAAGCGAAGGCCTCTCCATTACAGACGGGTTAACGTCTTGTGTCAAGCCTTGGCCGGCGTGGCTGCAGTTGTGATAACAACGTAATGACTTTCTACCTCTGATTACCAAAGAGTCAGAAACATACAAGATCAAAGTAAATAAAACAGAGTAGCACCTTCAGCTAGAATAATAAACCCCCTCAGAAGTGGTGCATGCTGGGAGGATTACTCATATTTTTTCATCTAATTAGGACAATACATCATTTACATTTCACATGGTGGAATGGGGCCAAATGGAGAGGCCCAGGTTACTCAACATGGGGTAACCAAGGAAAATGAATCAAATTCATTAAATACACAGACTATGTTCAATTATTTTAACAAAAACAAGACCATTTTTTCTTAATGGATGTAATTGTAACATAAGACCAGAAATCAGTCAAGATCTATGGCGATTTCTTCTTTAAATAGACAATCGAATCGGGAATGTGTGTCATTCTGTTCCATACTTGTGTGAGTGTGAGTGAGTGAATGAATGAGTGAATGAGTCTCGGATGGTGCAGGTGTCTGTGTGTGTGTGGTCCCATGGCGGAGGTGCAGGCAGTATGGGGGGGGGGGGCTTTGAGTGAGGAGGCCTCTTGGAGAACCATCACTCGCAGGGTTAATATCTGTTTCCCATCTTTTCCAAGTGGCTCTTGAGGAACTGTGGGTTTCCCCCATTTCATTTTCAAAAAAGGAGGAAAAGAGGAAAAAAAAGCCCCCTCTTATGAAATTACAAGTACTTGAAAAGATCTAATGTGGTCTTAATTGTCTCGTTGCATTTGACAATGGGTGTGGAGGGAAACCATGGGGCTGCTTCTCAAGTATGTTTCAAATTACAATGGGGCGTTCTACAGAAAATGTGCTTGTCTCTGTTGTGTGGCTTTGTTTTCTTGAACAGGATAAAGAGGTGCAAGGCTTGGGTGAAGCACCTCCAGAAAATAGAGTGACAAAAAAGAGGTTTGTCCTGATTGCATGCTGCCGCTCTGCAGCAAACATACTTCAAAAGTCTGATGAATGGATGAAAATTGTTTTGCAACCCTGGCTTGAAAATATGTGAAAATGCCCTCGTGAGAAAAACAGCATTTGTCGATTTTTTTTTTAATTTTTTTTTAAAATTTCATTTTATTTATTTTTTTTTAGAAAAGGCTTATAATGTCACGTTCAGCTGGAAAGGACCTCTAGTGGCCTCGAATGAACTGTGTCTGAACTGATTGTCTGTCAGGAACAAAGGTGAAAGTAGCTTAACACTGATATTAGCCCCTGAAAAATCACATAGAGGAGGAGGTCGAAGTGGATGGATGCATCCAATAATGACTCTGCTGTCACCATGCCCTAAACTTAACCAAGCATGTCTAAATTTATCACCATAGGTCATAGAATAATTTTAACAAAACAACTTTGGAGGGCACTGCATGGGGGCGTTGGAGCAGAAAACCTTCTTGTGTCAATGTGGAAAACAATGACAAACTAAAAATCAGCTCTAAATCTGAAAAGATCAGCCAGTATGTTGAGGAGTGTATTTACATTTTTAACCAAAAATCTAATTTCTGCACCTAAAAACAACACACATGTCCATCTGGTTGGAGTCATCAGGAGATAACACTATACACAGATGCATTTGAGAATCAGTCATCTGAAAAAAAAAAAAAGTATTTTTCTTCTTCTTCCTCTTATATTCCTTCATCTGACAACCCTTGCTCCCCTCAGTGGCTCCCTGAGGTTGGGAACCATTACTGTTTCTGAACATGTAAAGGACCCAGTCCTCTAAACCCATTTGATTTTGTGTGCACGATGTGTTGAGGTGACTGATAGATCTGTTAGATCTTGATGATAAAAACATAAAAATTATTCACTAGATATTGTTTTACAGCCTTTTTACCACCAGGAAAACAACAATCTTCTTCTTTTAGCATCCTTATGTTTAAATGCTGCTTCCTTGCACCTCAAACACCAACAAGTGATTTTATTTTTCTCTACCCAAGCCTGCGGTACCCACAAAAACCAAAACCAAGGTCGATCTCTAAAACTGACTGAACTGCTCGACTATGTGTGGCCGCCCCGGCTGCCAGGTTTCTCCTCTGCCAGCTGCCTGTAGCCTAATTAGCCATTTCAAGAATCACCCTGCCTGAAGAGACGTGTTTCCATGTATGTGAATTTCCCCTCACCAGTCATTCGCTTCAGCATGTTTCCCACCCTCCGTGACGACAAATCTGCATGTGGCGCACATCTGGGCCTCCATTCATGAACGTTCAGGGCACTGAGGTGGTTATCTGATGAGAGGAACACACAGGGAAATCTGGCAGGGTCTTTTTTGCTTACTGTGTGACAGACTTGATGTTGACAGAGAGAGGGTTTGAGAAATAAATGTGTCTCGGGTCCCACGGAGCTCAGTCAGGGTTGTATACACAAGTGCTGTTGTTTTCCTGTTCAACTGTGAAAACTGCCTCTATTGCATCTTGTGGCACAAGCTACACAGTCAAACAGTTTATTCCCTTTGATAACTTTAAAATCAAAGAACAGTCTTTGGTCCATAAGGGGTTAGAAAAATAAAGACACACACACAAATACAAATACAATCATCTCTAATTGGATCAGGGCAGGACTTTGGGCTGAATCACCGACCACAGAGGCCTTGTCCTCTGATAAGTAGGGATCTTACCAGCGCTGCTTGTCTGTGTACTGACCTCCAGAGTCGCTGAGTGGCTGCTGACACCTGACACAGACAAGCTTATTCTCCCCACTGGAGCCTAATGTCTGCTGATGGCGGAGACCACCATCCCCTCTTTAGTTTAGGTGCAGTGGGCCGCGTGCACATAGGCCAGGCAAGTCTGTCACCCTCCACCCATCCACCCATCCACCTCTCATTAGGACGGCACAACCTGTTTCTGTGCAAATGACTCTTGCTGTATTCAATGCGGGTGGTGGCACAGGGGCTTCCCACTGACTGTGTCTCCCCGGCCAAAAGACAATAATTAGGCCCAGGGCTGTGCTAAAATACCCTCAGAGTCTGGTTCTTGTTGGATTTATACAAGCATTTAACATTATGTGGCTTCTAGAACAATTTAGAAAAATTATACCCCACTGATAGTCGCCTTAAGTTGTGGCTTTTCCCATTACATAGAGCATATGCATGGCAAGAGTACATAGCAGCATGAAACCTGCATGATATTCATAGTATGCAGGGCAGCAAATTTGGCAGCGAGGTGGCCCCACCACCAGCGCTGCAGTTCTCTCATGCTTCACGTAGGAAATACTGTATACCCTCAGTGATTTGTTTTCAGTAGATTTTATATCTGGATTAGCTACAGTACATATATATATATACGGTACATGATTCACTGAGTAGACTGATGCTATTTAAAGACTCGGGTAGAAGCGAAGAAAACAACTTAGTCCATTAGTTATAACTAAAAGAATGAGTAAACAGCATGTTTCATTCTTGTACTGACTTTCTATGGGAAATTATTTAATATGACAGATCAATCAAATATGCTATAATCTTGGATATGTCTTAAACTGATAATAAGTGACTGTGGAGGCTCATGACCATTTATATACTCATCAGTCCACTGGGGTCATTCATGGGCTCAGTCAACTTGGTGATCCCCTGAATTTTTATCGAGCTGGAGTTTGACATTTTTAGGTTTGAGCGAAATGTCACATAGATATCTTGATGTGAGAAACATTCACTTTTACCACATGATGACTTGTAATAACATTGGTGATCTCATCCACTGACTTTTCAGCGACTTTTCAAGTGTTTGTCTGATACTTACGCTCAACATCATCTTTTAAAATCAATGTGTTAGTAATGTCATCGTGAGTAATGTTGAGATGCTGACCAGCCAGTCAAATAATGACCTAATAAATGGGTTCATTCTTCCAACTTTACTTAGTTTGAGTCTGGCCTGTCACTTATCACAAGTCTGGACTGAACCAGACCAGGATTTGCTGGTTTGGGCGAAGTCATTCTGGCAACGTGAGACTGTCTGGCAATCTCTGCACTCTTCCTCACACATACACTGACTTGTATGCTCTTCTTACACAAGTAATGACAAGTTATAATTGTGTGTCGATGTATATTTTACGATGCCCCAAGGTTCGATGTCATGACTCATAAAAATATGACAACAAATAGGAAATGAATGTTGTGGAGTCTAAAGTTAACCAGCAGTAACGTTCATCAGCTGCCTCGTGTTTCCTTCACAAGCTGGTGCAAATAAAAATGCAAATGTAATCAAGTGCAACAAGACAATAGCACAAAACACTGTATAGAGGCTCTGTGCACCACATTCAAAGCCATGATCAGGACACTGTCAACTGGATCAGTGGGAACAAACAGCAAATGAATCAAAACTTCACAGAGCGGCTGCTTGGTCCGACAACATGTACACAAACTGGCGTATTTGATGTTATAAAAGGAAATTAATCATTACTGCCCTTTCTTTCTTCCCTCCACATATTTCACCAGTAAGATGTTAACTATGATTGATCTCTCTTCTGCAAAAGCTCGTCTGACATTATATCGTCCCATCCAATTATGGTTAGAGAAAAATGGCGGCCGAAGCTAATTAGGATGGGTGGGGAAGCTTTCTCTGATCCTCTCCTTCACTTTTTGACAGATGCTATAATTCATGATGTGAGAGGAAGATTGGTGCATGTTAAATACCGAGCATCGCCTACACTCTCATTTGACTCAGCTGGTGGTCCGTCTGAGAATTATGGTTAAGGAAATGTTTTGTGCGTGTGTGTGTTTTTAACTTTCAGAGGGACAGAAAGAACCACTCTCGACAAAGCCATCCTAAAAGCATCTATTATGTCCTGCCTCATGTGCTGTCTATGAACACCACATGTTGCCGGTCAACAGCAAGAAAAATACGACTTCCTAAATCACTTGTGGCAACTTTACAGTACACTTCCCTCACTGCGTGTCTGTCCTGCTCGCTCTGTGTCAGCTCTTGGGCAAACACACACATAAACACACATATAAAACCACACTTATGAGATGAGCCGACTCTAGAGGGCGGGGGACGACATCATCATCGTTTTTTTTTTTTTTTTTTTTCCTCTGTGATGAGAATCATAAAAGTGATTACAAACACGCTCACAACTTAAACTGTCTCTACATCATATATAAAGCTCACATTTGTCAACAGTGAAATGAACAGCCACATTTCTATCACTACGAATAAAATGCACATTAAATTATCTTTTCTCTATTTAAAAAAAATTCTGTCAAAAAAACTCCATTAAAAGACCTAAATCTAATAAATTGATAATTGATAAAAACAATAAGAATCATAATGATTAAGCCCATTGTTGCTTATTCCTCTGTGACACAGTGACACAGGCAGGAGGGGGAAGTTGGAAAGCATTGAAGGATGAGCAATCACTTTTGGTTTTGGTGTTTTTGAACAATTTCTGAAGTGAATATAGAATATCTCTCATTTTATACTGTACATACAAGTAGCAAACAAAACAAGATAAAACTACTCAGCAACTAATGCTTTTTCAGGTGTTTTCACAGCAGCACAAGCTGTGAACTCAGCATTAATATAACGTCTTATATAGTGTATATGGTGAAATTGTTCTGGTTTTGTGTTTAGACAAACAGACAAGGACTAATTTTTCTGGATGCCTGATGTAAATACAATATTTGTTCTCCTTCTAGTCTGAGGTAAACCAGGTTGGTTAGTGGCGTCTCGAGAACTGATACTTTGGTACCAAGTCGATGTAATGTAGTTGAAAGTGTCGTTGAGGTGTCGTAGACGTCTCAGGTGCTGGAGATGTGACCGACGAGAGCTTTATAATATCACGACAAGTGTTCTAGTCTGACATCAAACTTGGAGAGAAGAAGAAGAGGGCAGGCGCAGTAAACAACAACAACAACAACAGCAGCAGGCGCAGCAACAGATTTGCAGCAACTTGTGGGGAAAAGAAAACACACACCATGACCAGTCAATGGAGAAATGACGTGTTTGACACAAATCATCAGAGACAAGTTATTGACAACTGTAAACGACCTGTTAGGGAGTTTCAGTTGTTTATTTCATATCAACAACATGTCGTCAACATGTTCACGTCCCGAAATGTTGCTGTTATTGTTGGTGAATTGCAACATTGAAATCTGTTCTAACAACAAATTTGGTATCAACAAATGTGAAATTGTTTAGTGCATCTTTAAATAAATGTAGTTAGTTCATTTGAACCACTGAGGCTTCCTGACAGTTAATACTGACCTAGAATATTCTTCACTATTTGAGTCCAGGCTATAATCATTAAAGAATTAAATTGATGATCATCAAATTTGTTTCAGATCCAGATCCAGATTTTGCTGTTGCTTTCTTTCTTTGCAAATATTATGATGTTCCTTGATTTTTGAGAACACAGACGGAAACATTAAGGTTCCCGTTCCACGGCCCATAATTTCATCATCTTTCCACTTTTTCCACGTTTGTTTCCGTGTGTCTTTTCAAATTAAGGATATGCCCCCACCATCGTGTACCGTATTGTGCTAGTCCCTGGATTTGCCAAAACACAAACTTGAATCAGTCTCCTAACTGTAGAAAAGACATATACTGAGCAGAGTTATAGTTGCAGCTTTCATGAGTCCTTTAGCCAAGAGCTTAAACAGACTTCACTGTTCTTCCCAGAGAAAAAAATCTCCCCTCCCCACAAAATAATTCAAGATTTTTATGTTAAGTGTGTGTGCGACCTCAAAATGGGAGCCAGCCCTGCTCATTAAACCAAAGAATAAAAGTTCAGTAAAACTGATAATTGTTTTGTTCAATTTTCCAGCTAAATAACGTTTCGAATTACTCATATCAAACAGAATATGTCTTCAAGGGTCTGTTTGATTGGTCCATGTTGAAAGAGTCAAAGTCCACCGCTGCCACAGACCAATATGGGATTTAAATCTTCGTCTGCATGTGTTGAAACACTCCATCAAAACTACTGACCCAGAAAAAAAGCAGGCATCTTTGAATCCAGGGCGACATTTGGTTACATCAAGACTTGTACGTCTCCCACCAGAGACAGTTTTGTCTGTTGCCAATCATTTTGGGCTCTGTTGGTGTTTCTGCTCGATGCCTTGCTAAACTGCGTACCCGCCGACCGAAGACATGTCATTCATAATGTAAGGAAAAAACAACCTCAGAGCGCCCAGAGCCTGAGGTTACACTATCAAAATAAAACTCTCTAACGCTACAGTATATCTAATGCATTGTCTGCAAATTGAACTTGAGATGGGGAATTTAGCTGAAACCGCTGCAGCAGCGGCTCATGATCAAGTAATAAAACAGTTGTTTTAGTTGATCTGAGTCTGAATTAGGATGAAGACTCCACTTTCATTTTATGCAAATGAATACAAAGATGCTAATATATGAAAAACAAAAAAAAAAGGATAATTTACTCATTGGTATTTCATTAGATTTTTATTTATTGAAACAGAATGTCAACTTGACATTAATATATCATCACCATAAAGTTGATATGACTTATTTCCACATTGAGCAGACAGAGCACGACATTAGCATTAATTTGGAGTCATGTTTGTGACTACGTGGTGATTGTTGGCCAGGCTGATAAATAGTAGCTAACATTGTCTGACTGGTGTTTGGTGCTGAGCTGTTGGTGTGTACAGTGGATTTTTAGGACTTGCTGTGAACAATGAGTAAAGTAGCGGCTGTAAAACCAAAAGAATGAGTTAAAAGACACTACAATTGTCTATAAAGCTAAAAGGAAGTGGAGAGATGGGTGATAATTTCCTGTGTGTGTGTGTGTGTGTGTGTGTTCACCATCACCAGCAACATTGTTTACGTTACACATACTTTCTTGTAAAATATAATATAAAAAGTATTATAAAAGTATTGATCAGTGCAGCTTTAAGTTTAAACTGGTCACAGGGAGAAGTTCACTTACAAATGAATCTTATTATCACTGATGGATTCATGATTTCTTCATTTTAAGATATTAAGTTCTGAAGAAAACTGACATACTTGCTTTGCTGCAGCAGAATGAAACATATTTACTACATGTATGAAGTACTAACACTTGGGCATTGGGCAGTCATCCCTTCCTAATCATATGCTCATATAGTGCTCGCACTATATGAGCATTACGCTGCCTTGCTCAGAGGCCAGAAAGGCAATTTGTATAGTGTGACCGTGACACCTGCAGTTACCAGCTCAATTCACTGGTCTGTTGGTTTTGAGGCTCGATCTAGCAGCTCTTTCTCTACTGATCAGCTTAGCTCGCTCGTCCTGAATGACAATTCAACGACACGTCTGTTTTCATCAAACAGGAAGTCAGGTGACGTTATTATAAAGTCACCAAGTCAATTTATTTCAGGTTTCCAATCAAAAGTCGTTGTCTTTTTTTTTTTTTAAACTACGATTGTTCTCTAACCCAAACCTGTGTTTTATTTATGGTCTTTCTCTAAAGCCAGCCCAAGTTGTTTTTGTGCCAAAACCATAACCACACCTTAATCATAGCGCTGTCACAACATAAAGGGATTTATTTTTCAACCGTGACAGGCAAGTGACGCCGTCCTGTCAATAGTGGTGTCAAATCAGAAGCCACCTCTGTCTGTCGGTCACAGTAAAAAGGACGCAATTTCAAGGGTTTACTGGTTCTGGCACAATCTGGCAAATGATAATAAAAACACAAAGATTTTCATCAGTGTAATAATGACATTTTCACCGAGCTCCTTCAGTGGACTGAGTGACAGGTTAGACCAGGAAATGGGCTCTAGTTTCCTCCCAGAAAAGGTCTAAGACTCATATTAAGAAGTACTGAAAACTTTGTTTTAGTACATTTGTACCACGAGAACAAACTGATCAGATAATGAAAAGAAAGACTGGGTAGATGTCATTATAATGATGGATGAGGACTAGATGTGCTCATACCAGGAACAATACATATTTCTACTGAACATGAACTGGAAAATAAAACTATGATGGAGAGCAAATAGGGAAAAAAGGGACTGATATAAAAAAAAAAGAAGAAGACAATGTATCCCAGCTGAGAAGTGCAAGTGGCAGATGAATTGAAAACAATATCCCATCCACTAGGCTTGCCAAATTCAGTTACAGATTTCAGCTTTAACCTATTGGATCCCTGGAGCTGTTTTGAAGGGAGTGAGCAGGAAAGCAAACAGTATTAATCCTCAAAAAGTTCAAAATATCTTCCTGTCATAACAAAGGATCGAGCCCTTGTTCTCCGTAAAGTCTGCAAAATAATATTAAGTGCAGATGTGAGGGAAGATGGAGGCATAAACACTGGGCCCTGTCTTTTCTAAATGTTTAAAAATGAGTCTTAATGCAGAAGGGCTGTGGGTATTTGCCCAGCTGTTGGATAAATAAGCAGAGAGATTCAAAGGCTGGATAACCTCCGCCAATGCCCATCAAACCAAACAGATGAGAGACCATAGTAATCTGCTCCATTCTCCGATGGGACAACACTGACTCCAATTAGCCTTCAGCCCCAGATCCATGGGGGGAAGAGAGAGAAAGGAATGAAAAACGACTGTGGTGATCTTCCTTACATTTCACCGAACGCATTCAAAGGATAAGTGACAGACTTAACTTTTTTCCTAATGTTTGTAAAAGCACGAGCACCCCTTGTCTGTTCATCCATGTTCTGCAGGAACTTCCTAATACTCGGTGACAATGTTTGGCCACGGTGATGCAAGGTTTTCTAACTCTCCATGTAATTAAATCACAACAGTTAATCAGAGTGGATCAGCTGTTTTCTTTGCAAACACTGATGTCACATTTGAGCCATTGTGGAGCAGCCGGCGCTCGCTCCTGCGCTGCTTGTTGCTCGGCAGATGAGTGATTGCGCCCTCGCTCACGAAGGGAGCGGGAGTGTAATTGGCAGCAGGATCCTCTTGGAAATATATAGGACATCTTTCAAGAGACTCGAGAAATGTTTTCACTACTGTTGAGCTCACTGGCGCTCGGTTCGGCGCTGGGTTGGAGGACGGGGTGCACAGAGCAGTAATTAAAGCGAGGTGGAAGAAGTGAGCTGACATTCATCAGGAGGAGGAGGAGGAGGGAGGTGGAGCTGATGCTGAGCACCGCGCCAAACCAAAGGTCTAATTCTTCATCTCTAGTTATTTTCTTGGCCTTCCCTCCCTCTGAAGTTTGTTTTGTCATGGTAAGGCCAATTTTTTTTTTTTTTTTTTTTTTTTAAGCCCAATCTCATACTTCCACATTTAATCCTCACTATTGATTGTACAAATACAATTTTCAAAGTTATTATGTCATTAAATGTATGTTTTGCTGCTGAAAACTTCAAACGAGCCGAGTCTTTCTGAAGACATTGCTTGCTGCTGATGTAATAATTTCCCTGGGATATTTAAAGTAAACACATTAAGCCTGAAAGAATTCAAAACTTGTCTTTGACTATAATGTCTTGGCCTTTTTGATTGGCACAAGGCGTGGAATGCCACTTTTCAGTGAAAACCAATGGTCGTCTTTAACAGCCTGCGTTTCCAAGCTCCCATGCAGTGTAAATTATAGGATAATAGGGTGCAGGCGATTGCAGACTCTGTTTATTCAATCCATTTCTTCACATAAGTTCCCATTGCCTTTTTCCGTCTCTCTGGCGTGTGTGTGGTGGTCCTCTGATCCTGCTGACCCTCGACATGTGTTTTCACTTTCGGCTCTGATCTCAGCGCTGCGACCAGTGGGGAACCAAATACAAATTGAACAGTAACCATTCACAGGCCACTCTTTTTCATACCACCGTCAAACCCGCTTTTTCTTCCCCGGGAGGAGCTCGGAGGATGGCGGTCCCCGGTTTGGTCACGGGGGGCCTAGAGTCTGCTGCTGCTTCCCCCTCACAGCCATCGGGTTTTGTTGTAGACATCCAACAACAATGCGGTTTACTGCAGCTCATAGCACGTCTTACATCTTTTAAATCTAAGTCACATTATTCCCCTAAAAGAAACAACAGGCCACAAGACACTGACACAAGCTGAACAACCTTTAAATGTGAACCAACTTTTCTCAAAGCATCCAGAGAAAACATCACCCAGAGGAACAAATCACCAGTGTTTGGGTGGTGTGCTTTTTATTATTTCTGTTAAGGTGAAGTTTTCATTAGGCCCATAAGCCCCCCCCCTCCCCTCCACCCCCACCCCTTTTGAAAGCGAGCCCTTTTTCTGTGAAACTCGCTGGACAGCAGCCGCTCACAAGTGGCAGGGTATGTTTGTTCAGCTTTTATTGGGAGATACGGTTTGAAGAAGTTAAAAAGAACCCTTTTGTTGTTCTTGGGGTTCATATTTTCTCTGGAGTTGCTCCACGCGCTGTGTTTGTTCCCCCAGACCGAAAATGAAAAGGGTAAAACCTGAACGCAATAACTCACCTAAAGTGAAGATAAACTCTCAGAAGACTCCATGGGTATAATCTCCCAGATAAGATATAAATCAAGCAAAGTGAAAACCGTGAGCTACAGGCTTTAGTTTAACTCTAACAGCCTTTAACGGCCGACTGAGACTTAGTGAACAATTTAGATACCTGACCATATGTAATCCACAAAAACTGAGCCCAGACTTGTACCTAAGCCGTGATATCTGATCAAATGATATGGCGCTGATAACATCTACAGGCTATTGCTGTAATATCAATCACAACAGGACATGCTGATATTCTGCATTTAACGTCCCTACACATGGGTTTGTAATGTGATTTTCAATAATCTTTTCTTCACCAGGATTCTCCCTCGGAGCCTCTTTATTAGAGTAAAAACACATTCATCACCTGTTTCACATTAAAGTTTCACGCATGCAGTCCCAACCCCTTGTATCTTGTAAACTCTGCTTCATTTACTTAGCCTGGCTTTCATTGCAGCCATTTTGCATGGTTTACCTTTGTTTGGTTTATTAACCCAGGGGGTTACTTAACCTAAACATCCCAGCTTCGGCCTTGAGTTTCAATATTTTTAACAAAAGTCTTTTTTTTTTTGTAACACTGACAGAGGGTGAGGATGATGGAGGATGGTTATGGTTGGAAAGCAGGAATGTGATTGGTAGATGACTTTTTGAGATGTTTCCTTCATTTAAAATCAACCTTTCAATCATGCTGAGTCATATCACAGGTTTAAAGGCTGAACACAGTGATTTCACTTTTTGTTTGATTTTATCTTCAGTGATTCAATTTATATAAATAAAAGAACAATTGTTTGTTTTAAATTGGCCGTTGAAACCTGATTAAACAGTACATTTACGTCTCCTATCTCAGTTATAGACTGATTCAGTTTCAACAGCACATATCTTGAAACTCTCAGAGGACTCTTCGTCAAACAAATAAAGGCTTTGAGCAGCATCAGTCAGAGGGAAAACCTAAAAAACCTGTGCATGCACTGAAAGCCGAGTGAGACCTTTCTCATTTGCGAAACCAAAAATATCCCCAGTTAAAGGAGCAGCTCCACGGCTGATGGCGGCTGGCGCTCCGTTCCCATGCTCCAGCATTGTGTATCTTCCAGCTGCAGCCAGGGGGAAAAAAAAAATGAGGGGGGAAGGCACACTCATGGGTGGTCTGCCCCCACATGGTCCCACACTCTTGCGGTTTGCGCCCTACATCTGATAGCAGTGGCTCTCAGCTGGGGCGCGCACCGCTCACATTCCCTGTGCCATTTTAATGCAACAAACTCGAGCTCCGGGAGGAGGCTGGGACTGTTTACTGAGCAATATCTCCATCCGAGCAGCTCGCTGCACAGCTGGCCTGCCATCCACCAACACTAACTTCTCTTTACCAAAGGATGTAGTAAAATTCTTCTGAGTCTGTTGAGCCCTTTTACCATTAATCAGATAGATAATGGTTCTTAGTGATTATAACTTATCTTTTTATCCACTTACGCCTGCATGCTACTTTTCAAATAATACTTCTAGTAATCGACACTTTTATCTACTTTTATCACGCTCAGTTAAGTGAGCATTAACTACTTGTGCTGCACCATAACCATTACTCTGCGCACATTTGGCTTAAAGAGACTCTCACGCGCCCTTTCTATGGGGGTAAAATCGATCATTTCTCAGCCAGAAGGTTTTGCAATGTTCGCACAGATCACGATGAAATTTCAGCAGTGAACGCCACAGAGTCTAGTTAATAAGTGAGGGGGGCTGTTAGATCACTCACGTTGAAGTGGATTTATCCTCGAGCCCGCAAATACCACATTTTATTGACTTTCATACGCTGGCAATCTGATCTGAAGTACAGGAGCACAATTAGCTTCATAATAACATTTTATGGAAATAATCAATATGGAGCAGAGCACAGATTCGGGTCGGGGCTTCGAGTGTGGTCTTCTTGCTCAGCACAGACACCAAAGTTCTCATGAACAGAGAAGCCAACATGTTGCAATAATCTAACCCAACCACACACATGTAACGATGAATATTACCACAATTTTTTTATTATTATTATTTTCTGGTTGAGAAAATTGGGCATGTGATGGCTTCATACGTGGCATTTAGTCTTCATGCAAACATGGCCGTTGGATTCACCTTTTGGTTGTGATAAAACTTCTTATTCACACCATGTTAATGGCATGTAAGTACAGTTCGGCTGCAACAATGTGATGTGAAAGGGTTAAGGGTGATTTTGAACACACATTGTTTTGTTTTTTATGTAGAGCTGCTTTTTCTACATGTTCATGTTACACATCCCAGACAAATATGTTCCTGATGAGTCTGGTGCATTAAGTCAAATCCAAGTCAAACTTACCATCATAGTAGGTGCTGAAAAACCCAATTTGAGATTCTCTCGTGGGACCTTGCAGAGGTTGATGCTCTGCAAATGCAAAAAAAAAAAAAAGATTTAGAAAACCCAGATGCAATTCTAGTTTAGGCCAAGAGTTTTCCCATCAAGCTTGTGGTTATAAATTCTTCTACTTCAGAAGCAGTTTTTCAAATGTTTTGTGAGAGACACGTTCAACAATGAGCTCCAGAAGATTGGAGAAGAGAAGTGATATCATTCATCCTCTATTGTGACAGTGATGAAGAGGACGTTTCACAGCCAAACGGTGAAGCTGCTGATCATCAGAGTTGTGAAGTCTCCGGGGTTCATCTGCGTCTCATATAAATAAATATGTAGCACTGTGGGAGTCTGGAGAATGGGTTAATGGAAAATGGACGATGATGTGATTAAATGGTCATAATCATAATCACCACAGATCAGGGATAATGAGCAGGAAGTATAACATGCAACATGTTGCCAGGTTGTACCAGAGTCAGGTACATTAGATAAAAGACACATCTATAAATATATCTTCATCAATACTGAAGCATCAGCTGTTAGTGTAGAGAAAAGAAAACGAAGCTGGTCCATAACCTGAATCCACTCAACCAGCGGAAACACGAGACATGTGTTGTCAGGCAACACAACAGGGCGGCATAACCTCCTATGAGGACAGTGAACACATCGCCATGTGTGTTAAATCTGCAGACAGTTCACACGCTCATTCTGCTCTCCGATGCAAAGAGCAGAGATCAGAGACACACAAAGTAATATGAAATTAACGGCATTTAATCAGATAAATGTTACGAAGCAACGTGTTTTCAATTGTTTGGTAGATTTTGGTGCAGAAAGACTGATGTTTTCAATCTGATCAGACAAGAAAATACAACGTTCCAGATAGTTTTACCAAAGTTTTTCACTGGCTCAAAGAGAATTTGTAGTTCACAACATAAAGGATCTAGAACATATGCCCCACATGCTCCTATGCACAAAGTGAATCTAGCACTGTTACAACATATCTAAATAAATCACAGATTCTATTAATGGTTGTCATGTTTGTAAAACAGTCATGTCCTCGTCCTCCTACGGCTTCATCTCTGCTGCAACTTTGAACACATCACTACAAAGAAAACCACAATTAAAGGGACACGCAGAAAAGGCTTCTGAGCTCATTAAATGATAAAGCAGCAGTGAAAGACGGCCTCACACTTGCTGACAGCATAATAAATATCTGTAGCCGTGAGACATGAAATGTTGCCATTGTTAGTGGCAGATTTACATGCAAACCATCCTGTCTGGATAAAATTTCACTGCCTCCACTTCAGTCAACTCAGTAACATTGTACGACAATACAATGTTATAAAAAACAGCCAGAAATATTTACAGATATTTGTCCAACACCTTGAAAAATGGTCACTTTACTTGCAAAAGTACACAAAAATGAACACAATCTTGAACTGAAGTGTCGCAAACGTGTTAAAACTTATTAGAGCGGTTCTTCTACATCTGATAATGATTAAGTTTTTCTTTTTTCTCACAAAATTGGTATTCAACATTTGGGAATATAGCCTTGTGCAGTCTGCTCTGAAGAGTATCAGTTTCCTTTGTGTTTTTCACGTCTTATCACACTCTCTCTCTCTCTCTCTCTCTCGGCAGTGATCACCACGACAGAATGAAAGGTGACTTCTTAAGATGTTGCAGCTGATGCAGCCTTTGGAAGGGAAAGTGGCAACTAGCTCCTCTTTCATCCTGCAAGATTCCTGCACTTATCACTTGAAGTCTTTAATTCACTGGCAGGAGCACAAAAGACTTTCACATGTGGGTTTAGAGTCGGCGGGTTTATAAAATGTCAATCACAACACATGTTAACCTCATGAACTCTCGGTTTTCCACTCACATTTCCCCTTGAACATCACTTGATGATGATATGACCTGTACAGCATATTCTGTCTCCTTGCCTATAATCCTCACACTGAGCAAAAACCCAAGATACTATGTGTTGTTATTCTCGTTTTTCTGGGATAAACAGAACCACAAGGAGCTTAAACCCTCGAATCTTCCCAACTTCACAGTTAAAAGTTAAAGTCCAAAATTTGACAATGCAGAGTTTATCAAGTCAAGCTAGCAGCTCCCTGAAACTGTGCTCAGACTAAGCAGTGGTTTAAGACTTAGGTCAGCATGCTAACATGGGCGTGTTAGCTAGCATTTGCTAATTAATGCAGCTGATACTGATGGAAATAGAATCATCAATGTTTTTACAGTTCATCCTCAGGGGGACATGAATGTCTGCACCAAATTTAGTAGCAATAATAGGTTTATTATATCAACTCATGGTGACACTGAAGATCAGGGAATCACCAAAGTCAGTAGGATTCATCCTCTGGGAACCATGAATGGTTGTACGTACTTTGACGTCAATCACATGGAAGTTGTTGAGAGTCTGGTTCAAAGTGGTGGGCCGACCACCTGACGGACCAACAGAACCACCGAACATCGGATGCCTCTTCAGAAAATTAAAATAAAACGTAAGCATGCATTGTGGGTAGTTTTATACTGTATGTGTGTGAGGTGGTCGGGGCAGACTTCACACATACACACACATATGTGTTTGTGTGAGCTTTGTTTCTGGGGGTGTGTGTGTGTGTGTGTGTGTGTGTGTGTGTGTGTGTGTGTGTGTGTGTGTGTGTGTGTGTGTATGTATGTGTGGGGAGGGCGTGTTTGATTTCAAAGCATGGCGAATGAAACCTAAAACTTGGGAAAAGCTGACAAAACATACCGATCCCAGGTGGTTAATCGGCCGGGAGAAATGACCAGTTGACCAGCATCATAGACGACCTCATTCTGATGTGCCCTCACTGCCGGCCCGGCGCCCATCTGCTAGATATTACACCTAGAAACTCTTCTGTTTGTCCAACATATGTAACCGATGGGTGGTCTTGTGATAAGACAACACCAACGGACACCTTTCATAGCATTTTCTTACTCACTATCACTGCAAGAGTCTTAAAGATGGGAGCGTGGCCGGATGTCACCATGTCAGGCAACGGAAACCTGCTCATTACTTCATGATGCCACATTGATGCCAGTTTCTGGAAGGATCTTTTATCTTCTTTTACACCACCAGGGCGTTTTAATCACCCCGTCTCATTCAGATGCCTCAGGAGGACACAAATAGAAGAGTTTGTTCGACTCAGAAAGAAATCTGTGCTCAGGGAGCGGAACAGGGAAAGTTCCAGGTGTCAGGGGTGAGAGGTTGAAGGTCCTGGTAGTGTGGGTGGCTCTGATGAAGCCCTGTTAGCAGTTAATGAGGGCTGAACAGACACACTGATCACCCCTTGTAATTTGCGGGGGGCTAATCGCTGAATATTCCCTTTGACAAGAGAGATTACACGCCGGGCCCGATGCTGGACAATAGAGATTTGCCATGTAATGTCTCCACTATAGACCCGGGACACAATAAAAGGGTGGATCAGACCGAAGGAGAGAGGAATTAGAGGAGGGGAAGGCAGGGGGGTGGATGTGACACCAGCTAAGAGGTGCCACCTTTGGGACAATGTAAAGATGGGGGAGGGGGTGTGGCAGCACAAAGCTGAGCATCACATGGCTTAGCTATGACCTTAGAGAATGACAATGTGTGTGGGGTGTGATGATTGGTCAAAATGAGAAAAGAATGCTCTGTTTACATTGGGTTCATGCCTTAAAGCAGCAATAATCAATATTTAATTTTACTAATGGATCACATGACTAACTTTGTGAAAAAGGTCTGCAGCAGGGACCCTAGAGACAGTTTCAGCTTTAAGGTGAGTGTGGTACAAATGGCTGTGGACAGGAAAAAAAAAAAATTGTTTTTTAGAATATTTTCAATACTTAAGCTTCCTGTCTAAACTAATTTTGCTTCTATACTGCGGCTGCTGTTCTTGTGCTGTAGTTCAGTGGTTGAGAAAGTCATAGTACCAAAGGAAAGTGCTGTTTTGTGGGAAGACAATGCTCTGAAAATATTCAAAATATATCATATATTCAAACAGATATCGGTTTCCTTGAATGGGGCACGTTTTAAAAGTGTCTAAAACATGTTTTTTTCTGCAGCACATCCTCAGCTTTTTTCCCAGTGCTTCTCTAAACTGGCAACACACTGATCTGAATCTACTGCAGGTAATACACCCACTATGTATAACTACCCCACGTCAAATAACCTAAACTATCCCTTTAATATTTGACAGGTGACAAGAAACATCTCTCCAAACGTATACTAATATTGCTCCATATACTGTTTGCTAACATGTTCACCACAGTAGCTCAATAAGGTAATAATATGTGGCCAAAGACAGTTCATCCAGATTTTAGATTAATAAAAAGCAGCTTATTGGGATTCAAATTGTGAATTTTTCACATTTTCACTAAATAATCTGTGTCCATCAAGCACTTGCTCTATTATTTGCCATTTTGGTTCTATAGGGAAAAAAAGCCCAGAGTGGAGGATTAAGGTCTCAGTCCATCAAGCACATGGAAAGCTCATAACTCAGTGAGGTAGAGCTCGCTTTAGTGGTTTTCAGTGACACAGATGACTTTTACAGAGGCAAAATTATTCCACAGTAAAAGCAGCATATACTCTTACATGTGTGAATGTACCATATATACTTACCTCGGTGGTCCAAGTAATGTGCAATACATTCAAACACTTACTGTATATGACCAAATACTGTATGAGGTTAGGGTTTGTCATGATGATCAGATTTAAGATTTAACCAAGAAACCACATATGAGCTAACGTCCATTCTGTCTTTCTCATATTAGCTGAATTTCTGAGATAGAGAAGCCCAATGCATCATGGGTATCTTTTGTAAGTGTAAGTGTAAGCAGTGTAACAATTGATTGATTTGACTCTCTGTTGTTGGTAGAGCCTGGTCACGTCAACTAAATTGCAACCAGCAGATAATTAAGCAAAGTGCTGGTGGAGCAGGAGCTACACATGAGCTTTGTTCCCAGTTCATCCTTCAGAGGACGCGAAGGTTGGGCCCTTAGTGGCCTTAGTAGACTGCGAAAGCCAAACTGAAAATGAGTTGAATGTTGTTGAAACCCAACATTACCTTACTTACATTTAAAAGTGTAAACCTTAGGATCTCTGTTGGTTGGGGTTAGGGGAGTTTTATTATCGACACACCACTAATCTTGCGGTAGGCTGTGCAACAAAGGATCTTCATTTCCCAGGAAAATCACTACACATTTGTCTGTCGCATATGAAGGAGCCTAATCGCGTGAACTGTGATGCAGTTGGTTTTCAAACGCGTCCTCTGAAGGAATTGAATTGGGACACAGCTATAGTTCACATGTTAGCATGCCAGAAAGTCAGTGCTGTTCTAGCTTTGATCAGTCACACAGCTTTTCCTTGCAGAAAAAATGTCAGTTAGCATAAAACTAACTGTTTTTTAATGGGGCAGTAAGTTACCACAGATGTATTTGTGCTGTTGACTGTGGTCTCAAAGTGAGCTGTGAGAGCTTCCTCCATTTTGGACTCCCCAGCTCCCCATTCCTCAAAAGGTCAGCAATGTCAAGGCAGTTTCCCGTTACGGTGTGAAGTTAGGCTTCTGGTGAAAAATTTGCATGGATTTACATTGTCCCCTCTAGCATTTGCATTGAAATGAACTCACAGTGAGTGTTTCCAAGACAGTGAACATGTGATAGAGGTGAAGCTAAAGGAAGCTAAGCCAGACACTCAAATACAACTTATTTGTATGAATGTGAATTTGTATCCTGAACTCCAATGATCAGCTGCTTCAACTCATTTATTTTCCTCTTTCTTCTCCCTTTGACATCCCTCATGTCACTCATATTTGAGCTGTGTGGCTTTTTGTTTTGCCAAAACATCCGTTGGGTTTGACATGCGTGCCAAAAACCAAAGGGATGCATGCAACATGTTGTACAAGTCTGCAGAGGCGGACAGGATTTCTTTCTTTTTGTTCCTTCGCCTCGCCTTAGAGGCCAACAAGGACCACCAAAGATGCCCGCTTCAAACTCAAATTAATTACAATCTCAAGGATGATCCAGTTCGTCTTGACGTCAACTGCATGTTACTGCTCCGACATTCATGTTTATGTGTGCGTACATGCACCAGAAAAGAGCTTGAATCCCAGAGGCTCACTGACGGTCATGGGAATGTGAAACTGCACATCGGACATAAACTCCCAGTGGCAGTCTGATGAGAGTCCTTCGGCCGCGAACACGTACAGTATAATTTGTGAAGTTGTGGGCCGTGTCATTGGCACTTCAGAGGAAATGTGATTCTGTCTCACAGGCAGTTTTCAGGCTGCAAAGATAAAACATGAGGTGCCAGGGAGGGAGAAGAGGGGGTACACACACTGACGACGTAAAGGTGAAGATCCCGACTGCGGTGCCTTGATTTAACAGCTGAGGTTTTGAAAGCCCAGTGCATATAAAAGCCTGCCATCAACACATATAATCTCTTAGCTGAGCCCATTGAAAGCTGGGTCCCAGGGGTTAATTCTCCCATCACTCCATGTTTGAATCAACTCCTGACTCACATTGAGATGAAAGCCACAGAGTCCCAGGACCGAGCCTGGACTCCGAGGCCTGCTGATCCTGGACGACTGGAGCGGATTATTGCATGTTCGTCTCGTCGGACCTCCATCGGGACAGGAAAACTGAAAAGAAAAACAATAATTAGAGATAATTGCTTGTGTCCAAACACGAGCGTTAAAGCCCTCCTCCCTCCCATCCCCTTTCGTAGTATGTGAGGTGGAATGAAAGGGACACCCCCCTGTTTTGACAGCTGGGCAGGCGAACATAATTTGTGACAGCTGAACTGAAACGTCTTTAACCGCAGGGAGAGACACAGAGAGAGGAGGATTTGGGCCGAGAGAGAGATGGTGAGAGAGAGGGAAGATCAGACAGAGAGGTTCTGCCCAAAAGAAAGGAAGAAGATGTCAGAGCAGAAAATGAGACATAGGAGAACTGGGGAGAAGTGATTGCTGTGTATAGGGGGTGGGATTTCAGCAGAAAAGGATGAGGGAGGTTAAAAGGGGGAAAATTAGTCACACACCATAAACTTTGAAGAGAGGTAGAATTTAAAATAACCCGCAAAAACAAGACAGGACAAGAGACGGCTTAACATCAAATGCATGCGAGTGGAAAAGAGGAGAATATTTAAACGACAGAGCTCGGCTGAACATGGTGTCATGCCAGGTTTGACACATTGGGTTAATTTGCTGCTCCCTGGAGGTGACCCTTGAACTTCGGGGACACAGGGTCGAATTGAACTCTGAGTGAGACAGCCAAAATCATGTCAGTCTGAGGAGCCGGGTCATGGGTCACCTCTGAGATTCTTGGTATATAAGCCAAAACAAGGACCATATGTGGATGGAAACACATTTGAAACAAAAATAAGTCCTGATTTTCCGTCCCCATACTGCAAACTGGCCATTTTCTACCTTTCTCTTCGCCCCCCCTCGTCCCCGCCCCGAAAATCTCGACCCACCACAGACTTTCTGCCCTAATTCAATAAAGTCATAAATACAAGCGTAACAGCAAATTGACATAATCTTGGCTGCTCGCCCTTTAAATTGTCAGTGACAGAAGTTTTCCCAGAGGTGAAATATTAATACAAACACAGGATTTCTTTTCCAAAATACCCAGCTCCCAAATTCTCCCTTGTTTACTTTTCTCCTTGCCCCTAATTTCTCTTAGTGTGAAATGTTATACTTACTGTTGTATTTACTGACAGGGCAGGAATGGAAACCTGGGAGCCGGGAGAATGATCCTTATGGGGCACAGCTCAGCAAAATAAAGTGAGTCTCTGTCCTTTTAGTTTTACTTCGTCTGACCAGGAAAGCTCCTTTCACCATCTGGGGAGTGTGAGCACATCGCTGATTAATCACCTCTCAAACAGTAAATAAACTCACCATTAATAATTTCTTACTATTTGCTTTGCCTCAAAGTTTATTTCACTGCTTACATGATAATTCCCATAAGTATCACATTATTATAATAAAATATGTTCTGTAGTAAAAAAGTGTAACTTGAAAACAGCAAATTGGTCTGAAATTTAAAGTCACATCACATTTAAAACAGCAGAATTATTATTATTATGACACTTAGGGAGGATGGATTTGTAATAAAGCAGACAAAAACCTGTGAATAAAACAAACAAAAATAAAGTTGTATTAGATTGTAAGTGAGATGTGCAACTGAAATCGCAGCCATGATGTGAATGAGCTATAATATATAGGTAAATATAGGTATGAATAATAGTTACAATATAGTACAATAACGCATCACATTACATAGACAATAGTCATAACATAATACTATGAAATATAAATATATATATTCTATTTATAGGAGAAATGTAAGAGAAGAACATCTTATATAATATAATGTTACATATTTGTATATTATTGTTAGTAAAATGTAACAGTCTCCTCTTTAAGTATTGTTTTCTTTGATGTCGTATTATCCCGTCTGTAACTTACAATACTGTTAACCAAAAAAAAGAAATACTTAGGTTATATTTTACTAGTAATTATTATTAATACATCTAAGATACAACTTTGCTTTCATGTTTTCATTCATCTGCACTGTTTGTTTGTTATGTTGCAGTAACAGTGTATTTATGTTAAATATTAGTGAGTTTTTTCACGTAAAATTTAAACAAAAGAGATTTTCTTGACAAAATAAGCTTAACTCAAGGTCTTCTTACTAGTTTTATTCAATGAAAATGGAGGAAACTCATCCACTGATTGAGATGCAGTTGAAAAGAGGTTATTTTGAGGTTGTTATTATGACCTTAACAGAGTAATTCTGACCATAAACTGTAAATGTTCTGAATGAGAATAAAATGAATGACACTTTAGTTTGATTTTCAATTTTCAGAAAAGTTCATTGTGTGATACTTTGTCTGCATTTACCAGAGACGTCCACCGTAGAAAATCCCACATTTAAAGCCTCGAACTTCATATAAAGTCACATAAAATTCTCATAAGAGCAACTAAAGCCGTTCACTTATCAAATACAAAATGAAATACTGTCCATAAATGCAATCATCACAGAACTTCTTTTCCACATGACATGTCTTCCTGCGGTGTGACAAAGCACCGACCCTCACAGAGGACACATGTAATTGCACTCAGGGCACAGTCGACTGGGCCGCGGTCGCCCTCATAGCACATATATGGTTATTTCCAATAACGCAGCCGATGACGCTGACCTCACTGTGCTCTCAGCGAATGAGCTGAACACCTGCTCTCTGAGGTGAGTTCAGTCGTAAAGACAAGAAAGAAAATGTGAAGGGAAAGTTATTAGAGAGAGTAAGAGGGAGGGAGGGTGAGTGAGGGTGAGGGTGAGACGGGGGGGGGATGACTTTATCAGGGCCACATTCAGACGCTGGCCTCCAGTCTGTAAAAAAGAAAAATGCCTTGATTGTAGCTGATAGTTTTGCCACATTAGCTCTGAGGAACAAGGGCAGTCATCTCGGCCTCTATCCCCAAGATATAGTGTGTGTGTGTGTGTGTGTGTGTGTGTGTGTGTTTACAGGCAGTTTAGCAGCTGTTGAATGTGTGTTCAAGTAACTGCATGTACCTGTATGTTTGTCTGTGCATATGGTGTGTGTTAGAGAGATGTAGACTTGTGTTTTTCAGCGTGTGTGTGTTTGTGTTTGTGTGTGTGTGTGTGTACAAGGATGAGTATGTAAATGGGTTATTATGCTGAGAAGGTCTGCAAATCATTTCCTGTGGGCTGACAATTTATCAGATCCCCTTGAGGTTTAGACGCTCCTCTCACAAACATGTCTGTGTGTGTGTGTGTGTGTGTGCGTGTGTGTGTGTGTGTGTGTGTCTGACTCAGGAAAATTAACAGAGACAAAAAAAAACACACAACCATCTTGAAAATGTTTGTTTTCTCTGCATCACGAGGATAAAGAAGCTGCTAATTTGCATTTTTCAGCACCTTCACCACCAGAAGAAGAGCAATAAAAAGTGTGATGACTTTAATCTGAAAGTGACAAACCAGTCAATCTGGGGCAAAATAAAAAACTAAAAGAAAAACCCCCAAAAAAACCCTGGATGCATGTGTGCGGTGTGAGTCTCGGGGTGCATGCGAGTTCACTGCATGTGTGTCTGCGGCCAGTAAACTCTCTACCTTTCATGCACAGACGCAGACCTGCTCACTGGGTGGTGACACTGCTGGCGAGCGAACTGAAAGCTGCAGAAGACAAAAGCTGGAACAACAGGAAGATAATTCA
This sequence comes from Rachycentron canadum, assembly GCA_038496675.1. Lineage (NCBI taxonomy): Eukaryota > Metazoa > Chordata > Actinopteri > Carangiformes > Rachycentridae > Rachycentron > Rachycentron canadum. The sequence goes on from CM076666.1 coordinate 18,331,971, forward strand.
GATTTGATTGGTTTCACGTGTTCTTCATAAACAACAAAGTTTTCCTGTGCCTCCAGCGCGTTTCCCTGCAAACATGGAATCCATTTGTCCCCTGTCTTCATGCCCCGTAGTTGCACATGCTCTTACGTAGCAACACACACACACACAGGGAAATGAAAGCAGGCTCAGAGAGAGCGAGCCCACCACTGTGGCACTGGGATCTTTTGATATACGGTCAGGAACTTATTTTGAAAACAGCCACTTTCAGCTGCTAAAAATAATCACAAGGGACTCGGAGACGAAAATGTGAATGATGCTCGCCAGATCTGCCTCTGCCATCAAAATAACAAGAACTGTCCTGACAGAAGCCGGTGTCCTTTAGTGTCGCTTTCCTTGAACACACACACACACAGACACACAACACAGACAGACACACAACACAGACAGACATGACATTTAAAGGGACGATCCACTCAAATTTCACACTGGCTTGGACATCTGGTGACGCACCATCCACAAAGTTTGGGTTTTATTTGTCGCACAAGGGAAGTAAATTTAGGTTTGTTGTTTTTCTCCAATAACCCACAGAACAGGGGGTCCCAACCTGGGGATCAAGGCCCCACAAAGGGTCACAAGATTAATCCATGGGGTCATAAATAATAGAAATAGCTAAAAAAAAAAAAAAAAAAAAAGCCACATTTACGTTTCAGACTTTTCTCCGGTCTTTATCTCTTTATTTGTGAAATACTGGGCCGTACAGTTTTAGGTCCTCAGGCCTCTAACAATGATCAAAATGACAAAGTGACAGAAAGAAACAATTCTCTCTTTGACTGAACTGCTCACATGTTTTAACCTGTGATGAAGGGTCACAAGAACAGATCGGTCAAAACTAAAAACAGGTTTGTAACCGTTGCCTGAGCGTGTGGAGATCGGCTGAGTAAGAACTTGTGTATTTTTGTAATTAGTGGTGAATAGAAACTCGGTTACATACTAAAAAACAAAAAAGAAAAAAAGTATGAACCGATAAAAACAGAAAAACACGTCTTAATGTGGTCACTGCTGATAGTTCAGTTACACAAGCCTTTAACAAGAAGTGACCTGCGGGTCTTTAAAATGAATGTTGAGATCCAAACAGTCTCCAAACTTTATTGTAAATTTAAACAGACAAAGTTTCCACACAGAGCAAAGATGAATTATTTTGGGCAGATGTGTGTAAAAAAAAATGAGCAAAATACAGAATGGTGCTTAAAAAGAAATAAAATCACATCATCATCATTTACCACAGTATACACACACACACACACACATATATATATGTGTGTGTGTGTGTGTATATATATATATATGTATATATATAAAAGATGAAGGGTGAGAGGTTAAATGAATATGTCTGTGTCTGTGAAGTTTTTCTACAGTCAGACACAATATGTTGTAACTTTTTGTCGCTCAGAACAAAGCTGCCGGTCGCACAATGAGCTCAAGTTACAGACTAAACACCAACTTCAGCTGTTTGTGAGTTGCAGAGACCGAGCCCTCTCATTCTTATTAGCATGCACCATATGGAGGTATGGTGGCGCAACAATGCAAACACAATGGCCGGGCCCACTCGCTCACTGCCAGCATGCAGAGCAAGGTCAGTGCTAATTACTCATGATTTCCAGGGATTATCGGACCCTTTGGTATTTTTGATTTCAAAAGGAAAATGCCATTTCAGATGTAGTTTCCAAATCCGTCCACAAATGTTTAGCTGGGAGCACATGTGGTTTAGTAGTGAGAGGGCCTCTGGCTCGGGGCCTCCTGCACAATCAAACCACTTTAGTGGCCCCACAATGCAGGCTCATCCTGGAAAACATGTGACAAAAAAAAAAAAAGAAAGAAAGAAAGAAGGAAAAACTAAAGGCCCTAACGCCCAGAGCAGCAGAGACAAGAAAAGACAGGAAAAGCACCTGTTGCCCTCAGAGAGAGCTTTCATCCCCTCCACTTCATCACAGAAACCATCCTCTGCCGGGACATTTTCAAGGTTCTCCAAATCATCTCAACAATAATAATAATTACAAGCATATTTTTGTACATAACTGCAAATAATTGGTTGTTATTGCTGTTTGCTTCCAAAATATCTCCAGCTGGAAATAATAAGGTGGTTTTTCTTATTATTAACTATAAAATGACCCATTCATAACCTTCAAAACTCATATCAGGACTCTGTCTCTCTCTCTCTCTCTCTCTCTCTCTCTCCTGAGACTCTGTGGACCAACCTTTCCCCTCTTTTCTATTTCAGTTGTTATCGTTCAACATGTTCCGTAATACTTTTCATAAATGCTCCGAAATGGTGAAATAATGGCTCTTGTCGGCCACCCGCGTTTTACTGTGCTGTAAAAATAATGAAAGTCATATTGCGCTGCGGTTTCAGGCGAAGTGCGCACGTTTGAAGGATGTTTCCTAAATTACTATGAATTTTCTATTTAGTTGGAAAGTTGTTTTGCAGCGCGCAAACTGTTGGGAGCAAAGCCGACGGGGAAAAGGAGGATTTGAATAAAACAAAACAAAAAACAAACAAAAAAAAAAAAGCATCAGCCATCAGGTCAGAGAACAGTGACACTTCTCCTCCTCAACAAACTGCGCATTAAAATAGTTCCCACAACTGTCCCACCTGTCAAATGTGTGTTCTTCCGCTTTTTGTTTGACATCGTTTTTCACAGGAGTCGACTCGAGCTGCACGAGACGAGAAAGTGTTTAAATCAAAAGCAAATAAATAACAAATAAATAAATGAACAACAGGCCATTTCCCAACAGGCTCGCAATTCATTTCCAGCTAAATGATGACACTGTTAATTTAATACAAATGATTTAGAAATATATTCTAAACATAAATATTTGTTTTTTGCTCATGTGTTGAGATTGTGTGTGTTTCCTGTGGAGGAAGTGTGTGACTTATTAAATCACTTGTTTATCCTCATTTCTTCAGGATTTCATTAACGGTACTTCAGAATAAAAACAAAAACACAACGGAGACAACAACGAGTTCATTCATTATGAACCAATACTTTAATGACTTGTTGCCTGTGTAAAAATGTGTGGAGTAACTGCACGTACCTGTAAGTGTGTGTGTGTGTGTGTGTGTGTTAGAGATGAGGAGAGTTGTGTTGTGCTTTATTTACTTGTTTCAACCTGATCATCGGCTGTAAACAGGACAATAAACTAAAGTAGAGGACGAAGCTGAAGTTGATTCAAACTGGAGAATAAATGTTTGAGCTGCTGCTGTTCACTGAACATCTGAACACAAGTAACAGTCAATGAAAGACACTGACAACCGTCTAAAGACTTATTGATTCAAAGATCTTGTCATCATCATCATCATCATCATCATTATTATTATTATTATAATTATTATAATTATTATTGTGACTTGTGGTCGTATTTTGACACAGTTTTCGTCCCTGATCCCAGTGAAACCACCTGACTTGACCCGGTGAGTGAAGGTGTCCTGATTTCCTCAGTGTGTCTGCCCCCGTGTGGTGCAGTGACACTTGTGTTTATCCTGCACAACACAACACAACAGGAAAGTCCTCAGTGAACAATCAAAGATCCTAGAGAACAAACAAGGAACTCCATCTTCATCTGAGTGGATCTTTGAACCATAATAATAATAATAATTATTATAATAATAATAATTATTATTATAATAATAATAATAATTATTATTATTATTATTATTATGTTGAGGCGACTGTCCTCTCCCACACACATGTATGAGCGCTGCTGGTGACATGTGACACAATTATAACCTAATAATTAAATGGTCATTATGATATATGATCATAATTATGATGTATTTTTCCTCTTTCTGACGTTTATTGTCTCCGATGAATTGTGTCTGTGTTCGTTTCAGGGTGATGGTGGCTGTGTGCATTTCCTCTGCCAACATTTAATGGGCATGTACAGTGGTTTGTGCAGCTATTGAGAGACAACACTGGATAAGTGTGTGTGTGTGAATGTGTGTGTTTGTGTTTGTGTGTGTGTTTTATGCTGAATGTAAATTTAGTATCTCAAAGTTTCCAAAACCTTAGACGCCTCAGATGGAGCTGAGTTTGTCCATAAATCTCCATTTTAATGAGGTTTTCTTGCAGGGAGTCTCATCTTGGTGGATTTTATGACTTCATACATAATTATACTGGTAACTCTACATGATAACAGCTGTGAGAGGAAAGTCAGGCCATCGCTCTGCTCCTCTCATGTTGCCGTTGAAGTTTTGCTTCAGCAGGACCTCGTATCAGATCCCTTTGGCGATGCATCCTTGAACTTCCTGACAGGTTTCAGTTGAGACTGTGTTTGTCAAAGGAAGGGTAGATGTCTTCATACGCAGGTGGAGGTGAACAGGTAGAGCCACGTCCTCCTCCATCCTCCGTCTTCTCAATCCTGCGGGAAATTAAAAGCAAATGAGGCAGCCTGGATTCAAGAGAAGATCTGGCTAATATCCAAATGTTTACAGGTCCAATTGGTTATGCTTAAAGCACATTTTAGGAAGCAGATTGCCCTTTATAAGAAAACACTGAGGTTGAGCAATTTCTCCCTTGATCGTTCCACTATTTGGCATTAACCACTGGAAACATACTGAAACAGGTCAGAAGTTGTGACAACATAAGTGAGAGCTGGTGAGCTAAGCATGTGTTCATATGATCGGGGCAGCAGTTTGTAGTTATCCTAGGTTAAACTGTATTATTCCTGCTGTCTGTTTTTATTAAAGTGAATTACTTTCCTGGAAACCTGCTGGGAGTAATCGGCTAAAAACAATAAAAGAAAGTGAAAACTTGTAACTTTCCACTAATGGAACGCAGCCTTTTGTTTAGCAGGACGTCTCTCACGGGGTATTTGATTTGATTTGATTTCATATAAACGGGATCCTGCAATTAGTGGAAAGAAACTTTTTTGCAACCTTGCGTAGGAACAGGTGGGAAAATAAGATCTGAAAACACAGGCCACAGTTTGCTTTCCCCTTTGCAAAGCACATATATACTGTAAAATGTCTTTGATATGACGTGACACCTCTGACAGGTGATTAAATGAGAAGATGAGGAGGCTATTTTGGTCTTAATTGTCCCCATTTCATTGACACAAGGCTTATTTTAACTCGTGAAAAAAGATGATTATCTCTTTTCAGCATTTTCTTACTTTTAACTAAATAATCCAGTTTTATTTTGTCTGTTAGTGACAATGACCCAATGCCGTGTGAGGCATTGCTCTCAGTACAGTAATTTAGCAAATCAATACAAGTGTGTTGGCTGTTATTGAGAGATTAATTGCCAAGTAATTGGCTGAGAGAGCTCTGACGGCCAAAAACCCCTGTGGGCCAAGTGGAAAGAGATCTTGTGATTTAATAAGAAATGAACTCTGGCGCACTGTGTCTGTTTTAATGAGTACTGTGAGAAGCTGTGAGTCTTTAACACCCTCACATTTGACATAAGATTAACTCTGCTCCCCCCGCCGGTTATATCTGCTCTAGTGTCAACAACAAGCTGCATGCTGGGTAAAAAGCAAAAGCCAGCACTCATGCATTGCCTGACTTTTTGAACAAACAAACATTTTGAACAAAATGAATGCATGTACTTGTCCTCAAGAACCACAGGTTCATCACAGCAGCATGTTTCAGTAATGGAGGAACCCAGCAGGACTAAGATATTGTTTCTTGGAGGTTTGTTTTTTTTCTTAAATGTTGGACCAGGCTCCGTCATGTAACAACATTCCCTACCTGTTTTCTCTTTGTGTGCTGTGGGATGAGTCTTCTGCTGTGAAGGCTGCATTGTCCACACAGTAAACGCCACCACGAGGCGGAAGAGCTGCACGGGTGCAGTTCACTGAGCTGCCAGGTTGGTGCTCAACAGCCTGTTGTACTTCCTGGGCTGTAAAGTTATAGGTAGGTGGGATACATACCATTGTCGTGGCACTGTGTAACATGATTGGTTGATTTATGCCACTTAACGTGCAGGGATGTCCTCTTGGGGTTTGCTCCATTACAGGCGTCACCAGCACCTCTTCCTCACAGGGGCAGCAGCTGCGGACGCCAAGCTTGCAGATGCTGGTGAGCATGAAAGTCCCTCCGACTGAGATCAGGATGGGGCCCAGCAGTTGGGTCCACTCAAAGCTGGAGTCGGTGTGGTAGTGGTGCCAACCCGCAATGGTGAAGGTGACACCAACCAGAGCCAGGATGACTCCGGTGAACAGCAGGGCAGCGCCGGTCTTCTCACCATCCAGCAAACCGTCTGACTGGTGAAGTGTAGGATTTCTGGTGCTGTTGCTCTCCTCCCCAGGCCTTTGTCCCAGCATTTTAATCCAAAAGCTCTGGGCTCCTTGTTGGTCCATGAGTTGGCTCAGTATCACATGTGTGGATGCTCACACGGGCCATGAGGCCTTTTACAGTGAGAACCAAGTCAAACTGAATGAGCACTGAGTAACTCTGAAAACTCAAACCAGCCAAGAGGACAAGTTAAAAGTTAACCTACTCTTTAAATCCTGTGAGAACATGGTGTATCTGTCTCAGTCACCACGTTCAAATGGCTCATTCTCTACTTCAGCATGATCATGTGGACAACACGGTCCTCATAAAGAAGTGCAGGTTGGGGAGTTAGGGCAGCTTAAAAAAATCAATGTGGCTAATATTTTAGTCATGTCTCCCTGCAATCAACCCCCAGGGTGCATAACGTGAGGTATTAAGACCCCGAGAGAAGATTTGGTGTGTTTAAGGTCTGTCTGAGAGGCTGACAAACAGGAAGAAAGGGAGATTCCTGCACGCATGGACCGTGATCCGAAATCCACCTTGTCACATGTCATTTCACACAGACACGTCTCCCAACTGCGCTGTTATGCATAACCCATCAGCGACAGCTCATGCTGTAATAGTTGAACAATCAGTGTAGCATGTTAAAAGGAAGGGCTTAAAAACACATCACGCTATACGTGTTACAGTCAGTGGCTAAATGAGCTGCACACAAAGTGAAACCCACACGTAACACGCAGGCGTTTCCTCTAAAGGGGAGTGGTGAAGCTGTTCTCGCAATGAAACAGTTTTATGTAAATCTACTGATTGTAAGATTGTGTGACAGCATCATGTTTAAAATGTCAAGGCTTAACTAATCAACTTGGCAATGTGTATTTACAGGAACTCGACTAATGAGAAACTATAATTCATTTCCAACGTTGAGCCTTTGCCTGTTAGGTTAATTCTCTTTCCATGGTTGTGTGACAAAGCAAATTTTTTCTTAAGGTGGCCAATCTATTCCCACAACAGTCTGATTTAGTATCCATCAGTCCCCCCCCCCCCCTCCCCACCCATCCACCCCCCTCTCCCCCATTCACAGGCTGCAGCAGTGCAGCCAGACATGAGTGTGTGTGCTACAAAAAAAAAAAAAAAAAAAAAAACACCTACGTTCATGAATTTTTAATTCTGAATGCAAACACGGTGACATGCAAACATGTTTTTCAGTTGAATTTCATAGCAGTCTGCTCTTCTCCCTGCAGACAGCCTGCATTCGCCTACATAAAAGCACATCCGCACTGCATCGCGTGTAACTATCCTGCCAGTGGGAAAGGAGGATCATGGACTGCTTATGGCAAAGCAAAACAAAAGGTCTTAAGAGGGAAACAACTGCCTATCAAGCTCACAAGGCCAGTGGCTGATCAGGACTAACCTGAGTGTGTATCTGTCTTCCTGAATGTGTATGTCTTTATGTTTACCACAGACTCAGCTCATTTCACTTGGCACTAATGAACAAAGGGACAGATAACTATACAAAGAATCCATATGACTGCAGTGTTTAACGAAACCTCCCAGAATTGAAGCTGCACAGATTCTTTCAATTAGCAAACTCCAAATATTTATGAACTGAACATTTCCTCTCTGGAAGGAAGGAGCGTTGTGTATGTGTGTCTCCTGTTGACTCACACTGGGCCGAATTGATCCCCTGGGCTCATGCTTCATTTCACTTCAGCTCTGCAGCCATTGAAAGCACATCTGTCTATATCTATACAGCATCATGTCTTTCTTTATGAAATATGACGCTGTTCTCCCTCTGTTTGAGCAGTGTCCTTGTCTCCTCTCCTGTTTGAACAGTGTCCTTGTCTCCTCTCCTTATATTTAAACAGTATCCTTGTCCCTGCTCCTTCTGTGGTGAACAGTGTCCTTTTCCATAATGAAATTTTACTGTAGCTATTGCAGTCTGCTCTGTACTAATAACATCTACTGGATTTCTGTCCGTCCTATAAATTGATCCATCCTTTAATCCTCTGATTTCCATGCTGTCTTCCTTTTTGCGGAGTTTTTCCTTTTCCACTATTCATTTGGGGGAAATTTGTGATTCACCACTAGGCTATGTGTGTATAAAATTTACTTGAGTACAAAACAGCCAAGATAAATTTTCCCAAGCACTTTTTATGTGGTCTCTTATCCTCAGATTATGAGGAACTTCTATGCCTCTATATGATATTCAAAGAGAAGCGATACAATTGTAATGGCAGCTATTGCCGGGTCAGTAAAGAAGGACCAAAGAACCCACCATAGGAATTAAGATGTGACCATTTCTCAGTCATCCCCTCCCCCAAACACACACATGCTTACCATGACAAATAGTCTGTGACGTGCCTCTGTGAACATGGCACGAAAGGGCCCACTCCTTCTCCCCAGGGCTGACGAGGCAGTGGAGTCTGAGGAGGAAGATGGGACTCTGAGCGTCTCATCCTCGTTCCTCAGTTTCACTTCCAGTGGCTCACTTCACCTTTCCAGCAGTGGTCAGGAAAAGTGAAATTACAGCACTAGTATTACTGTTGCTGTCTGTTTGCGTTTGCCCGATAGCAGCAACTCGCTTATTGCAGTTTATTCTCTTTAGCCTTAACATATCACCTGACTCAGTGTCTTGAACTTAGTTTTAATGCGACGACCTTCAAGAGGACTCAGGTAAGATTATGATTATTCAAAGATGTTTGCTCTTGATTTTTATTGATTAGATGTTTTATCATAACACATCGCCCCAAAGCTTGAGAGTGTAAAGACTAATTGATTGAGCTATTGATTGGAAAGCTGAAGGTCTGTCTGCGTCAGCCAGATATTAGCTATTTGTCTGAGTCCTTTCACAGCAATAATTTTCCCGTCAGTTTTGTTAACGCTGAATTGTGTTCATATTTTCATTGCCAGGGGGAAACACTTGACAGAGGTCTGCTTGCTGAGTGGAAAAAGTGACATATAGCGTTTGGATTTGAGTCTGACATGTTCTGGGTTTGAGTTATTCTAAAGGGGTCTTCTGGGTTTTGGAGCGAGCAGGAGAAGTACAGGATAGGAATCCATATTAATGCAATAAACTTACACCATCCTTGTTTGTTCAGATGGTTTTTCTTGTGAAGAGGAGAGAGATCAAATGGGCACATCGATTATAAATTGCGCGTGAATGTTACTGATGTGGGTCTCGCTCTCTGGATTGTAGAATAACTCAGCTCTATGGCTCCAGTGGGCCTTTGGACAAACACAACTGTGATGGTGGACAACAAAGACTAAATGCTCCCTCTGCGTCGACTGTTTCACGGAGTTGATTCTGACGTTCAAGGCTCTTTCAATCGATACCAGACACAGGCAACCTGGGCGTCCCAGAACCAGAAATCCATATGTTTTAAAGGTTAACATAGTTTAAATATATTTCTTTTTGATGAGAGTTACATTACAAGGCTAATACCACTCTTGTATATGACAAGTATGAAGCTATAGCCAGCAGCTTGTTAGCTTAGCTTAGCATAAAGACTGGAAACAAAGGGAAACAGATAGCTGGGATCTGTCCATATGTAACAAAATCCATCTACCGGCTCTATTAAAGCTCATTTAATATCCACCCAGCAGGTACGGGGCGTCAATGTGAGGTCTCAGACTCTAACAACGCTCAACAATGGTGACTTGACCTTGTGACACTTAGCAGACGTTTAGTTGACACTGGGTTTGGTGACCAAACCTCACATCAAGATGACGTCAGCATGAGATCGTTTAGAAAACCGATTTTGGATACAACGCAACACAACTGAAAACCTTAAAAACTTCAAATTCTCTATTCTATTCAATATTCGACGTTAGATTGACCTTGGCATTAGACGCTGCCCTGACATGGTCACCGAATATCAACGTTTAACAACGCTGGTGGTCAGCCGGGGCGTCTGCAGGGGTAAAAACATCAAGTTGTGGTTTTACGCTGGGTTTATGTGCTGGACTATTTCTTGGCGCAGTGGACTTGCAGCGGTCTTGCTGTTGCTGTGAGGTTTCCAGCCGACCTGCAGAGAGGTCAGTAACCTCTCATGAAACCACAACTTGTCACTTTTACACTTAAACACTTGGTTTTAAAACAAGATATCATGTGTGAAGTTGTGAAGTTTACATTTTTAATCTTTTCGCAGGGCTCGGCTAGCAGGGTTAGCCCCTAGTTTCCAGACGTTATGACTAAGCTACGCTAACTGGCTTCTGGTTGTGGATTTATATTGAACAGACAGACCTGAGAGTGGTATCAATCATCTCATTTGACTCTTGGCAACATGTTAATTAGTGAGCGTTGGAAGTGGTGGTAAATTTAACATACAGGTTTGAGAGTAATGTTGACCTTCCCATAAAAACCTGGGCAATAAATCAAATGTGCATATTTTCCAAAATGTCAAACTATTTCCTTAAACAGTCACAATCACATTTTCCCTTATTCGCATTCCCGCTTGTATAGACAAGCCGACAAGCTCAGATTCAAAGATCCTCCGGATGTGTAAAATATGTGGCCACACACACAAAAGTCTACACGTGGACCAACACGATTTTCTGGATACGACTTCAGCTCACATATCTGTCTTTGGCCTTTCAGAGAATAACATCGTACACCGGAGACCCTAAGATCTCTCCGTCTCCGTCTGACTGGGCCGGACAGATTCAACACTGATGGCTCACACATGTGGCTGTGAAGAGGCAGCTCAGACAGCGTATTTCAACCAGCAAGGAGGAGGTCTTCAGGCCGAGGGACACAAGGCATGACTGAGTGTGTAAATATGCACAAGGTGTTGATGTAGTGCTGAGCGCATACACACAGTCATGCATACATCCTCCTAAGCAAAGCACTGCATGAGGCTCTTGCAGTGCAAACAGTACATCAGCAACACATGTGCTGGTGTCTTCAGACTTTGTTTTCATGGTCTATCACGGTTTAGTACAAACCTTTTGACATAGATTATGGTTGTTAAAAAAAAGTGACAATAGGTTTATTGTATTTATCTTGTTGTATAGCAACTTCTGTCTCTTCTGTCCACAGCATTTCTGTGTATTTGGGCTTTAAGAGGCTAGATACCTGTGAGCTATCCATGAATTCAGGTCATTGCAGTGTAATTTTGAAATGAAAGTTTTCCATTGGACACACATTTCTCCTGTAGCACGCTTGCCAAATGTCTGTCTCCAGATAAAAGTACAAGATTTGTACACTTTTCTGTGTAAACTCAGAGGCTGTGTACACAGAGAAACATTAGCTTTTTAGGTTAGAGAAAAATACCAGATGTTTTATTGTGCTGACCATCAACATGTCATCACAACTTATTGAACGTCCCATGATGAGGTGACAGTGCAGAGCCAGGAGTCAGTCTGACATTATGGCCTCTCCACCTGCTGAATGTTGAGGAAAACTGCTCTCCTGTTTTCACTGATTCACGATCCTATTAATGTCGAGATCCAGATCAACCATTGCCATATTTTCTTATTTCAACAGCTTTCAATCATTTTATCCATCCATCCATTATCTGTGCAGGGTTGCAGCCAATCCGAGCTGATATTAGGTGAGGGCGTCTATCAGATGGCCGACATAGAGACAAACAACCATTCGTTGGCATATGGGCAATTTTAGAGTCAACAATTAACCTAACATATAAGTCTCTGGACTGCACTGACCGAGCAAACTCCACAGAGAAAGGCCTCAGACCTGGGGTTCAAACCAGAAAACCTTTTTTTTTTTTTTTATATAAATTTCTTAAATGTTAAAATAAAATTGACAGGGCGCCTTGGTGGCTCACTTGGTGGCTGCAGCAGCCCAGGTTCAAATCTGTCCCACTGCCCCTTAGCTGCACATCACCCCCCCTCTCCCCTGTCCTTCCTGACTCTCTGTCACTGTGGCTACTTAGATATAGGCAAAAATGCCCCCCCCCCCCAAAAAAAAAAAAAAAAAAACTACATTTCTGACATATATCAAGCTTTAACTGATGTTAACTTAAACCTGCTGCAGCCGTATGATAACTGCTACTGATACTTTATCTACTTTGGTGTTGACAGTCTGCAGCCATGGCACTAGCATGCTCTGTTAGGCATAGCAGTGCTTTGAGCTAAATGCTAACGCCACATCAACACTGACATTGTTAACACAATGTTCACAATGTATGCAAACAACTGCTTATTAGCTTCATAAACAGAGAACCCACCGAAACTGGACAGAAATTGGGAAACATAAACACCTGTTGAACATTTTGTGTTAATCCAAATAGTACTGGAGATATTTCACAGGATGTATCCAGCTGGAGCTGCAAGAGGAAAAGTTGATGCCTCCTACTCTGGGGACAATGAACATCTGTACGAAATGTTATAGTCAAAAATTATCAAGATATTTCAGTCTGAAATCAACCAGACAACAGAGCCTCTCTCCACAAAGTTCATAACAGAAGTTCTTACTTTATCTTCATGATAAGGCTCGAAAAAAAAACAATAAAAATCACAGAACACACTTAAAGTAGTCATTTTCATATATTTGTATATATTCATATATTACACATTTTAATACAGGCACAATGAGAAATCATAAAGTAAAGACAAAAAGTGGCTGAGATATTGGTAAAAATGTACAATTTATGAGAATCATTTACACAATTTTGCTCTTTTTAAACTCTGTTTAATAAAACATATAAAGAAAGAAAGTGAAAGTGACCAGAAAAAGGAGCCTTGAAATTTTATTTTGAAAGTTTTGTGGGGGGCAGCAAGAACCAGCTTGCTAATACTGAATATAATTACAGATTTTTTTTTTTTTTTTTCCACGAATTTGGTTCGTCTTACCGAAAATGAATTAAGAAAAAACAGAGTAACACGTTGATTTCTTGCTGTACAATTGCCTGGTGCTACAATTTTAGGATTTGATGTAAACTCATTCATTCTTCCAGCATTTGGCTGCTGCATCAAATGCTAAATTAAATTTGACAAACAGGTAGTGTCTGGCTCTAAATTATTATTAAAGTATTAGAGTATTAAACCAGGTACTAGAAGAATCATACAAAATATTTAAAAACATTAAAAATTTTCTGATTACATGTAATTACCCTGGCCGGATATGATGAGTGAACCGAAAAGTGAGACTTTAAATGAATCAAATATGGATATGAGCTTGAATCGCCTGTAAACTGGTTAAGAAGCTACACTCAGCCCTGTTTTATAGCGCTGAGGATAAAACTTTATCCTGATGCAAAAGGTTGTTTCTTAAAAATCTTATTCGAGAGGTCAGCTGGCCACACGATGCACAGTGTATGAAACTCCTGTCATTTTCAGTCACAGCTTCCAGGCAACTTATTGCATCTCCAGACGTCGTCACATACCAACACATCAACCAATGCACGGATCATCGCAAAGGATGAGGTCAATGAAAACACGTCCTGCATAACATAAAACACCCCATCGAGATGACAGCAGCAGCCCTCCATTAGAAACAAGACAAGAATGAAGCACCAAGAGTGAAACCATCCATTATCTGTACTTGTGCTGTTTATAGTTAAGAGGCTGAAGCGTATCCCAGCATGCACTGGGCGAAAGGCAGGACAGGTCAGTAATCTATCACAGGGAAATGGCAATACTGTGTCACAATGTGTAACCACAGTTGACAACACTGGATCACTCAGTGTAGAGTAGTTTGTGATGAGGCGTTTCAATCATTAATTTGGCCTCGTTGTGCTGTCGTTCACCACAGTGGATGTATGAGAGGTCGAGGTCAACAGATGAGTATTTAATAGAAAAGGATGATTTAAAAAAAGAGTGATCAAACTCAGTCACTGAAGGCAAACATGACTAATTGGTTTGTGGAAGACGGTTGGCTTGTAAAAAAAGAGGAGACTTCCCTTCAATATCCAAATAAAGGAGTAAAAAAAAAAAAAAAAAAAAAAAAGTGGCACATTGTTGGTGCTATTCTCATTGACTGTGCTGTAATATACAAAAAGAGCAGAGAAAAGTTAGATTTAGGCACATTTCTCCATTAAAAGGGCACAAATGTGTGATTTAAAAAAAACGCCAGTTTAAAAAAAAAAAAAAAAAAGGCTACGAGTTTTGGGTAACGTCCCTTGATTTTAAACATTTTAAAGCATCTGACATTTATGTTTTACAGACAAAATTTTTGAGCTTTTTTTTACTTTTTATGAAGGATAAAAATGATGGGCTTAAAATGTTAAAAATAAAACAAGCCGTGACTGACTGAATTTACACAGGAGAAGATTTTAAAAAGACGACACTGATCACAGACCCCCGTTAAGGGCGATTGTTTAAAAACCACAGAGACATGTAGCTTAAATCTGGAAACCCAAATCTGGGTCAAAACATTGACGCACTTTTGTTGCCTATTGATCCACAGTATAAGATGAGGCACTGAGGTCAGGGTTTTTTTTTTTTTTTTTTTTTTTGCATTTGTTTCAAAGCACTTCAATGTCATTTTAAAGATCAAGCTTGTGCCACAAGAGTGTGAGAGAGGATTCACACTGTTTAAGACAGATTCTACCTTCATGGCTTCATTGCACATGATCAAAATAAACAAAAAGACAAATTGTGAAGAAGACGAGAGAAAAATCAGCAAAGAAAACTGATCTGAGAGATGAGTCAGTATTATTATTTACAGTTCAGAGAGAGACGGGAGGGGGAACCTTTTCTTCTCTTCCACACGAAAATGTTTTTGTTTCATATTTGTTATAGGCTCTTGAAAAATGAATATAAGAGGAAAAAGAGCGTCTGAAAGATTGTTAGTGCACTTTTTTCTTTTTTGTTTATGATTTCAAATACAATATAGATTTATATCTAATCCATAAATTGTTTCTGACTATACAAAAGTGAATTGATCAGAAATCATTATTAGACTTCATATCTACACAGTTCCTGAAAGCTCATCTTAGTTTTCTTTTTATTTCCTTTTTTTTTTTTTTAAACAGTGTTCAATACTCAGTGCTGTTTTATTGTAGTGAGATTCTGGCCTCCCGGGTCAAAGCACAGCTGATGGATCCAGAGGTTCAGGAGGCGTTGAAGTTGCCAAGTTTTGTGTCAAGCGAGATTTTTTTGAGAGCCAGAGCGGTGGGTCACCTCAGCAATCTGCCATGTAACGCCCTAAAGAGAGGAACACAAGCGATGCAATTTGAGTTGCTGATGCGTTAAATTTACCAGAATATGGTGCACGTGGATGATCGGCTGCGCTGCAAACCTGTGGCGAATCTCTTCTTGCTGAGAGAAAGTCTGTATCCAGTCCCCTGTAGCTCCATGTCCACGCCGGACAGGGTGTTGCCCTCGTTCATGAACTGCACTGCCAGAGTGGAGGGGTTTGAGGGGCCGTTCGACAGCTCAAACTTGGCCCTCAGAGAACCAGCACCTGAGGGGGGACACACAAACAAACAAATACATGATCCAGTTCTCTTCCTCCGCATCCACAACCGAGGATGGTGAATCTCTGGTGGATTCCTTACCTTCAATGTCAGACTTTTCCGAGATGTCACTCAGCTTCCACAAACACTTGTTCTGCTCTGAATTCCTGAAGTAAGAGAAAGAGACAACACCTTAAGCTGCTTCTGTTCCAACTACAACAGGGCTTTCCTTCTTGATACAGGAAGACAATCATCTCACCATGTGGAGTTGGGCAGAGACTGCATGTTGGTGACTCCTCCGTCAACCGGCACTAGGATCTGTACGTTGGTGAGCGGCCCGGGAGAGGCCATGGAATCTGGGTTGTAGCGGTAGTCTACCCTCAGGTCCGTGGTGCTGGGTGTACACTTCCAGTACACGGCCAGGTTTAGAGGAGTGGAATGGATCCCGTCAGACAGCACCTACAGCCAAGCAGCACACATTTAAACATGAACAGCAGTTTGAGCAATTAGAGTGATTTTCTTAATATCAGCTTGAAGCATAGCACAGCAGTCGGACTCTCGGCTTCAGTTTTCTGTGTTGAAAAACAGAAATGTGAGTGAAAACAAAGTTCATGTTTCTCCTAAAAGCTTCCTGGAAAGATGTTTGAACACCAGCTGTTGTTTAACATCACCAGAAACCAGGACAAAGACTAATTATTCTCCCATTAGTAAAAAAAAAAAAAAAAAAAAAAGAGTTAGTTGACCAGATGGATTTTTTTCTAAGAAAAAGTAAGGCTCAATATTTATTTATCAAGATGCAAGAGTCTGCCAACCTGGGGGGACAAAACCTGAATCTTGATGACAGTGTGGCCAAACCAGCTGAACAAGATATTTACACCCCACTTCCATCAAGGCTGCAGCATTTCCCACGTATGAAAATCACCCATGAATCAAAGACATTCAATAAAGATAAATAAATCACTGTGAAAATGAAAACAAGCCAGTCTGAAGCTATGAAAGAAGTTGTTACTGTTTGTTTTAAAGATGTCCAGAGGCACTTCACACTGACTGGACCTACAGCAGCGGCTCACAACCTTTTCCAACTAAAGACCCACTTAAAAATCTTAAAAATAGCATCGGCCTGCATCCAATCACACAACAATACGGAGGACAAATAATGTCTTCAGACACTTTCCTCCAGACTGAACGGAGAACGGGGGAAATGTAGGAAAGTAAGTTTTTCTATTTTGGTTTCAGTTTGGTTGTTGTGTCTGCAACAATTTAAAAGCTCACATTGTTGATTTATCACAGTGATCAACCTTGATATAAAAAAAAAAAATTTTTAAAGATCATTTCAAAATTTAATTTGTAATTTTTTTTTCAAGGATTTGTCAGCCTACTTGGCAATAGCGTCACGGCCCACCGGTGGGCCCCCAGACCACAGGTTGGGAACCGGTGGCCTGCAGTATATACATTTAGCCGTGATGAAGTTTCAAACCAGATTATCACAGGAATAAACTCAACTAGAGCAAGCACAAATTAATGTAATCCTTGTCTGTGTCCAGAGCGATTGTGAGTCTGTGTGGGGATCAAATGATGTGATGTCTAAAATCCTAAAGTTTGGAGCATGGGTGTCAAAATTTCACGTTAAAAGACTTGTTTGGCTTGTGAAGCACTTTGGAGAGAGAGGTGAACTGCAGTTGTTTTATCTGGATGATGCCCTGACCTGGTACTTTAGTATGTCCACATTATAGTAGGAAGCTGAAGGATTCTGGTCTGAGGCTTTTCTGAGGTAGGACGTCAGTGCTTGCATGTTGAACCAGAAGTCCTTGGAATTCGAGTCACTCTGGGAAGGATCGCTAGACAAAAGACAAAAAACACACAGACACACAATCAGAGGCTCAATTATTCATTACGCTTCTTGGCTTTGTGTGTAAAGCTCTAATAGCTTGGAAAAAATGACCCTGTTACATCCAACCAGCTACTAAATCATGAATTCCATTTGATTCAATTAGTCCATGTGGTCTCGGGACAACTGAGAGGAACCAGAATAAAATAAAATAAAAAAAAAAAAAAAAAAAAAAAAAAAAAAACAGATAGAAACAGATGCCACCTTTTTTTAATTTTAGTGAAAGGATATGAATTTGTCACATATAGTCAGAACCAGAAACTTTCACTGCATGTGAAGAAACATTTACACTAAATACCATTGACTGAGACAAAAGAGGTGAGAGAGACAATGAAGTGTGTTAAATGAAGTAGCTGTTATATGAAGTTTGCAGCTCTTTGCTATTTTAGGGTGAAGTATTTCAGAAGAGACATGGGCTGTTGAGAACCTGGCTGTTAAAGTCTGGTGGAAAATACTTCCCTGACAACTTAATGAAGGGTTTATGTCAGATTACTAATTGAATTTCCTCTCACTGACGCAGAATACATTTCCTCCATCTTCACTTGTATCATCGAGTCCAAATCCTTTGTGGACTCAACCACAAGTTATCAAGGCCCTCTGTGGTGATGTGTCTGTGTTTGAGCCGCTCTGTGATCCTATTTCCTGGAAACATCACCTGTACAAAAGCTGCTGGTTGGGCAGGATCTGCTCCAGCCTGCTGGTGTTCTTCAGTTTGAAGGTGAGGACGGCCGGGGAGGGGTTGGTGGTGAACACCTTGATGATGCCCATGGGGAACGACAGAGTCATGTCCCCTGTGATCTTCACAATGCACCTGAGGAACATGGCCACATCAACATGGGTTATGTCTTTGACCTGCAACTAATGATCCTTCTTTTCACAAACCACCTGCCAGCAAATATTTACCTTTTCGCAAAATATTCTATTAATTTATAAAATATCACTAATCTGTGACACATGGAATTCAAATCTGAGCAACTGCCCAAGAATAAAAGATATTGCAGTTTTATTTTCAGCTTTGGCTGAAAAGTT
This sequence comes from Rachycentron canadum, assembly GCA_038496675.1. Lineage (NCBI taxonomy): Eukaryota > Metazoa > Chordata > Actinopteri > Carangiformes > Rachycentridae > Rachycentron > Rachycentron canadum. Next base: position 18,350,497 of record CM076666.1, read on the forward strand.
AAGAAAATGATACTGTACTTTTAATATCTTGCTTGACACCTGAATTGGTGAATGAAAGAAAGGAATGTATTTATCTATTTATCAAAGACAGATAGAAAGCGATCTATCTATCTATCTATCTATCTATCTATCTATCTATCTATCTATCTATCTATCTATCTATTCCTATTAAAAAATGAAGTAGAGAAAAGCATCCTGACATCCTCACACTTTTTCTTGAGAAATTATTATCAAAATAACTTTCATCATCATCATCAAGTACAAAGTCACATTTGACATATTTGGTCTTATTATGTACTTTTGTGCACTATGTTCTAACCAAGGCTTATTTAAGGAAGATATCAGACCTTTTGCAGACTTTTGCTGCAATCTAAAAAAAAAAAAATTGGCTTTAGGTTCTAGGTTTAACGCATCTATACTTTTGTAAGTTTTAATAAAGTATATCTGTGCCGCTCCACAGTCTTATATTGACCCTGTTTCTAAACGAGAGTTGGGGGTGCAGTCGAGTCTGTGGTGGTTAACGGCTCACAGCGAGTCTCAACCTCGCACCGTGTCTCTGCTGCATTGCTTATGAAATGTTCCATTCGCTAATCCCTGCGAAAATAAGCTTTTTTTGCACAGCAGCAATTTAACAGCAGTTAACTAATAAAAGGCTGTATGTTTTCTCTGCCCCAGACTATAATCTGCTCCGTGTAGGTTATCCACTCTGAAAGAATGGTGTCAGACTAACGCAAAACATTCCACACATGCAAAGCGAGAGCGAGATACACTCTGCAAAACACACAACCTCAGTCTAGTGTACATTGGCCAGGGACCACGGAGCACAACACTGTGTAATGTATAACTTATAGCGTCATATGTGTAATTGTTTAAATTCGAATGTGGACAAAAATGTGTATGCGTGCAGGTCCATGTCGGGGCCTTTGAGCAGCAGGAGGTCATGTGAGACTCACTTAGTGGGATCAGCTCCTTTGAAGTAGGCATTAACCGACTCTGTGAAGGCCACAGCAATGGGCAAAGCATCTTGGGATGCCAGGGTCACAGGGCTGGGACCGCGAGACGTCCCTGAGAACGAGAAAGGCACAGAGATTCAGGTCTGTTGACTCAGCTGCAGCTCAGACTCTCATAACACATGGGCTCCAAAGCTCACATCAGAATCAGGCAGGTTTGATCATGCAAAAGATGCATTATATAATTAAGAATATTTGTAATATTAAATTGCATGAGGTCAGTTATTCATACATTGCAAATCAGTACATTCTGTTACTTTTCAAATAAACAGAAATAAGATACGGTTTTAGAGCAGCTGCTTTAGACATAATTAAGTATTATTAGACGGTCAGAATGACCTCAGAGAGCATTGAAACTGGAGTTAACAAAAGAGGAGTCATATCATTCATTACTTAGTATTTTAACAAATTAGTATTTAACAAATAAACTCTTCATTATGTTAGAAGGTGTTGCCTTTGATAGAAAGAAACGTGAGAAACAGGCTGAGGAGGTGACGATGAACAGCACACAAAACAGAGAAATTAAATCACAAAAAAACAAAACAAAGCAAAAAATAAAGTTGTCTGTCGAGCTCATTCGACTCACTGGTGTTAGTTTTAGTTAAATACAGAGGAGAGTCCACCTGGATGAACTTCAACCATACCTGCTGGTGTTTCACACCGCTTCTCAAAGGTAGGCAGCTTCGCTATGAACACGTCATCCTCTTTACGCCGAATTAAAGGCATAAAGAAGGAAGGGAGGAGATAAACAAACCCAGAGAGCAAATGTGAGGAGGTGAGATGATGCTGAGCGCAGTCGTAAGCCTGTTTCCTAAATGTCTGATGGTGGCAGGTGAGCACTAAGCTGACAAGGCAGATAGGACTGAACAGAGATGAATCAAAGAGCTAACAGGCCCTAATAATGACTTTCTTAGCATCAGAGATATGTGTGCAGAGTGGAGAGGATGACTGTAAGCACCATGGAAAGGAGCATCTCTTAGTGAGACAAGGGTTTGGAAAGGGAGACTCACTTTGGCTTAGAAGAAAGAAAGGAGAGAGGGAGAGCAGCTCTGGCTCTGGGAAGAAGAGGGGGTGAGGAAAGATGTGCTCAGCTCCTGTAAGGAGAGGAGTGAAGCAAGGAAGGAGAGAGGAGTGAGGGAAGAGGGATAAAGGAGAAAACAGCACATTGTGGTGCAGAGACAACGACATGTGGGACATTGATGAGGAGAATCGACAGAATAAAGGGATTCTCTGCACACGGAGGAGATGAGGAAGCTTACCAACGGTGGGGGTGTTCCCGGCGCTGAGTGAGGCGTTCGAGGACAAGGAAGAGGAACTCTCTGCCCGGGCGAGTGGTGCAGTAGGAGGAGGACTGGCGTTGGATGTTTTGGGTGGGCTGAACGGCCGCACCTGAGTGAAGGGAGTCAACGAAATAGGTTGTTATTACAATGTCAGGGTGTCATTTTAAAGGTCCCACATAATATAAAGTAAGATGTCCACGTCTTTTTTTTTATTATTATAAAGCAGGTGCTATATTAATACTGTGGAAGTATCAAATGGCTCAGTCCACAGATAAAACTCACACAACCTGAGCCTTAAAACCACCACCATTCAGCCCTACAGGATTTGGTTTCTCTGTGTCTAATATATTTTTATCCAATCACTCAGGAGAGAGGCCCAAAGTCACTCTGATTGGCTGAGTGACCTATTGTTGCTAGAGCACCAGGAAGAAACCCAAAAGGGAAAGAGGTTATAAACTACACTAAGATGGTTTATATATATATATCAACACTTCAAATAAAACAGAAAAGTATTAAAAAGGGGGCCTTTAACAGCAAATCTTGTGTTGCACATATAGGGAATGTTATAATTACTCACAATCTCATTGATTCCTGTGAGTTTTCCGGTGGGGAGTTTGGGTCTGGAGGAGGGTCGTGGTGGCGGCACCAGGGCTCCAGCTGTCAGCGGGGTCGTAGGTCGGTTTGGTACTGGCACTGCACGGGCAAACACAAAACAGACATTTCACTGGTTAGCAACAGTTAAACAGAAGGAATTTGATTTAGAGCAAGCGTAGATGTTTCCAAGCAACTGCTAAACCATCATGCATCAAGACTTGTACCATGTAAACCATAAGAGCAAAACATTGAAAATCATCACAGGAACGAAAAAAGAAAAACACATTCCAAAATAAATTTCACAAAAAAGAAACTCAAAGGCAAACATGTTGCAAACCAGGCAAAGTTAGATAAACATAAGTCTGTAAAATAAAATAATGACAAATCAACATAAAACATACAAAAATATGCAACTGTCAAGTTCAAAAATGATGCACAGAAATGAGAACATACAGCAAAAATAACTGAAAATACACAAATCAAAGTCCAAACCTCAGGCAGAAAACACGTCTCTAACGGCAATGATCATGTTACCATTGAATACTTTGCTTGATGGAGCTGCAGCCATCGGCCTATCTGTAATTCCAGCGAAGACATCAGTGAAACAGGAGCTGCCGTCCTCTCTGCTACCTGGTGCTTTGCTGTAGGCGTCAGCAGAGTCATCAGAGAGGAAGCGACTTGGCCTCCCAGAGCTGGACTGAGGCCTCTGGAGCTCCTTCACACATGGCCCTGAGCCCTGACGCCGAGGTGGAGCAAAATTATCGCTGAAGGCGATCCACTGGCTCTGGGACCAGGACACGGAGGAGAAGGCGTCGACGCTCTTTGGAGGGCTGGCAGCGCGCGGGCTTTTGATGGGGTCGACCGGCTCGGTCGGCAGGGTGATGGGGGCGCTCTGGGCCCGCACTGGCACGGGTTTCAGTGCTTGGAAAGCGTTTTCCGGTGAGTCCCAGGGGGAAGATGTGGACGAAGAGAAAGAGGAGACATCTTTGGATTGTTGGCTCTCCGCCAAGGGAGGAGTGCGCTCCCGTTGTGGCGCCGTCTCAGCTGAAGGAGGTGATGTGTTTGACAGAGGCGATGAGCATGACACAGACAGTGACCCCTGAGACATTTAGTCACACTGTTCCAGTGAAATCAAAGCTTTCACAGTTAGCAGATTTCATTGGTAAACAAAGACAATTCAAAATCAAGTGAGTACAAAATAAAACACTAGCACTAGAATACTAGACTACATAAGTTAGTATTGTTTAGTTTATTGTTAGAATTTGGGGCATAATGGCTGCAACAGTGTCAGTGCTTTGACTGAATGAATTATAATCAGCTGTTGATCAACACATGTCTAAATATGTGTGCACTATCCACATCACAGGAGCTGCTATATTATATAAGGTAAATATATATAAATAATATATATAAGGCACACACACACATATATATATATAAATAAAAGGCAATAAGGTAAAATTTGTTGTGCAGATTGTTGCACACTGTTAGCACCGAGACACCCCAAACAATATTCTCCAGATGTAAAGGAACATTTTTGTTTGGTACAAGGATTTTTGAGATAAAAAAATAAAATGCAAAAAATGGTTATTTCAACTGAAACTGCAGTATCTGCCCTTGTTTGTGGACTAACAGGCAGGTGAACAAGCTCACTAACATGAGATGTTGAGTTTTAGGTCATTGGGCAATGCTCAAAACTGGTGCGCACTGGGAGTGTTCCTGCATTTACATACTCAACCCTGTATCGTATAAGGTTTGAGGTGAGTGAGGCTCTTGATCATGATGAGGTTCATGATCACTGCCTGGTTTAGGAGCTATAAAGAGAGATATAAAGTTTCATGCCTTTCACGAATCTCATTATCATTTCACATTTAAGCTATTATGCCAAATTCTCCTGTCAGAACATAAAGCCTCTTATGGTAACATATAATTGTGCAATTCAAATTTTAGACAGGAATTAAATATGCCAATATGATAATTCCATTAAATGTACTGCTGTTAAACTTGTTCATTAATGTCTAATAAGTGACCAGATTTCCTAATGGTGAATCCTCTAATAACACTGTAGTCATGAATCATTTTGTGAACATGTTTGTCTTTGAATTTCATCATCATTTTATTGGGCTATTGCTTCATTGTTGTTTCAAATGTACTTTAGTTTAGTTCTGAGTATTTTAAAGGTCCATCTAGGGAGGAGCACTGGGAACAGGCTTGGCCAATCAATGCTGTGGAATGTGTTATTGGTTCATGCTCTATAATAAATAAATACAAATAAATGTCAACTTCTACGTTTGTCGTATGGATTTTAGCTGATTTCAGCTTGTGGCTTGTGTTTATCTTTGCTGATGCTGTTCACCTGATTTTTCAGGCTGCTCTCATTGACAGATCAGTTTTGTTTTACTCCAGTGGAACAGCTGTTTTAACTCAGAGTTGTAGTTTTTATCTCATGCTGATGGCCTTATAAAGCTGATGAAATCTGCTGACCGGCATCCAAACAAATATGAAACACCACTGTGGTACTGTATTGAGTTATTCTTTTGCCTTTGTTCCCTTGTGTAACAATAGTTTTAGTCTCATTTTCTTGCAGAAATACCACACATATTGTGCAACCAGAATATATCCTCATAACACCAACAAACAAACCCTGATTTCAGACATGCAGAGGAACATGTCCTGATAATTTAGTATGTTCACATGCATGTAAAGTTTACAACTCTACGAGGTTTACATCAATAAATACCATGCCTAACAGTAGGTGATGAATGTTCCTCAAACCAGTTTTCATTTAAAAGGTGCGCACACGTTTTACCTGATGCCTCTGGCAGAAAGACGTCATTCATCAGAAAAGATGGAGATGGAGGAATTGAAAGGAAAACAGAGGCAAGGTCTAACGAGAGAAGTTCAAATAAAGACATTAAACCGAGAAAACATCACAAAAGTGATTTTAAATTCAGACAATGACAATATAATACAACAAAAAGCAAAGTAAAAAAATATATGAAACAACTCAAATCAAAAATCAGTGAACACAAAATAGATAAATACAATATGACACAATAAATAAAAAATCCATCAACCCCCCCCCAATCTATGCCTCATTCAGTGAGAGTTTAATCTTTCTAATACCTCACATATTGGACTTGTTCATGCGTCATGTGTGAATGTGTGGAGCTGGTAACACTGCCACACTGTACACAGAGATTTAACAGGCTGGAGGCGGGGACTTAATTCCCATCACAGCATTTTAATCGGGGCACTTTTCGATGCTCTTTTGACTTTTAAGTCACGACCTTTGACAGTAACAAGACACTGTTTGACAACATACGTGCCAGTGGGCTTTATAGCCGACCCTCTGACCTTAACTAGGTGCCAATTAACTGTGGATTATGCTTAGCCTAGGCAATGGGTCACTGCTAATGTCACTCTGTTTAAACACTGGTGTCATGCATGTAAAACCATGAGAATCAAACTCTTATGTGCAACAAAAACATCAAAAGTGAAGAGAAACAAACTCAAAAGTCTAATGTCTCTTAGAGAAGAAGGACTGTGGAAGCTTCAGGAAGATGTTTAGGAAACAAAAGCTGCCTACAAAGTACAAACTGGGGAACATATTTAAAAAAAAAATCTTTCAAACTGGGATAGAGAAAGGCTGCCATTTTAACTCCCTAAAGTCCAATATTCTGTTGACTTCATGGGTCAGTTCCTGCATCTGGGAGGGCCCCGAGAGGAAAGGCTTCCAACTGAGGAGCTCGGAAAAAGAAATAAAGGGGAGAGTAGACTATATAGGGCATAGAAGGAGGGTGAGATGAAGGAAGTGAAAGGGTGAAAATGACCGTGACAAAAGGATCACTGGTTCAAATTAGTAAAAATAAGCAGAGCTGCTCTATAAAGTTAGAATCCTTCAGACTTTAATTAAATCCACATCCAATTGTCTGCATATTTTCTTCCTGGTGTATTCATACTCTATAGGTACCTCTGGATAGTGAATAGTGGAATAGCTGCACAAAGGATTCACAGAAAATGATGGAGGCGTTAAATCAAATGTAGTTTTTATCTCATTGGTAACAGCCTCACCATTCACTGTCTTTACACCACATCAGAGCCGTTTCCACTGAATCCCAGTGCAAACCCAACACTTCCTGCTGCTGTTTCACATTAAAAGTGTTCAGCTGGCCAAATGTTGGCGCAGCGTAGATGTAATTGTTCATCAAAAGTGTGATGGATGATTGTCTCTCTTAACTCCAGCCTGGTGTGGTCTGGAAAACTACTTGTGTCTAGTGTAGCATGAGATCAGATTCAATTGAAATTAGCTTTGACTGGAGAGAAATCTTTCAGACTGCAACCAAAAATTTAAATACACATTTCCTTGAGGTATTCTCTGTGAGGCAAAGCAAAGATGAAGGTAAAATTTGAAATCGAGCACGAGTCCAGATTCAATGCGGTGACGTTACCTGTAGATGAGGACACAGAGGAGGAGGAGCCTGCTGGGAGAGTCGGGCTGAACGGGTCCAGAGACAGAAGGTCGTTGTTAGTCAGTCTGATAGAGGAGAGAGTGAGTCAAGCCAATTTTTCTTACATTTTCAAGCAAATAGCTGCACACAGAGTATTTAAAGTGCATGGATGCAGTAAACATAAAAAAAAAAGTAGCTCTTATGAAAACAGACATGAAGGTTTTGATGTTTAACTCTGATACTCACTCATACGATGTTGGCACTCTGGGTTTTGCCAGTTCATCACCTGCAGCGGGAGAAAAACAAACAAAAAGTGAGGCTTGCAGACCCGCACAGGGTGATGACAGCAAATACACTTTCACAGCAAGTAAAAAATAAAATAAAAACCTGACACGAGAGGCTTTCACCGTCTAGTATTTAAAGACATTTGCCAAAAGTACATCACACCTTAAACCAGAAATATAAACTGAGGTTTTGACTGAACAAGTGAGAACCGCCGTCTGCCATGGATCAGAGAAATGTATTTGCAGTAAGATTTAGACACAGATACAATATATTTCATATTTCTGCCTCATAAACTAAAACCTTACTGCAAAAAGGGGTTAACTCAACCAGTGGGTGTGTTTTTAACATGTTGGTAACACTTTAAAACAGGGGAGGGCGTGATTTTTTAGCAACTGAAAACTAAAGTGTTGCTTTGATATTTTTGTGCCCCCGTCTAAAGTGTTACTATAAATTGCAGAGATTCACACAAGCACCAAAGGTAAGAAGCTGCAACCGAGAAGACCCAAGTATTACAATCAGAAATGTGAGTAAATCCTTCAAAGGAAGATGCTGAACGTCTGCAAAGAAAGAATACGGTGTCAGTGGTGTTAGCTGGTGTCAGCTGGCTGCAGCAGCTGTGTGAAAGAAAGGCTCCAAAGAGGGGACAGAGATGAGAGCTGTGGCAGATACTTTTAGGGCAGGGGGGAGGCAGGGTTGAAGGGCAACTACTGTAGTTAAAACATACTCACCAGGGCCCTTAGCCTTAGAGCTTAATGTGGATACTCCTGTGATCCCTAAGCGTATGTAGAGTATACATCTATCAATGTGTGTAAATGGATCTCACCTCTTTTTGAAAAGGAGGAAAACATTAACTTTTAGCTCAGTAAAAAAAAAAAAAAAAAGACTCTCTTAAGACCTCCTGGAGCAAGATGGATGACTGTCAACACGGTAAATACAAACTGAACTGTGCCGGTTTGCACAAAGGAAAAGATCATTTCTGACATGTCAAAATACAAACAGCTAATTAAGCAATTAATCGTATTTGTGCCACAGGAGGGAAATATCCCTTGAGCTCGCACTGACAGAAAAGAACACTTATTTACTTTTTTTTCCTGAGATATATTGGTTTTGGCTACGTTTCTGGATTTTCCTTTTTAAAGAGAACCTCTTTACAAACATCCCAGGCCAAGAAAAACGTAGCTGAGAAGTTGTACAGTCAACCCCCACCCACCCACCCTCCTTTCCCTCCTCCTTCTCAGTCATTCAGCAACACACAGATACAGAGAGGTCAGACAGAGAAAATACTCACTGGACTGGTTCCTCCGCATCTGTCCCTGAAAACAAAAACAGACATTAATTAATCAAAGGCGCATGCGACCCACCGCAAATTTTCATCTGTGCTCGCCAAGGAAAAAAAAAAAAAAAGACTGAAATGATCATTCCCTACACAGGACAAATAAAACTGACCGACACACTTTTTAAAGAACGAAACCAAGTATTCTTGGGGTCATTATGTACAATTTTTGGAAGCACAATCCTTTTTATATGTCCAACAAGTTGAAACTTTAATCCTTTACAAGTGTTTATGTAACAATATTTAAGATTTAAAAACACGTAAAACACAATGAAAGGAAAAAACGCTTTAAGGGTTGAAAACTATATTATTAATTATTCCCAGTGGCAGAGGGAATTTTCCACTTCAGAGTTAAAGACAGTAAATCACAGGACTATTCTCGACTTACACATACCAGACGTTAAATGTAGGGTGAAAAATTCAGCAGCGCAAAACCGTGCATCGAGGCCCGTACAACGATCAGTCAGGGACAACAGAGCACGTGCCCCCAACACTTCACCAACTTCCTTCACAGAGGATTTTTTTTTTTTTTTTTTTTTTTTAGGGACATAAATCTGTCATGTCACGCTGCGTAACACAAGATATGGAAGATACGCTCCTGAGGGCCAAGAAACCAATGGAAACTTAGAGCATCAATTTCAATAAAGAACTTATTCGTACAAGGAGGACGGTTGGGGTGAGGGTGGGGGGTCAAGGGAGGAGGGGAGAAAGAGAAACAAAATGGGTTTAAGGAACATAGCAAAAGCATTTAACCACCATAGAGCTGTGAGGCCAGGGTTTAGTCCCACAGGCGCTAAGCGGCAAATGGGTTCAATTACGGCTCTTGCTGGCCACACACACACACGACTTCCATTGCTATTTCAATAAAGGGAACACCGTGGAGGGGGAACCAAACAGGAGAAGAAATGAAAAAGACAGAAAAATGAGCACTGAGAAAGAAAAAAAAAAAAAAAAAATCTCCCAGTAATTCACACCAGATGATGCAATGTTCGTCATCACCTTGGATGTACCCTTTAACTTTAATCCAAGACTTTTCTGTGGATATGAAGCAGTAGAAAGGTCCAGAAAAATACCAACCTGAACAGACAGAGAGGATGGCAAATGTAATGTAAAGTCTGTTTTGGTGTTTAAATGAATTTTTTTTTTTTTTTTGTAGTTTTAGGATGAGAAAGCCAAACTGCAGCGAACAGTCAAAGGTTTAAAGGTTTAAAAGAGAAACTCTTTCCTCCTGAATCCTGTTACATTAAATAGAAAAAAAACACATCCTCTATAAACTTGTAACTTATCTTTATCATTAATTCCTAGGGTGGAAAAAAGAAAACATTTGTAAAAAACTAGGCAACTAACCCCATAAAGTATTCATAAATGACCACAACAGAGTTCTGTCTAGAACAAGTGGGCTCCAATAAAACCCAAAGAGTGAAAGCAAACAAAGAAACGAGGAAAAAAAAGTGAGTGAGGTACAACATAAACAGTGAGGAGGAACAGTGGTGAAAGCACGGGAAGGGAGAGGCTGAGGGAGAGAGAGAGAGAGAGAGATAGAGAGAGAGAGAGAGAGAGAGAGAGAGAGAGAGCCAGGGCTGGGGAAGAAGATGCCGTGACATTTGTTTAATGTGCAGTCGGGGAGTGCGGCGGGTGAAACCCACTAGACCCCATTCGCGACAGTGAGCGTGCCCTCTCAGCCGCTCCACAACACCATTAACAACAACAACAGCTCAGTGCGCACACACACACACACACACACACACACACACACACACACACACACACATACGGTGCATGTTTGCACACAAGCAGTAGTGGTTTTAAATTTTAATGGCAGTGGCTATTTTCATAAAGCAGAGAGTGAATCAGAGATTGAGTGATGGTGAGGGACAAGGAGCTGAATGAAGTCCATGACTGAGGTCACGGATCAGACTGGGCTCTGTGTGTGTGTGTGTGTGTGTGTGTGTGTGTTTACGTGTGTGCGTGTGTGTAGCCTGCAGACCACTGCTGCAAAATATTCCCTGTAAGAAGTGCCTGCTGTGTTGCATGTGTATGACTCTGCAGTTACGTCCAACAACACTCAATACTTCACTGAAAAATTATTATTTCTGGGTTCTTCATATTTAAAAAAAAAAAAAAAAAAAAGGAGGAAAAAAGCTATGCCAATGCTGTTCGATGTGAAACTGAATTCAGTGTAAAAACACAACATGAAACGTGTGCAAACAGGAAACTGACTGAATCAGAAGCCAGTCTGGCATATGAAATAAATTCAACATAACACATATGACTCTCCAATGTAAATAAAATAAGCTTCAAGAAAGAGTGACTAATGGCAAACATCTACAGGAGGGATAGCACGGTCGGTTAAATGGCGCTCCGTCAACCCTCACAGAGGTTAGATATTCTCCTGTTGCCCTCTAGTGTAGACTTGTGGTGCAGCACAGTAGCACAGCAACAGGTCATGCTTTGGGAGTTTCAGTGTTTGGTGCGTTTTCAGTGTGTCACAAAGCCATTACCGAGGTCGAGGGTGACAGGATGATGTTTCCGATGGAGGCTTTGAGCTCGTCGATGGTGGCTCGGTTCTGGTGCGTGCCGTTGTTTGGCTGAACGGGCTTGATCTCTACGTGGAACTTCCTGGGTTCATCTTCATCCTCTGAGTCACTGGACGAATAGAAGGAATTCTCTTTGGCATGTGAGCAAAAAAAGAAAAAGTTAAGGAGGCAACGATAACAGAGCAGAAAATAGAGAGAGAGGGAGAGAGAGGTTTTGTTTAGTCTTGGCCTCAGACTGCAGACGGGTGGGAACAGAAAAACAAATGGCAATAAAATCCTTGATGTCTCCCAAGCTGGACTGAGAGTGAAAGTGAGAACAGCATTGGGAGGAATGAAAAGGATATCGTTTTCATTTACTTCTGGTCTGATACAGAAGCCCTCGGCATCGACCTGGGGAACGTTCTGCAAAAATACAAGCAGGAAAAAGTTAAAGAAATGTGTGTGTGTGTTTCCTTTAGAGTCAAATTTTAAAGCAGGTAAATGATTCACACATAAATTGTATTTATCAACAATTTATCGTGATACAATATTCTTTTTGTCTTTTAAAACTGACATTTCAATCAAATACTAGACAAGAAATAAATCCATAATATCATACAAACTATTACCTGTGGACTTGAACCTGTTTAATGGTATAAACCATTTTTGTCTCTTTGCATATCAACTCTCTGCCTTATGCTAAAAGTCAAACTTTAAAACTTAGTCAGAATTTAGTTATTTAATTTATTTTTTTTAAACAAAACATGACTAATTGTCATCAACACTAATCAGTTCATCAAATGATTTTACACAGTGTCCACACACAGGGTTCAGTTGATGCTCATCCTGTGCAACTTTTTTCATATTAAACACTGACATATGTCGAAAAATAATACAGGAAATAGCTTTTATTTACGTGTATGTGTATTATCTTGCTTACAGCATTCTGGATGTCTATGGCCCCATAGTATCCGGGGGGAGCGCCATTGGCAGTGTTCTACAAGCAGAGAGAGAAGAACGAGCGAATGAGCAAATCTACTAAACAAAAAAGTGCAAACAGAGAGAGATAGAGAGAGAGGCAGAAGAAAATGACAGCGGATCTTTTCTACCTCCTGCTGTGTGAAGATAGATAACATACAGAGCTGAATTAATAATCAATCAATACATTAATTTAGCTGTTTTCGATGGTAATTATACTCACAGCAGCTTCAACTTCTGTGGACTCCCTGCAAGACAAAATGGGCACATAATGATGAGAAATTCAGGAGGGAAAGAAAAATAAGACACACAAACTGTGATGGTGGACTGAAGGTCTTGACTCACGTGGAGTCTGTGTCCTTGTCTTTCCTACGACCTGGGATCCCAAACGGCTTTCGCTTTCTGGGTTTAGCACCTTAATACAAAAACAAAGAGAAAATCATTTTAAATTCATCAATTATAGAAATATTTAAGTTATTTAAAGTGTGTTGTTTTGAGAACTTGTATTACACATTTAAGGCTTTGCTTTATTGAAATGCCACTTCGTAAAATGTATCTTGCATAATTTTAATTCTTAACAAGACTCACCTTCTGTAGCAATGGCTGTGTTGCACTCCTCAAACTCAATGGGTCCTAATGAGACAAAAAAAAAAAAAAAAATCATCTAGGTTCATTTGGCACGGAAAGGGTCAACGACCTCCTGCCGTGAATGCTGTGAATGTACATCACGCAATAATCACACACATACACACAGCACAAGCACACAGTTTGGCAAACACACAACATGCAGTCTGGCGTGCCATACAGAGTGTGTATATGAACAGGGGCTGGGCTGGTCCTAGAGGGCAGACAGGGTCAAGAGCGGAGTCAACTGTGTGTCTGGTGGCACTCGGGGAGATGTGACACTCCCTCCTGTGGACACAAAGCTGGAGTCTTCCTCACAGGAACTGACACACACAAAAACTCCACCTGGGACGTGTGAATGGGCACAATCACACACTGAAATCTAAATCAGCCTCACAGCAAAAAGCAGGTATGAACTGAGCTGAAACTAAACCTGCCCACAAGGGACACGCACAGTCACTAACCCTATTACAATAAGACAAACAAGTCCAAGATTACATGCAGGGAAGTGTTTAAAGCCACATGGACAAATCTGCTCTCAGGCTTAAGAGATGCCCTTTTCTCCCTCTCTTTGACACGCAAAGCAGAAAGAAAAAAAAAAAAAAACACAAAGCACACTCAAACATTCAAAGATGAAGGAACCTTGATCATCAAATCTAAATCTATTCCAGCCAGTGACCACAATATCAAAACAAATAACATTGCTTTTGGTTATTATGATACATCTCTCTATGATGATGTGAAAAACAACACAGTTCACACTTAATTTACTGCTCATCAATTATACAGATCTACCTCCAAGGCCCTGCACCAGGATTGTCACGCTTCATGTTTGCCCCGGGAAACATATATGGAGGCTTTTCAAAAAGGGGTTGGCCCTTAAATGTACACATGCTCTCAGAAACACAAACACACACACACACACACACACACACACACACTGAGGGGCTGAAGGAAAACCAGTGGCAAGACATGCAATGTGTGTATGTGTCAATCACTGTCAGTATGTGTGTATGTGTGTGTGTGTCTATTAGAAAGCGACACCTGAGCTCTGTAATGAAAGAAACTGAATCAATCGAGTTATGAATGTGAGCACACGCACTCTCTCTAGTATTAATGCTGCAGTTGCACATCTGTGTGACAACATCTGGCTGCAAATAAAACAACACAGCCTTTAAAATTATTTTTCTTAACATATACAATATGACCTAGAAGACATGTAGTGTGTGTGCTATCAAACCAGATAGAGACAGATGTACTGTGTAGAGCTAGAAAGCTTAATAGCTCACAAGATGAGCAGGAGAGAGAGACAGAGATGGGGCAGGACCCTCTGGCAATATTTCCGATACACTAACATGCCTTGACCTGAAAACAACAAAGCTAATGATATTTTAACTGAAAATGTATACAGTAGCGGCCGTCCAATGAAGTCTCCCCAGAGGACGCCGGTCGCGAGCAGAATTGACGCATTGTTTGGCGTGTGCAATGCTGAGTGAAGCGCAGGGAAGCGGCGAGTCACGAGAGGCATGCATCACGCCAAGTGAAGTGGATAAAGTACACCAATGACCGATCTACTCTACTGTGCAATATCAGGCCCCTTCACCGCCGGCGAGCACACAAGGCAAGAGCACGAACTGCTGTGTTTATGTGTGCGTGTGTGTGAGAGAGAGTGAGAGTGAGCCTCATGCCAATCAAAACAAAATTGGCATGCTCCTTCAAGAACTTGTTCTCATGGGAGGATGTGAGAGACACACACAGTAATTTCATCATCCCCATTCGCTCATTGTACAGACATAAAACAGGTAAGAACATCTTATGAAGTGCATGTTTTCCTGTAGACGAAGCTCATCTTTCATTAAATCCATCAGCTGTACATGTTGTCAAACTAAAGTAATAAAGAAACGGACCCAGAAAAGGAGGGAAAATTACTGGAAAATTACACATTGCATTCTTTGCTCAAGCCCTGGGATGTTTAACAAACGCTGTGGATCAACGTAAGGCCAAGGCAGAGCAGGAACTCTTTGCCGCAAGCATCCTGCGATTGCATCTGACAATATTTATGCACACCAACTGCAAAAAAAAGTCCAAACACCAGACATATGAATATTACCTAAATCTGGGCAGACATTAGGAACTGTTTAAACATCTCCCAAACAGACAGACGACTTTGTTTATACAGGGGAAGATGTTTCTTTTCTTTCTGCTCTCTGTGAGGGGAAGCATGCAGTCACGCATGAGCGGAGAATGGTTTTTTAAATTGCATATGCTTCACATGGCACTGGGAGTGGGAGAGGGGTGGAGGGTGGGTTGGTGGGTGGGAGGGTTTGCGTGTCTGGCCCACCGCCAGTTGACAGCTCAGCTGGATATCGTTGAACACTCCGAACCCCCCCCTCGCAGTGTGTCACTTTGGGATTGTTTCCGCAATAGAAAGTTTATTCAACCTCTCTCTCTCTCTAAAGGCACCGGCCCGGCCATCCGTTCAGCTATTTAATCAGGGGACAGACAGGTTATTTTTCTGACAGGGCCAGGGCTGCTGTGCGATCCCTAATGAACAGCTTGATACAAGAGGAATTTTTTGACCGTTTTTTTAGCCTCAATTAATTCTGCTGTCCAAACAAATGAGGGCCACCACTCCTTGGGCGCAGCGTCTGGACACAGGGGTCACCGTTTGTGTACACACAAACACAGCAGAGGTGAAGCCTTTGTGCCTGTGACCTGACGTAATGTGGTACAAGTGCAAGGGCTCGCATGCAGATTTCACTGATTAATTAACAGCTCGAAACTTCAGAGCTGCTACACTACCTGCAGGAGAAACCGACTAACTAACCTTCAATGAGCTGTGTGTGTAAGTGTGTGAAAAAGAGGGAGGTGAGGTGGGGTTGAGCCCATGGAGTCTGAGGAGCATATTCCCTTGATTATTGTGGCATGGCAAAGTTTACACAAGAGTCATTGTTGAGCTCTGACCTCCTAAAAAGGCTGGTTCTGGCTGCTTAGTCTGCGAGCACAGCAAAGCCCCTGTGTGTCACATGCTTACTGGAATGCCAAGCCTGCCTACCTTTACAGCAGATTACTATGATTGACTCTGATGGCCCTCTCCTACTTCTAATTGCCCCTCTCCATACACCCCTCCCATCCCCACGAGGCAGGAACAGGCAGAGGACCTGTTCCTCTGACCACGTATTTTATTGACACACAAACGCAACAGGCACTGGCCAACACTGATTATTAAAATTAAACATGCACAGACTGTGTGTGTGTGTCTGTGTGTGTGTGTGTGTTACCTGGTCTCTCCTTGCCCGTTCCTTTGCTCTCAGCCAGTTTCTGTATTAAGCTCTCCACTGAGGTGTTTTCGATGTTCCTCACAAATTCATTGTGGAGCTATGAAATCAAAAAGAGCAAATCACATTTACTGACAGTCAAATACAAGAAACACACTCAACAGAACAGAACCACTTAGTGTCAGGGCGAGGAACTGACGAGGGCTGGGTTTCAGTACCGATTTTATCTCATGCATTTTAACACTAGGAAAATAACAATACATATTACAGTACAATGTTTTGCTATTGCTTGATCTCTTTGCACACTTGAACATGTTTGAGTGAATAAATAGCCAATTGGCAGCAGTATTAGAGCTTGGTTCAAGCATGCCTTACGCGTACTGGCTCACAGACACTGATGAAATGATTTTTGAGGCATTTTTGCTTTTTATTACATTGACAGGGAGACAGGAAAGTTGGGAGCGAGAAAGGAGAGAGAGGGTGAGAGAGAGAGAGAGAGCGAAAGAGAGGATGATATGCAGCAAAAGGCTGCAGATCAGACTTGAACCCAGGCTACGACAGTTAGGACTGAGCCTTAATGATTGATGCTCTACCCATAGACTCTATATAAAAGAGGATGTATGTTCTGGGTGTGAGAAGTGAAGCCAATGCTTTAGAGTATTAAACCTGTGTCTATCTAATGACCACCAGGGGGCAACTCCACTGGTTGTAAAAAGAAGTCAGATTGTGTTGAGGTCTATAGGAAAATGGCCTTCTTCCCACTTGATTTATTACTTCACTAATGAGTTTATGGTCTCAGTTTCAAGTCTTCTTCAGTACAACATGATGCACATTTGCCTGAGGATAGAGTACAGAGCAGGGCAGATCCACCCCTCACTCCTCCTCAGCTACACCTTCTCCTCCAAATATGGTTTCTTCTGGTTTCAAAAAAAAAAAAGAATCAATGATGGCAACAGATGGGTAGACACTGCACTAGGTGAGCAATTACACCCACGGAAAAAAAAGAGAAAGTTTGCCATCTCTGGACAAAGGTCAGACTAAGAGCACATCAAAGAGCATCCAACTTCACCTGCAAATATGCAGCATCTCTGAATAAATATTGCAGCGTGGTTTTCCAATTCTCTGAAACTGACATTTTTATTCCACTTACTTCAAATTGCTGTTTCTCCCTACTGACTAACTATTGACTTGACTTTGTCAGGTGATTATTGCTCATCACACACAGCTAGTTAGTAGTTTTTTTGTTTTTTTTTTAACCTTTTGAAGCCTATTTCTGAGTATTTCCCCCTCCACAATATCCAGCCATTATCTTGGCCTCATCTCAACCAGCCCATTGTGATGCCCTTTTTCCTTGAAAGTATTAATATTATAAAGCAATGGATGTCTGTCTTTTCTATTACATAACCAGGTATTAATCCCAGGTATGTACCGTACGTTTGGTGCCCACATGCTCTCACACTCTAATAGTTTACTTTTTATATGAGATGTGGTGAGAAAACTAATTTTTCCATCCAAATTCATCAAATCCATCTAGACGAAGATTGCTGTATTATGCACATGAGATACCAATCACACTCTGACAGTCTAATATTCAATTCTGCTTCCCATTTCAATTTAACATGTATTTTCTTCCATTGCATTTTTTACAGTTTAGAAACAATCGTTGAGGGGGTTTGTTTTATGCACCAGTCAGAATCCTTGTTGGTAGTTTTTAATGACGATGCAATTTTACAAAAACAATTTTTGTAAATCCAATAAAATTATTTAACTCTATTACCACATGCACAGCCTGTATCTGGTCAGCTGCATACAGTATATACTGTGTGAAAATTTTGTGTAAGTGCTTTTGGCTTCTTTGCACCATCTACTTTGCGCTCGCTGCAGAGAACTTCGCTTCTTAACCTCTATCATTGCAAATTTTCTTTGTAATCCTTGCCTTTATATTATTTATATGTCTGTTTTTAATAGATGTTCTTATTTTTATATACTAAACATCATTTAAATGAGGGATTTACTCATTTTATTTTAGTTTATATAAATATATGCTGAAATCTTCTCATTGTAACCGATAAAATAAAATATATTGTCTTCATCCCTGGTGGTAGGAAATGTAGTTTCTAAGAACTAAGAAAAACATAGGACTAGTGTCACGCTCAGTTTGTTTGTTTGCTGCAATTTGTTGTATGATACACAGGACAGAAGATGAGTGCAGCCTCCAGCGCTCTCCCTGAAGCTTGCACTGTTTTGCCTTTAGTTGATATTTATAACATTTATTTTGTATTTAGCCTGTGGAGACACACTGTACTTTACTGTCACTCCATTATGTCGGGTTAAATCATTGGTGTTGGCACTGTGGTCTGCCCTTTGGGCTGTATCAGAGATTTGTTTGCTTGTTTGTTTTGGATGTGCATGTGTGCTTGTGTGTTCAGTGAGGGGGAAGTGAAAGCGATGTATAGGCATGTAGATGAGGAGCTGTGGTCGACTGTACTATCTCACCAAACCATTTAGATGTGCGTGATACTGTGAGCACAGAGTGGCTCCACTATCAAACACACATGCATACACACACATATGTGTCTCTAGATATGTCTCTGCCCCCCCCCCCTCCATCCCCTGTAGCGAGGTGGAGTGCATTAGCCTACTGTGCCCTGGCAGGAGAGGATGTTCGGGCATGGTGGTGGTTATGTGGGTGGGGGGGCAGCAGAGAGGAGAGGAAGTATGCTCACTGCAGCACACGCGATCTGTCAGGTGCTGCCGCCATGATGGGGGGGGGGACTAATGTCATCAACCTGCGTGCCCTGTTCACTTCTCTCTCTTTCACACACACACATTCACATACAAATGCAAACACACACACACAGACCTCTTACTGTGGAGGCATCTTTTGCCCACATGCTGGAAACATGCATCTGCCTTCAAGGGATCCTCGCTCACACACAAATGCTTACTTAAAACAACAAACACAGCACGCACACTGACAGACACACCTGCCCTTATGTGAGTCTGAAGCTTTCAGCGCAGGAAACAGCATTCTGCACTTCTCTCAGCTCAAATAGCAATTTGATCTAACTATATAAGGTATTTTTCTCCTTCATGCCCACTGAGCTGATTATGGCCGAGCTTTGCCTGAAAACATCTGCAAGCTTGACAATGATACTTCTTGATTTTAATGACTCTTTTAGTTACAGGTGCCCTTTGCTTTTCCTTCACTTAATGTCCTTGCAATCATTTGTCTCTGCAAGTTTACTGTCCCTGGACTGACAGCAGCTCCATCACTGGACTCTACTGTTGGAGAAGTCAAACACAACCTTTTTGTTGATGTTGTCCTTTCCCCTAATTTCACTTGCACACCTGTCAAAGCCACTGCTAACCCCGCTGTTGGCCTCACCTGGCCGTAAACAGACAAGTCTCGTCTGGAAAACTGATACACATGGACTTTTTCACACATGAACGTTATTATTCACCTGCCAGGTAGGAACATACCTAAAGCGGTTTGAGCCATTCACACATTCATGATGTCCCACTCCAGATGTGCAGGTCTGTCTGTTTGCAGAAACTCAAAACATCCAGTAGAAGTCAGTAGTGCAGCAACAAGGACCAACTTCCCACTGATAAATTTTGTAGTGGTTCATATCTAAAATAATATCCACATTTTAAGTGACATATGCATCAAATATGTTTGAAAAACTTTGATTTCTTACTAATTGAACAACTAATGAAGTTTAGTATAAGTTCATTTCTTCCAATATTACTCTTCCAATCACAATTCTCTCATTCTCAACCAGCCCATCACATTGTACTGGGATATAGTTCATTTTAAAACCTGTTCTCCTCTCTCCAACTGTCAGCTGCTATTTCAGTGCATTTTCCAGTGACCTTCCCCACATTATTCACCTCCGGGATTCATATCCAGCATAAGCCGAGGTTATCATCAGCCCTCGTCACATCCAGATCTCCAGCTTCTCTTCTTCCCATCAACAGGACCACCGCCTGTGTATATATACTATACCCTCTTTTCATATATGATGATATCACAATGGTCTCTGACACTTCTCACTTTTCCTCTCTTGCTTTGAAAATGGCGATAAAGTTTATTCATTAACACAAATGAAGTCTCTCCAGATTGAAATAATATTGTGAACATCTTCATCATCAAAGCATCTTCACAACTCAGAGATGCCAAAGTTTGCAGATTCATAGATATGTATTCGGGTGAAAAAAACATCTTAAATATTATCAAGGCTGCTTTTTTTTTTTGTTTCCTCCAGGAGAATTTATCTAAGTGTTTCTGAGCCACACTTTTGACTTTAAGTGAGAGCAGTTCAATGACCTCCTTTAACAGCTAATGTACTTGTTTATCTTCACTTTGCGTGCACTTCTGCTCACTCACATCATATTCAACCTCTGAAAAACTAAGAGAGACAGTTTGTGTTTGCTTTGGCTGACTGTTATTCTGCTGTAGTTCTTTACTCTGTTCTTGTTTACAGAACCAGACTGGACCAGGTCTAGCTAGTTTAAAAAAATGTTTATATGTGGACTAAATTCAGTTTTTATATCTACGCTACTTTTATTTATTTGATGTTGATTATTTATTCATCCTGGTGCTTCTTTAGTTAATGCAGTGTTTTTTATTTATCTGGTTGTTATGTTTTTGGTCTTTTTTTTTTTTTATAGCACTTTTTCATGACCAGAAATAGGTTAAAAGACTTTCTTCTTTCATAATGACAATAAAAGGATCTTTCATTCATTCATATGCCTGAAGGAAAGTTTTGTAATTTAAATTTTTAAAATTAACATAGTTTTAATTTTTAATTTTATTCTATTATTATTATTGGTGCACATTAGTCTTTTAGCACATCCTTGTGGGTATGCCACCGTCACATTTTACTGCACATACTAAAAATAAATGTGACAAATAAATCTTTAAATCTTGAGCTTTAATATTGAAAGTTATTATAACTGTATGACAATTTTAATTAAAAGGATCATTTAGGTGTATTCAGTATTATTGAAGAAATACATCAGTGGAACTGAATTTAAGTGTTAAAAGTTAATATTCATACAGTTCTTGCTAAAAAAAGACAAAGACTGAAATTAAATATAACATAAAAGTCACTACAATGACTCCTGACTACACAGTGTAAGGGCTTCTATGTGTAATAATGTGGGTGCCTAACTAAAAAAAACATAACATCAAATATTCAAAATATCAGAATACGCACACGCATCATTTTGTCTCTTTGTCTCTTTGCTTGTCAGCGTTAAGGCCTGTGGGCAGTGCCCTCTCCCTCCTACCCCACCCTTATATAGTAACGGTTTTCCCAGAGTCCCTCACAGCTTGGTTTGAAGAACACTTATCACCAAAATCACACACTCACTGACTGATTCTGATCTTTTGGGGTGAAAAGCCACATGTCTGTAAGCAGTGCTGTAATTTGGCTCAGCATCAGGCAGCAGCGCTGCCCATCCCCTGCTCAGGAGCAGGAACTGTGACACTGAACAACCTGCAGTGGCCTGTCGCTCCACATTCTTTACAACTTGCAGCTCGAGCTCGCAGGCTACACCGAGACGCTCTCACAGTGGAGCTGTGTCGCCCTCTATGGACGATGAGAGAACTGCAGTGACGGCATCGACACGGGGCAGCCACAGATTAATGAGAGCGGAGCAGCAGACTGTTAGTTAGTCTTGACTTACTCTGTATGGCACTGGTAAGTATGATTGCTGAATAAATAAATGAAATAAAATCTGTCTCATGTTTAATACTGATTAATACATTTGTGGATGATGTTTGAAAGCCCTCACAATTGGAGTTGATCAGACCTGCTGCCATTCTCTAAAACCTAAACACACGGGCCTGTGCAGCTCTTCTAACTTTTAGACACAGTCTTTGGCAAATGTTTGGACTAGTGGAGGTGTTTTAGATGGGCTGAGAGGGAGTTTTGATCAGTTTTTAATTGCTTGGCATAAAAGGCTGAATGGACCATTTCCTGCTTCTCAGTTAAATGATTAGTGAGATCAAAGATGACACTAATTGTTATGACACACAGTGAACCCAATGAGCACAGCCCCAGGTCAACAAGACATCTACTCCACCCACAGGAATGTTAGAGAGTATGTATGTGCGCGTGTATGTGTGTGTGTATGCAAGCACTCACCTCTCCTATTTGGACGTGTGTTTCGTTGACAGACTGCGAGTACGACTGAATGATCTCCTTCATGTGGAGAATGTGGCTTTCTTCAATGTCTTGGAATTTCTGTAACACATGGGGGGATAGGGGCAGTTACAGCGGGGGTGCAACAAATCACCCAATTGCATCAGGTCAAATGAACTACATGCCAACGAATATGCATCATGGCATCAGTTTCATTTTGCAGGAAAAAAAAGAAAACAAAAAACAAGCAGCCAATGAAACTTCATTTTGTCATTTGTCCCTGCTGCTTCCTGTATGTCTGTTTGGGTGGTCTAATTATTCTGCTCATGAGATTTCACATTTCTGGCTCTAAGCAGCAGTACATCACCCCTTAAGTGTGGAGGGAGAGGAGCCTGCTTTACCACAAACGCATACAGATAAAGAGCCACTCACTGCTGCGCCTACACTACAGAGACGTGCACACAAACAAGACTGTACTTCTGTCATTCACCGCAATAGGAGCTCGCATACGCTTGTGCACAGACACACCCACCAACCCACAGTTGCACTCAGACAAAGAGTACACACATGTAGGAGCCCCGGTGATGTCAGAGAGCACATGTGTTCAGTGTTTATAACGCATGTCCACATGTTTGAGATGAGCCGTAAGACTCTGATCCCAGAGAAGTGAAGCTGCAACGCCGCTTTCTCTTGAGGGAGGAGGGAGGGAGGATGCCTAACTGGAACCATTTCTGGTGGCGGCGCTGCTGCGGTGCAGGAGGATATGGAGGCCAAATTCTGCTGATCTGATTTTAATTTGGAGTTTATCTAATCAGTCCTTCAGATGGATCCAATCAAAGGTTTCCACAATGATTCCGTTGCAGAGGAAAAAACACAATCTGGAGATGATACAGGGCATGAAACGTGGAACACACACACACACACACACGAGATGGACACATTACACAATAAAAGTGTTGCATGCCACAGAGACTGTCAACAGAGTTTGTGAACACACACAAGGACACTGAGTTATAACAATACCTGTGCAGTTTCTGCCATCTTCTGTTCAAACTCTGACTTCGCTGCAGCATATTTCTCCACATACGACTTGTAGGTCTCTGTGGCTTTTTTGGCTTTCACTCCAGCCTGCAAAGTACAAACAGACAGATAAATGGCTATCATCAGTTTGTATACTGTAGACAATGGGCCTCTGTTTCCCCAGATCAACTCACAAATCAGCAAAGGAAACCAAACTCCTCTCAACATTTGAAAGCAAGAGGCTTTTTGGGGGTTAAGGTTTCTGTGAAGACTTGGGAGTGTTGAGGCACTTCGTCATGCCTTAATGGCGTACCATGATTGTGTGGGGTGTGTGTGTGTATGTGTACGTGCGAGCGTGACCTCCCACCTTGTCTACATCTCTCTGGGTGGCCCCCTCTTTGCGGAGGCGCTCCTGCTCCACAGTTTTGGCGTTGTAGATCTCCTTGGATTTCTGCAGGGCCTGAGATATGCTCTGGATGTTCTGCACGGCCTCCAGGGTGGACGCCACCTCTTCTTTTGTCTAACAACATGCAATTGTCCCGCACAGTTAGTCAGCTAACAGCAGGCTGAATAATAAGTGCAAGTGTCACCCATTGCTCTGCAGTTTCAACACAGTCAACACTTGTCCTGGAATAACCCATTTTATTATGTGAGTTTGAAGAAAACAAACACACACAAAGGTTCTTTAGTGCGCCAGTAAAACATTATTTCACTTCCTCGGCTTCACTCTCCAGCATGTGACAGTGACACTGAGCTGTTGCACAGTACTGCAGGAAGTGATTAAGTCCATGCAGCGGCTATTAAAAATGGATCCAAGTCTGTACTTCATATCAACTTGACCAGTGAAAGGACATAAAACAGAATCACTGTCAGAAAGAGGTACACACTTGTAATTTTTTTGTGGCCACAACGTCAGCTGGGTTGGTCACTTTTACCTTGTTGGTTGTCTTGACACAGTCATTATCCAAGATGTGTGTTTACTTTTCTTTATTTGCTCTGCTCACTACACTGTTACACTGCGGCTGCAATTTAGCCAAGAAACACAAAGCGGAGAGGGACGGGGAGTGCAGGGAGGTGACAGAAGGAAACTGACATCCACTTTGTCAAGCTGAAAGAACAAACACAACTCTGCTAATTCCAAGATCCTATTTTTACTTTGTGTTCAGCGGCTTCATGCATGAGATATGAGCAGATGGTGTGTCTCTGCAGGGAGGAGGTGACATGGAGGAACAAGGTGTAAAAAAAAAAAAAAAAAAAAATAACACTACACATTTTCTCAACATGAAATCCATTAAAATATTGTTGTATTAACTTGCCTAGTCTCATCCATGTCAAAAAGAAAGAGATGACAACTGGGTATATATTTAAACGGTTACATTTCCTCAGTGAAGATAAACTTGTGATGCCTGTTTGGCAACAATGGAGCAGCTGGAAGAAAAACCAAAATGTGTCCGAGACACGAAGAAGCAAATAACTGGTACAAAGTCTTGCTAAAAATTTGAATTTGTCTTCATTTGTTTAGTTTCTGATTTAAATCTGCTGCTTGGATTTAACATCTGAGAAATTCAAAAAACATTAGAAAACAGTATCTAAAACTGTCAAAGAACAATAACTTTGATTTGCTTAAATGCTCAAGTTATCTTCATGCGCCATCTCTGTACCTTTTTGTGTGCTTTGGCCTGCTCTTCCACATACTTCTGAACCTCTTTTATGAGTTCCTGTAGTTTCCTCACTAGTTCCATGTGACAGCTGGCCAGCTTCTCTGTCGAGCTCTTGAACACATCCCACACCGGAGCAAAGGTCCTGCGGTAAAGGATGACGGACACCTCAGAGGTTAGGACATGGCAGGACCTTCTTATATTAGTACCTGCTGTGCTTTTCTGCTTGAAAGATAGAAAGATGTTCACACTCACCCAAGCTGAGAAAAGTTGCCTGCTGACTTGGCAAGTTTGGTCATTGACCTGGCATACACCTCTTCAATCGTGCTCCTGGGTCAGCGCGAAAACATAACAAGCACACATCATAACATAATTAACCCCAAATTAAAAGCACCATATGTCAATAATGCCAAGGTAACGTCTCTATTAAAAATAAACGGTATTGTATAATATTACAAAGTTTTTCTAGTATTTTCAACTAGGTTATGGCTTAAACATGCAACTGAACAACTGCATTCTGATCCCTGCCAGAAACACCCACTTAGAGCAACATAAATGTTTGACCACATGCACAGTGTGTGGCCAAATAAGTGTGGTTTGGCTTGTGATGTGTTCATAAACCTCATTCTGAAGCTGACAGGGTATGAAAGCCAGTGTTTGAAACCCTGCTTCTCTCAATTTTCCTTTTTATTCCTTTATTCTGCAGCGAAGTGACAGCAGACAAAAAAAAAAAAAAACTTGCAGCAGTGTTATACTGAAGACCTGAATTATGCATGTTTCATTTTGCCAACCTCTCTCTGCAGCCACATCACAGCAACAAGGTCACCCAGGGGGAAACAGAACAAACACACACACATGCACCATAAACACACACACACACACACACACACACATCCCATCCCAACATGGAAGAAGAAGGAAACTCACACACGGCACAGCAACCACACAGATGATGGCACAGGGCAGAGCTACATTATGGGCTGCATTCCCACTTCCACATCTTTGTGAACCCAGAACGGCAGCTTCATTTTTATACTTTCTCATGTTGTAAATACAGAGAGCGTGGAGTCCACCAAGTGTCAAACAACATACACCGGACTTCAGAGAAGGAGGAGATCTAAATTCATTACAAATTATCCTAGTCAGTCTCATAATTTAATCCTGTAAATCTTCCCTGGTCCGTGTCCCATCCCAGCACGAAGTTCAGCACAAATCAGTCCAGTACTTTTTGTGTAATCCTGACAAATAAACAGTGATAAAAGGTGTTTATGCTTCCAAATCAGGACTTAGTTTAAAGTTTAATTTTTGTTTTGTAACCTGTAGATGCACAACTTTTACACATAAGATTATAATTCTTCATGTATGTATCCTTTGACTTTCTATTTACACAACACTTCACTAGGTGAAATTTGAGTTGTGTCTAACTATTGTTTTCCTTTTAAATGCTCTTAATGTTGTCATTTATAAATGCAACTGAGATGAGGCTGAGATCACCTTTACAATCCACATACTAAGTTTCTTGTATTTTGTATTTTATTTATTTTTAAACCCATGATAACTGAGCAAACTCTGAGGAAGACTGAAGTCATGTCCCAAATTCATGTTACACACTGATTCACTTCAGGTATTTAGTATGTTGTGTGTTCACACTCAAAACACTGAGTAAGATGTTTGCATGTTCTGTTGATTATCACTATTTGGCCACACTGAAATGACCAAGAACAAATAACTGCTGAGGCTGTTTACAGATGGAAAAACTAAAAATAAGTTAAGGGTGGTGCTGAGGCAGCTCCAGAAATATCTAACAAAAAACATTAGGTATTAAATCTTGGGAAAATCATTCTGATGACACAATGATGAATACAATATGACAACAAAGTGAGATGCACATTAAGAAAATGCTCATATGTGACCTTTATTTATTTATTTTATTTATTATTATTAAGTTATTTTTGGTTCATGGTCACTTTTTCCTCTGGTAATGTGTAGGGTCAGGGGATTGGGGATTTAGGGTAGTGTTGAAATGTCATTGATTAAATCCACTTAGAATAAAACTAGACCCGAGGACGAGGCAGTGGTGTGCAGATGTTTTTTGCAGCTGTGAGAGATTTAACGGATGTGTTTGTTTTTGCCCTAAAATGCTTTCTGGGAAGGGGGCATTAATTGACCTTAGAGGATACACTGTCACTATCCTGGGGAGAAATTAACACAGTGAAAGGTGCTGTTTTCCCCAGCAGAGGGAGCCACAGCATAGTTTTTCAAATGGGGAAACAACCACGAAATGTCACTCAGGGACAGAACCAGCCTGGAAGTGAACAGGGTTATACCCCAAAACAATAGATGCATTTATAGTACAACACAATAAATTAATCTCTATCTGACCTTCAGTCGCCTGCTCAGTGTTGTATTGATTCATTTGTAAAATATAAACAACCATAATCCTGCAGGCTACAAGGAGAGTTAATGTTTAAACAAAGTGAAAAAGTAAATAATGATTTATTACAACAAAATGAGTCTGAACTATTTAAATAGCAAAGCTTTAAAAATATATCAGGCTTCTTTGAAGCCAACTGCCTCCAAAGAAATGCCTGTAGATGTGTAGGTTAGCCACATATCAAGTGACTTATCAAGTGACTTCATTATTTATTTGCCATTAGTTTTTTTTTTAAATTAACAGATTAATAGAAAGAGGCACAGTTTCCTGAATGTAAATTTGACTTGGCCTGACCATCATTATTAAGACATCAAGTCCCCCACAGTCAGGTAGATTGAATTCCAGCGGCAGACCATGTGTCATGCAGCAGGTTATGAACACATACCTCTCACCCAGTGAGGCTAATCTGTGTGATGGTGGGAAGACTTTGAAAAGAAAGCTATCATTATGGTGTAGACACTGAAGGTGTGTATCATAAATCCAGGTTACAGGCTGTGCCCAGGTTTAAGCTCCTTCGACAAAGAGGTTACCTTTGCACAACTTGTCCACTGATCCACCTACAGTCACTATGTCAACTGTACTACATTAACACGGTGAAATTAGAGAAGGTGAAACTACATGTTTAGATTGTAAAGATGGAAAGATTTGCTGTTTTTTTTGTCATATATCACATTAAAACTGAATATCTTTAGGTTTTGGACATTGGACAACATGTCCCCTTAAGTTATTTTGTGCATTTTTTCACATTGTTTTAAGGTTTTTTAGAGTAACTGTGTTAATCAAACAAGATCAATTGAAAATTAAAAAAAATATTTTTTGCAACCCTAGTCAGAACGGACCAATATATCTGGAGGTGTACATCAGTATCATCTTCAAGTTTAAAGCTGATGTTAGTCACAGTCTCAGCAAAGCATTTGGTTGCTAATAAAAATACAAGAAAGGGAACTGGAGCTGCAGGCATCGATGTGGAAACCTAGGAAACCACAAGACAGGAGGAGCTAGATACATTCTCAAAAGGTTCATTAGTGATGCGTTGTATGTACTAGATTAACTTGTTGTCAGCTATGTAGAAATGGCCACCCCTTCAGAATCAGGCCAACTGATGTGTGTGGCACCACTGTCTCTTACCTTTCTCTGATGAAGTCTGTCAACTCTTTGGAGGAAATTTGACCATGCTTCATGTTATGGTAGAGCACATCAAAGCCATTATTTTTTTCCCCCTGTATATCAGAGACATAAAAGAGAACATACACATTAGTCAGCAGAACAGGAAAACCAAGTTCAGCAATTAAAGACAGTACGTCTGTTTCTGATCACATGTTACCGTGAAGGCTTTTTCTACAAGCAGCATCCTCACTGTCTGCATAGCCTGCAGCTGCATCTGCAGCAGCCTCTGGTCCACCATACACATCCTGGCCATGTTTGAGCCTGATGAACACTGAGTGCGTTTAAAACCACTGTGGACTGATCTAAGTCTCCAGCATATAATGTAAGATGGCCAGACAACTGTCGGTCTGTGTTGCCGTAACCATGCCACTGACTAACAGTGTCCAGTTGCACAGATGCTTTAAAAATGCAAACAAAGCTCTGAATAATTAATATGAAAGAGAATTTCAGGGTTTAGCTTCCGGAGAATGTCTAATAATCATAAGTGACTATACACTACAAGAGACAAGGCAAGTTTATTTGTATCGCACGTTATTATACAGAAATCATTCAATGTGCTCGCCAGAAAACTGGTAAAAGGGGCACGATTAAAAGATTAAATGATGGCAGAGGAGAACAGAGCAGTTTTTGGCGTCTTCTTAAAGCCAGTTACAGTTTGGGCAGATTTGATCTCCACTGGTTGGGAACAGTGGGCAGCAGAGCGACTGAAAGACTTTTCACCCTGTTTAGATTTAACTCAAATACATCAAACATTTCATATTATATTTAGGGCCCAGACCATTTGGTGACTGGAAGCCAGTGCAAAGACCTGACAACTGGAGTGATGTGCTCTCTTCTGTCAGTTTTAGGCTGAACCATAGCAGCAGCATCTGAATAAACCATAGCTGTTATTTGGTAGACCATTGAGGAGAGAGTTGCCATAACTAACCCTAACTACTACTAATAATAATAATAATAACAATAAGAAGAAGAATAATGATCAAAAATACATTGAGTCGGAAGTAAAATAATCTCAATGGACAACATCACAATAATTAAAAACTATATTCAATTCAATTGTATTTGTATATAATTAGCATATATATATATATATGCAGAATGGAAGACTAGGTTTAATTTCATTTAGAAACAGTGTCTGTTTGTTCACCAGAAAGTGCTGACAAGTGGATTTTTTTTTAAACTGTGACATGCCACACATATGCATGCTCCCAAATATAGCTGCAAGTATCCAGTGTATGTGGATCTATATCCTGTGTAATAATAGACTCTCTCAATCAATCAGACAATAAACTTCATTTGTGAACTTTAACATTAGATCAAATTCCCAGTTTTTAGCCTGGACACATGACCAATCAGCTTTAAAATTTCAAAATAAGAGCTCCACTGGTTCTGAAAACAGCTAAAAAACGGTTGATTTCAATTGTGCTCGTTTCTAAACTTCTAAACAGCTTCAATTCAAAGTCTCATTGTCACTTCTGAGAAGAGAAGAAGAAGAGACTATACTTCCTCACCGTCCTCCATTAGGCTGTTACTTCAGTGAAGGAGGAAACACACAAATCATGACTTGTATCTTATCTATTTTATTAGACGTATTATCTAAAAGAACAAAACACCAACAGAATAAAAAAAAACAGCCAGTGAATTTATGGTTTTGATTGTGATAGCTTGTGTTTAATCAACAATTGTGCTGATCACCATTAAGAGGACTGACGCACTTTACCCAAGAGATGACGAAGAATACTTTCACTGAACTATAGGCTGAAGATGATATGATAATGTCTATGTGCAACAAAGTTCATCCTCATCCTCATTCTTGTCTGAGTCTGTGTGGCAGCATTGTTTCACCTCAACCCAAGACTGTCACAGATATTTCCTGATTCCTCAAGCGATCTGCAGTCAGCAGTTTGGTGCCCAGGCTGCATCATCAGCGCTGTTTAGCCTTTTTTTTTTCTCCACACATGAAAGGTCACAAGGTTTGTGTCAAAATGGAGCTCGCTCCAATAGGACTGTATTTACAGAGCAAACAGACATTAAAAGAAAAGCATCCTTCTCTAAGCTACAGCTCACTAGACTACACTTAACCCCAGTGAGCCAACCACTGAGATATGTTAGAGGATCACCATTAAAACAAATTATGTTTTGTTACCCTGCCTACAGAAGTGCATGCAAACTAAGGCACACATTCGATGTCAAGAGACAGGAAGGTTAGACACAGACCATAGCACTACATTTACATTTCACTTGCACTATAAGAAATAACAAGTGAGAGAAATACTGACAATTGGCCAATCAATCAACAAAACAGGGAAATGACAAAAGTGAGCTAACAGAGCAGAACGGCAACAGGAAGAAAAGTCTGTTCTGCGTAACGGCTACACTCAGGAGGAATGTGTTATCAATGAATACAAAGAAAAAACAAACACAGGAAACAGCTCAGGGCGTTTTTGACTTTTCACCAGGTTAAAATATCGGAATTGATTCTGGACAAAATCCTACAAAGCAGGAGCCAAGGATCTAAAGATGCCACTTTAAATGACTGACCTACAAATCTGTAATTAGCAAAATTAGGGCTGTGCAACCACATCTGTATGATCAGTGGCAGGGAGAAGCTACTAGAGTTTCTCAACATCCTCTTCTAGAGACTCATTGATGAAAGCCTTCGCACTGGGTGTTTAATGTTCCAACCACATATTGTGAAATTCAGAAGTGCTCCTTATGCTTGGATGTACATGGAGAGGTTTCCTTTTTTTTTTTTTTTTTTTCTTGTGTAAACCCTCTGCACCACCCCAAAGGAAGGACAACATCCTGAGAGGTTAGCACACTTGTCAATCACAGGCAGTTTGAGTAATAGCACAGTGTGGAGCTGAGGCAGCTTCCAACAGCCGGCTGGAAGTTCATAAAAAAAAAAAAAAAAAAGGGAGAGAGTGAACAGCGTGAGCAGTTCAGCATCCAGTCCATGCCAATGTGATCACTCACAGAAACAGTCCCCGCTGGCTGTCACATATTATTGCACAGGGGACTCTGCGTCTTTGTGGGTTTTAAGCTGAAAAAGAGAGAAGGTAACAGCCCAGCAACCAGATGTCTGACGTCATGGTTGAATGTGCACCAAAGCTCATGCTGGGAAAAGTGGCCTCACTCTTTAGCAGTTAGACGGCAAGTTTCAGTGAAAAAAAAGCAGCAATCTCACTTATTCTTAAATGCAGAACTTAAAATACAGCAAGCTGAATCAGGCCTGATTTTTTTTTCCAGGAAAAAAAATTACTACTAAAAAAACTACTATGACACAACCTTGTACCCTGACTGAGACCAGCTGAGGGTTCAAGGAACTCTGACTGAAGTTATACAACATGACCAAAAGAAACTTTGACTATTGATTCTGCCACCTGTTTCCTAAGGACGAGTTAACCCTTTACTATACTAATAAAACAAGAGGAATAGATTTAGAAAATCACTTAACGATAAAATCAGACTTTAAAAACACAGAAACACTAACTACACCGCACACTATCTCAAGTTTAGGGACTTTTAGCTGATCGGTCAATCAACAGAAAAGTAATCAGCAATTTCTCAGTCATTTTCAAGCCTTATCTTCTAAAATAAGGAGTGGGATTTTAAAGGGGGATTCTTTATTCAAGAAAATAACCAACAGATGAATCTCTAATGAAAATAACTGTCAGTTGCAGTGGAGGAAACTCTATCTAGTCTCCTATCAGAATATGTATGATATATATAGCACATAGCTTTCTCAACAGGCTCCAGTCTCCTGTGTCAATAAGAGACTTCAATAAGCAGAGAATAAGGCAGTGGTGTAATTAAATGGCTCTGTTCAATCCACATGGTTACAGTACCATGACTGCAAAACATACCACACACTGCCTCCAAAATATATATTGTGTCTTCACACACAACAACAGGAACATCGATGTAATTACATAGTAAAATCAACACAAAAGAAAAAGAGAAACTGTTATACTGCGAACGCCCTTTAATCTGAAATACCACCTTAAAGGATAGATAAAGAAAACCCCAGCGCTGCAGTTTATCATGTAACATCTGCAGCGCAGAGGAGGACAGGAATCCACTCTCTTTCTGTTAGACTACAATACCAGCTTCAATATCCTGTGTGGGGAATCGAGTGTTTATTGCCTGGTAGGCAGTAATGCAACCCATGACATGGAAAGAGTCCTGGTTTACTCAGTGTTACACTGCCTCGACAACAAAAGCACTTAACTTATGCTCCTGCTTATTTCAGGGCACTGATCTGCTGCCAGTTTATTAGGTATCTCGCTAAAACTAGTATAATTCTAGTATTAATGAAATTAAATGCTGCTCTAATAATACACATGACAATATTGTGGTGGCAGATGCAAGGCCACGTGGATTAGGACTAAATATAATCAAAATTGGAATATTGACAATTTCAATATCCAAATCACAGAAGTTGCAAGAAAATCACAGGAGCTACAGTTTTTTGAAAAAGGTAAATTATGTTACACTATTGTAACTAGTGTAGTTTATCGTTATCTTTTTAAAAAAAATATTGTTAATATTGTTAAGTTTAATTGTTCTTTTCATTTGTTTTTGTGCAGTTATGGTTATAGACTCTCTCTCCACATCTCTTCACTTGTATTTATGTCTAAATCATTGTTTTTCTCACACACACAATAAGCAATTGTGATTTAAAATTTTCTATCTATATCGTGATATTTAATTGTAGTGACAAGAGGGTGTTGTCACTTTCTTCCATTTCAGGATTCTGTTTTCAGGTTTGATGTTATTCTTGTTTTGTTATGGTTGTGCGACATAGTTGTCCATTGTTAATGTGGTCACAAGTGTGTTAAACTGTAGCTAGTAATAGGCCACCATGAGACTTCTGTATTGATTAATGACCTCCAGCAAATGTTTGAGCGCTGCGTCCAGTTTCCATGCTAATTTAAGTGCATAACCTGAAGTCGTGTGGTGTATTGAATTGTATGGATTTCTTCCACGTACACTCGCCACAATATCATTATTAAAAATACTTTTGGCCACGATAATTACATAGTGAAAATCTGATATCATGACAGAACAGGAAAGAATATGTTTTCCTTTGCTCCACTACACATGCACATAAGAAATGACATTAAAGTGCATTGTTATGTAGGTTACAAAGTGGGACAACTTCCAGAACAAACCTGTTACTATTAAATTATAAGCAGAACTAATAAAACCTACTCTGTCAAGCCTGTTTAAGTCCCTGCTGTAGTGTACACAGTTTGCATTCATCACATAAAGGTGCAAAATGTGTCACAGGTTGGTTCAGTGTGAAGTTGGGAGTCTTGCTCCATAATTTCCAGTGGCAACTGAATAAACCAGGAAAAATATTAAGAAGGATTAAAAGTGTGCCAATCAACATGATTCATCAGCTCCTGAACAAATGATAGGTGAGATATGAGTGAACACTTCCTCTATCTCCAGACGGACTGTGTGCGGTGGCCTGGTGTGGCCAGCAGAACCCCAGAGGATGACATCAGAGTGTATGCCCCTGGTCATGTGACCACTGAAGGTCTGGGAGCAGTGCACTGAGCTGTCGCAACTCATCAGCCCAGCAGCAACACAAACACACACAGACACAGACACACACACACACACACAGGCTGGGCTTTGTTTGTGCTATAAACATAAATGTACGAGGGTTTGACCGCTACTTACCCAGAACAGGTTAGTGTATCACAGCTTGTGAGTCCTTTAACCACATCTAACCCCAGTGTGCTTGTAGGATTTCATCAGAGCTGTAGCTCAATGAAGAAAAAGCAAATGACAACACACCAACACGAGACAGGATCTCTGTTTCAAGCAAAACCAAAATCTCTTCACCCTCTGGGAACACTGTAGAAGCTTCAAGCAGTTCTCATGGCTGAAACTCAGCAAGACCTTCCTTAGAGGACAAAGATGGAAAGCAATATGGAAGCTGCTTTGTTTGTGCATTTGAGGCTCAGTTGATGAAAGGGGCCAAGTGAAAGGAAATCTGTCATCACAGAAAACTGACCATCTCCTCTTCTTACTTCAGACTTTGCTGTGTTATTGAAACACTCACACATATGATCATAAGCTTGAACAGCTAAATGTGTGAGAACCTACTAGACCACACACACACACACACAATTACAGACACCAGAGAGAAGACAGCCGTCCTGGGGCTGTTGGCTCTATCAACACTGTTTGCTTATCACACTGCCATCTTATTTTCCCATGACAGGCTTGAGGCTAACAGACTCCACATTAAACATAAGCCCATCACAGATACAGGCCAGGAACTAGAGCATCAGTGTCTGGTTCCACTACCTGCAGCCAAACTAATCCACTGACAGGCATTTCAGGACAAGAGGGCAGAGTGACACTTGGTGCAATTTTTTGAGATAAAAGCTGTCATCCTCAGACCACACTGAACAAAGTTACTCATGCAGATTTAACAAACAAAAGGGTAAAAAAGGGAAATGAGACATGTAAGTAAATCTAGTAAGCGGAAATGTTGCAGCAAGTGACCAATCAAGTGCTGCAACTCAAGACAGAAAAACATGTTTGGCTCCTAATTCCAAAAAAGCTTGTTTATTCAGCTGAAGGGGAGAAATTGTCTGCACCGCAGATTCAAACCAGGATTACATACAAGGAAAAGAAGCAAGAGGACAGGAGCAAGTAACAGGTGTGTGCTCCTGCAAGCTGTGTAAAGTAAAACTGATTAAAAAACTTTTATACCTAGTGTGTGTGTGTGTGTGTGTGTGTGTGTGTGTGTGTGTGTGTGTGTGTGTGTGTGTGTCGGCTTGTGGTGATGATTTGTAGTCAAGTCAAAAGGAAATGGATGCATCTCCTAATGCCAAGTGTGTCGTGTGCATGTGTGTGCCCTGCATGTTAAACACACAGCTGATCTTTGCTATCACTGGATTCTCTTGTGGCCCCACCGCAGGGCACAAAGGGCAGATTGAAGAATCAGGAGCGTCTCAGCGCTCCTCGCTTTCCATCTAGCTAATAATGAAGTCTCCCTTAGACAAAAAAAAAAAAAAAAAAAAAAGATTTAGAGATTAACAGCATTGTACTTTCACTTAACATAGTTTTCATTCTGTGAATGACTTTTTTAGCTTATTGAACAGGACAGCTCGGGCTAAAAACTAGGGCTGTATTATCCCACCTTGGTGAAGACAGAGATTCTTTTTGAATGAAAGGCATTTCTGGGAGAGGAACTGGCTGACG
Organism: Rachycentron canadum; assembly: GCA_038496675.1. Taxonomy (NCBI): domain Eukaryota; kingdom Metazoa; phylum Chordata; class Actinopteri; order Carangiformes; family Rachycentridae; genus Rachycentron; species Rachycentron canadum. Next base: position 18,386,504 of record CM076666.1, read on the forward strand.
TGCACTGTGCAAATAATATGCTTTTTACCAACATAGTCATCAAATATAGTCTAAGCGCTATATTTACAAGAGCTCTGTGTACCCCAGATCTTAGAAAGTTCACAGAGCAGAGCAATAACACATGTATACGCATATATATCTCTAATATGCAGTGATAAAATGAATCCTTTGTCATTGGTGTCAAAGTGAAACTTTGTAGTTTCAGCTACGGCTCACTGTTACTAAAAATACAAAACATAAGCCACAGATTCTGCAGTGCAATACATGACCTGAGGTTAGAGCAGCCCTACTGAAGTTAAGTTGCTTTCATTGTTGATAATATTCCCTTTATGTCTTTGGTATTTTGATAAAAAAGCAATAAAAGACAGGTGAGAGATAGACAAGGCAAAAGTGCAAATGGAAATTACAAACTGCCATAACACAGCCACGTCAAATAATTATCGGGACAGTGATGACCTTTGGGTAGTAAATAACAACAACTGCACACAGTGTGATACTAATAAACGCACCACACCGCTGGAGATATTAAAATATGAGCCAAATGTGCGACACGGTACGAGGGTGAATTCGTGTTTTTAAAAGCTGTTCTCCAACTCACTAAACATCTGGCCTCTCACCGAAACTTTGTTACGGAAGAAAATGACGCGTACGGTCAACAGCCGTGACTGACAGGCGAGGCGTCCAATAGCATTCATTGAGCTGACCATCAACATTCCAAGCGAGCCAGAAGCGGCCAATCAGCGGGAGCGGAGGGTGGAAACTCGGAGGTTTCAAGTTAGATGGGCTCACCGAGGCCCAAATCCCGGGGTGGCAAAATAATAATCGCCGAAGAAAATTAACCGCGGCCGGGTTGCCGCTGACCGGTCAGTCCGGCGGCACCGGACACCGCCGCTTTAACGGGAGCAAGCCGAACAACCAGGCGACTACCTCTGCAACGTGAATAGCACTTGGTTTCGGGCTGACATGAACATGATAGGGAGGGAACACCGTAAGAGAATAATAAGGAATAGCACCGGTGTCTACACAACGAATAAAAAGACACAACCTACCCAGAAATTCTCTAGGAAGTAGGGCGTTATCATCTTGTTTTATTCCTCTTCGCCGCAGCTCTTGAATCTGTTGTAATGCAACTTTTAAGGCGTAAATCATCCACCGTCCTCCCCCCAGTTTCTGTTGTATCTGCCTTTCCCCGTTTTCCTCCCCTTTCTTCTCCCTCCCCACCTCTAAACTCCACCTCCAGTCGGCAGCACTGCGCCTCTCCCCCGGCGGGTTCTTCCCGTAGACAGGCAGACCTCGGGCGGACGAAACAGCGCTGCCAATGGCGGTTAAAGACGGCAGGCGAAACGACGGGCCGTTGGTGGGCAGAATGCTGCCTTCAGGGGCTCCACGTAAACTCCAGCACTGGTGTAGACCCAGAGTGCTGCGGCTGCATTTTGAGATCGGATCAACTGCGAATTTCATGATAAACCAATGAAAAAAAAAAAAAAAAAAAGTAGAGAAAAAAAAAATCCACTAAATAACAGAATATAGACAATATACATTTAAATTATATGGTTTTAATGTAAATTCCAGCCGAGTTGTGAATACAATTTAGGCAAACTGCTTCCTATTCATCTTCTTATGTTGATCCTATGACATTAATAAGAATTTTGTAATCTTAAATTTACGACAGGCACTTTACACTTCAAGGCAACACAGATTTCACAAATAGTACTAAAAGGGAAGACAGACATGAATGTGTTGTGAATATTCAGATGTCAATATTTTGGCATCTCTGCCCCCTTTTCTGCCACATTTCCAAATGCTCCATTAAATAAATTAAATATAACCGCACATTTTATAGGTCAATGTTTGGAAAAAGACAAATCAGTGCCTGTGTATGTATAAGCCTTCATAAGATCAACACAGGTGGTTGTATTAGGTCCATTTATGTGTGAGAAGTGATGTGCAAATCATCACTACATGCTTTTTTTTTTTTTTTTTTTTAGGTCATATTAAATATTTGATCAAAATCAGGCAGTGGGCCCACAAATGAAGCACTAAGATCTAAGTTTGGAATCAGACAAACTCTGCTCATGAGTCCTGAGCCTCGCTGATAAAAGATAGGACAGACCACCGAGGCTGCGGTTACTTTCCTCCTCTAACGAGTTCCTTTGCATGTTAATATTGAGCAACTGCAGGAGGAAAACTGCTCTAGATAATGTAATAAAAACACAAGACAAAAAAAAACAAACACACATAAATAATGTAAACAATTTATTGGAACAATGTACAGATTCAAGCAATGGTAACCAGTCACACTCACTATATCATCTTACAAATATTACAAAATTACTACAGTACAATATAGATTCTTTGCATGATCCAAAATATTTGGTGGCCCCAAAAGTATTACTTTTTTTTTTTTTTTTTTTTTAAATTCAGCAGCTTATTAAAAAAAAAGAAAAATTAAAAGAAAAAGAACTCAAACCATGTCTATCAAAATGATGTTTTTGCTTTTAATAGCAAAAAAGATGAAGGCAGATAGTCTAATCAAGTTTGAAGGCTAAATGAGAATTCAGGAGTTCTTTGACTAGACATTCCTCAATATTGGTGGGTGTTTTATAAAATACAAATTTTCAATAAAGCTTCATAGAAAGTCAAACCTATATTTGCAGACGTCATGTTTATAACATTTTCATAAGTTGTCAACCTATTTCTTTGCTTTTATATTAGGCGTGTTTCTTTAGATACAGTGTACTGTATATCTATTGCAAAATACCAACAAAACCTCAAAGTATTTGCTCTCAAGGCATTGTGTACACATTACACTAAGTATTTATCGTAGTCTGATAACAATCACTTTTGACAAAAGGTACATAAAGTATGTGCAAGTCACCATTTCCAAATTATTCTCCCCCCGTGTTGCAATTGTAATCACATTTGACAGCTAGCTGTGTTGCACACATGTAAAACTAATGTCATTTAACACCCATATTTACCCATTTTTAACATGAAGGGCTAGAGTTTTACTAATCTGTAGTTGATGAGGAGATGGATAAAGGTGTACACATTAGGGAAACAATAAAAGCAAATAACACTGGACACAGACAACCTGAGGTTAACACATAGAAAACACATATTCAAGTAGTGAAACACGACTACAATGTATAGCAGCAGTCAAGTCAGAAATACAGCACAGCAATGGTGGGGAGATTGTTTTGTGTGTTTTATAGACCTGCAGTCTTTCAATGAAAGAATAACAGGACTGTGTACACACACCAAGCCGTGATTACTCTCATTTTTTTGCATGCCAAACAGCTGGAATGTGACAGACAAAAAAAAAAAATCACTTCAAAACACAAAATGATGTGGCACATACAAGTATTTGCCTCTGTATTCCATGATGCATTTTATCCTACATTTACCACTGTTATCCCTATTAATATTAAATCTAAGAGACCAGTTTCACATTGTTTATGTTTTCTGAGACACTAAACTACTATTACAGTCTGATAACCAAATTGCATGAAGAAACTTATTGCATTAGGTAAATACATTTTTTAGCAGCAAAATTTTATTAATCATCTGTGCTGACCCTAAGGTCATATTCTGAAGGGTTTGGCTACATTTTTAATTTTCAAGCACTTGCAATTTAATTTTTTAAGTGCATGTCATTTGCACTGCTAAAGGTTAAAATACTGCAGTTATTACTCTGGCCAGCAGAGGAAAAAATGACTGGCTGGGTGTAAAAAACAAAATAATAATAATAATAAAAATATCCTCCTATCGCTCCAACCCATCATGGAATACATTCAGCCTATATGTAACTCACTTACACGCTTCATAAAATTTAACATTGCAAAAAACAACCAGAGACAATAACATTGTAGTTTCACAGTATTTAAAAACTATACATCCAGCTATGGGGTAAAAGGTTAGGGAGAACACTCCAGCAAGATTTATTATAAGTTCTAACTGTCCCAGTGTTGCAATACCTAAGTGGTTACTATGTACTTTTTAAAAAACCCTTTTAATTGAAGCTCCCCTCCCTCCCATAAACTCCTTCCCACTATATGTTGGGGTGTGAGGGGCCACCAACATGCAAGAGATGAAAGCATCCAAGTACCCCACAAAACACAACCACCCAAAACATTATATCACAGTCATCCTCAAGATCATGCTTTTAGCACAAGAAGCCAAAACAACCAATAAGAAAACTTCAGTACACTGAGAAAGAAACATATTCAACATTGATTTGAAGGACTGCGTGGTTCTGACAGCCAAAGTCACTAAAAATCACTAAGACGGGAATTGTGTCATTGTGGGTTTTAAAAGTCCAAGAAAACAGAGCTAAAGGCCGACAGGAAGCTGACCTGCGTCATCCTGCTTCTTTTTTCTTTCACGAGGCCTCAGACAATGTAAAGGATTGTTATCATCTAAAGCTTTGATATGCCTGCTGATGGATGTCTGTGTCACATTCACACCACAAGACCAAACTGAGAGATTCACTCCAACAGTACGTCACAGCCAAGATTTTACACGTTTCCTAAATTCGGTGTGTAAACCCAGTCATGCTACATTACAGCTGTTTGCTGTAATTCTCTGGTAGAGAAAACAAAAAAAAGTACTGTAAAAAGATAAATTACAAGGTCAAAGAAGAACCTTATTACAGGGCAATGACAGCTGTCAAACGCAACACACATCACTAATATTCTACAGCTTTTCACAATGATACAAGCATGCTACCTATTCCCAGAAAAGCTGCTCTTAAAAAGAAAATCTTGTGCTCTCCAGTGACGTAATTAACAGCAATTGCCCTGTTTAAGAATGGGAACACTGAAATTATCTGATAACTATATAGATGATAACTTATCTTCATGATACCCAGCATTATTAAATGATCTTTTCCAGAGATGGATCCAAAACGATGCCCTCTTATCATAAGATGCTGTTCCTTAGCTTTAAGCCATTGGTGTATGTAAAGAAAATATCTCATTATGAATCTTTAACTTAGCTCCATTAACTGAGAATAGTCCTTAGTTCCACTGGTAGGATTCTGTGTCATTAAACTACCACATGCCAAGTAACCGGGCTGACCTGATTATAAATGTGAGTCTGCTCTGAAGACCATTTTCTGCACTAACCTTTCAATATGTGAAAACCCATCATCTAATTGAAATTAAAGAGAAAATGCTAAAGTTTTCTCCAAATTTGCTTACATTTCTTTTCAGTAGTTTTGGTGACATAAAATAAAAAATGTTTGGAGCAGGAAAAAAAAAAGAAAAAAGGAAAATGTGATAAATGTCATTAATTCTGGTTGAGATGTGATTACATGAATTTTCCTCCCATGATAAGGTTGTACTGCCGGTCCCTTTCCCCCCTTTGCCTTGTGCAATAGGGGCTCTGAGCACTGCAGCCACTACCTCCCTCCCACCCCGTCCACCAGGTTGGGGAGGGGTCCGCACCCCTTCCCTCCCCACAGCAGGCAGACCCTTCCCCCCAGTAAAGGGTAACATGTTCCCTGGGTAAAAGAGGTTCCCTATTTTGTCTCCCATAGTGAAGGACCTGTGCAGAGAAAGAGAGGCATCATTAAAATGCAGCATGATCCAATATTGAAATTAGCACATTTTTTTCTTGAGATCTTCTACAGCAGTAAATGATACAGCAGAGGAAACCGACCCCAGTGATGAGGCACGCTGCTGTGGAAACAGTTACACCCCATAAAAGGTTGCCAGCCGTTCCTTCAGTGGCATGGGGAACTGATCTGAGAATCGCCTCCAGTTCTCCTCTCCCACCTGGTTCTTAAACCCGTGAAGGATCTGAAATTAAACACCGGGAGAAGTTCATACCGCGTTATAACCAAGTGCTGCATTTCAAAATAGATCTTGTGCATGACAGGATTATTGGAAGTGTCAAATGTAAGCGCTACTGATCCTCCACTGGGGAGCTGATAGGTGAATGAGTGAGCAAATGAATAAAGACATGAGTAAAGCTTCTTGTTTAACAATGGAGCGCTTGGCATGGGACAGTATGAACATTTCATCGGCCAAAATAATTGAGACTCTCGATATTATTGTCATTATCATAAAAATATGCTTTAAACTCTTAGATTGGCTCTAAAACATTGAAATCACTTTACCTTGCAAATATAAATAGTAATATTATTACATCACAGACAGGACACACATCTCTTTTTATTTTAATGAAAAACAATCAATCAATCAATCAGAAAGGACATTATGAATTAAGTCAGACTGAACTGCTTTGGACAGCAGATAGTACTGCTGCCCCTCTAGTTAGAGAGACCTTGGCTGGTGAGCATTTTCATGTCACCCACATTGTTATTATTAACAATTATGCCGATTCACTTTTATCCTGATAATGGAAATTCGCCACAATTCTAATACATTATAAAATCGTACATCATCCCATCCTAAATTAGGTTTTGCAAATTTTAAAAGAAAAAAAAATATTATCAGTCATTTGAATCATAATTCAATCTGTCTTTTCATCTTTTACCTTGTAGAACATGTCTCTGAGATCATCCTTTGGATTCATCCAGGAGGCCACTGCGTCACAGAAGAATATAAAGTCCTGTTCCAGAGAATAGAGGTGAGGCAACATTTCGACATTCAGAGCCAGCGACAACATAATGACCATCTTAGTGCATGGTCTCACCTGCACTACACCTCCCGGATTTACACTGATCATAGTGCAAATTCCTCTGAACGCAGAGTCTTTCTCCTCATTATCTCTTATATTTCGTAGAGAGGTGCACCTGACAACAGAGACAGCCAGATTTAACATGGTTTAACAGCATCACGAGTCCTCAGGTAACAATTTTAGCAACGTGAACATATCTGCTAACAGCTGCCACTATAAACAACTTCTGCTAACACCTCTATACGAATCTATAAACTAACATTATATTGGTGTGAAATCAATATACCACATTTCCATCTTTATAAAAGTGTGATGTTAATGTGTTATGATAGATCAATACTTGTCTTCCTTATCAGTAAATACATATCATACAGTAAATATATATGTGAGGAGAAAATAGTGTCTATCTTGACCTGAGATAACAACAACAAGAAGTCAAGCATGCACACAAAACATATTAAAATAAAACAAATCAGATATATATTTTTTTACTTTTAACACAACTACTTTGAGCTCTTACAACTTCACTTTTGTCTGAGCAGTGTGTTCAGCAAAACCTCATCTTATAGCACCTTGACAATAACATTACTTTTTTTTTTTTTTTGACAGATTGACTAGAGAAGGTTTGGGGTCATTTTGGGACAGGCACATGCAGCTGGGTGACTACTGAATGAGAAAGGGATTGAGGAGTGCTCTTTTGCAGCAAAGACTGCATCCTTTCTCTGTTGTTGAACCAGCAGGCATGTGACAAATCTGATCCCATGCATCTTTTAGGTTGTTAGCGACAGTTAACAATGACAAAAAAAACAACTAGAAATTAAACAAATTAATGTATAATACATGAAGGTGCTACTGAGGCAAAAACAAATCACAAGTAGGACCTAAAAGAGGACAGGGTTAGTCACATGGTTGGCAATGATTACAAACTGAAAATAAATCAAAATAAAAAACAACTGAAAAGACTTCTTTTGAGAAGGAAAGTGAGAAGTGAGGAGAGGAGGAGAGCAACAGGGGAGAGAAAGGGAGCAACAGGAGACAGATGAGAAGATAGGAAGAAAGCAGAGAGAAGATGAATTAAATAAAAGATTGAATAATACACACCAGGGTCTTATAAACTGCTGTAGCATGGGTGCCACCTCTTGAGGACAAACGTAACCAAGACGACCAATTGTTATTGCTAAGGTAACGCAATCACGGTTACACACCACCAAACGCCAACCAAGACATGAGCAATGAGGAGGGGGAGGAGAAAAATAAAGAAAAAACAAACAACTCAGAGACATAAATCAACAGAATCTGTGTATGATAATAAACAGAAGATTTCACTAGTGTTGATTATTACTGCCCCGTCAGTCGTGGGGAGGAATGTAAAATATGACACTCTAAAAAAAACATACAACACGTTTAAGGGAGAACACATTGACAACTTTGACAGGACATTCATAGAAAAAAATGCAAACAATGGCATCTGCTTTCAGGAAAAAAAAAAAAAAAAAAAAAATCATATCAGCTGCTCAAATCCAGTATGAGACTGATTGAAATTCATTAGCTCAATTTAAAAATGTAGGTCTCAATGTGAAGACACAGGCTAGCTATGGTGCAGCGTGTGTGTGCAACTGGCCTGAATAAGAGCAGTTCACTTTTGGGTTTTTCAGAGATTTCTCCCTTAAACTCACAAATGTTAATTTTCCATAAGAAACAGAAATGTCTTTTTTTTTTGTTCTTTTGAAAAGAAATGACAGATTACTCCAAGCCAACTACATGGAGGGAGACTAGTATCCAGCACAGCAGGTTCTTATGAGGCAGAGAGGAGGGAGGACCTAAGTTTAAGAGACACAAAACTATGCAACATTCTCATTAACAAACAGGCATTTATGAACAGTCCAATGACACATGCAGAAAGCAGATGGTATGCTCATTAGAGTAAAGTTCAGTGCAGGATCAGCTGATTGGAGGCAAAATGAAAAGTGCTGAGGCACACTCTCCAAAAATTTACTGCCATACCCACATTTAACTGGGGTATTACACGGCTGTCTTATTTTAAAAATGACATTCCACTGATTAAACTAGTTGTCTTAGAAATCTCCAAGACAGATTTAAAAATGTTCAAAAAACAAGTAATTTGGTTCAATAATTTGTCCTGTTTTCAATTTTTTTCCCATTGAAAACATGCAACAACTGGTGAAATCATTCACTGATCAGAAGTGAACATAAATAATTTCTTATGAAACTAGGCTGGCATCACACAGTTGTTTGGATTAACGTGTATCCTGCATCAAACATTGGCCATTCTTAACAACATTTAACATCTATTGGCAGATATGCATTCACATTTAAAGAACAGTAAATAAAAGCAACAAATAAACTGACAGCAAACAAACAGGAACACATCTACAGAGTCCCTAGTTTTTAACTTTTATTTTGGCAGGTTACACTAAGCCCTTGCTTTCGTCTTTTTGACATTATAATTTCCAATTGCACAAGTAAAAACAAGAGCAGAGTGTAATCTTTTATTTTGAAGAATGCTCTAGGCTAGGTGCCCTAAATTTAGTCAGTTTAAGTGTTTCTCTCAATCATTCTTAAGTAGTTATTCTTTACGTGTTCAGTAAATATGTCTGACTCTTGGAAACAGTTAACTATGTGAGGCTGTGAACTCACCTATCTATCTCACTCACTGCCTGCGCTTTGCATGTTGTCGGCACAATACTCTACCTCACCTGATGGTGCAGTCAGTCCACATTAGTTCACACCAAGACTGGGCACTTACATGGCTCGCTTGGGTCAAGATTGTCAAGAATTTCACACCAGGCCTCGTCCTGAGTTTCATTTACTTTCATCTTAGTTTGGAAGTCAGGCTGCCAATCAGAGGAGGAAATTTTTGATATATTTTGGTGAGACCAGCGAAACCTGTAAGGCTCATGGCTTGGGAAGGGTTTTTGGACAGAGAGTCAATGGCAGGACAGGCACACTAGTGAGTGTGTTGTGAATCCTGGCTGAATAGATCTGAGTGTGTGAGCACCTCCCTGTGTGTGTGGGGCGACCTGGCTGGCTGGCTCAGCACTGCCACCGAGTGGTACCTGTGTTCTCCAGTAGAGTCTTTGGGGTATTGGGCCTGTTAATGATCTCCACCAGCTGGTGCAGCACCATGGCAATGTACGGCTGCATTTCAGGCCCTATGGGTGTATAGAATGAGAAATGTTGTAAAGGAATATTTTGACTGTTCACAACATAATATATAGTTTAAATCACATATTGTGAAAATGTAATAGAAGTGAAGCACTCACCCATTTGTATAGAAATCTCTCCAATTGCCCATGTTGCATTGTTGCATACTGATATTAACTCTGGGTTTAAATTAGTACCCAGTATGGGCATAAAATCAGCTGGAAGAAGGAAAGTGAGTCAACTTAGCAGCAGACTAACAACTCATTGGCAAACACTGTTTCATAGTCGAGTGCACAGAACATACCAATGCACGGTTTGACATGCTGGAAACAAGCCTTGGTCAGATCCCCCAGCAGAGCAAACGAACTCTGACGGACTTCTGGCATTTTGTCCTGAACAACAAAAAACGTGAAAAATGCAAATGAAATAAATAAACAAATAAAATTACTTGCAGATAAGTGACATGTGATACACCTGGCAGTGTTTCCCACACTATTGAGGCAGTGTTTGAATTTTACTTTTACATTAACATGTGTCTTCAGTGATCAGATCACAAGTGGTCAGCTCTTAGTGCATCTGTTCACACCTGGATTTAAAATGTGTTTCAAAGGGAACTTGTGATTGAGTCTCACCTCACCCCTTTGTATGCAAATAAACAGGTATGTATTGATGTTTTTAACCAAGCCAACAGATGGGTGTGTTGTCAAATGTGTTTGTGTGTACGTGTCTGAGTGGGAGAGTGAGATAGAGAGGGAGCTTAGGCACGGAGGCGTTTTGGGAATCTGCTTACAGCTCTACAGTGAAATTAGGTTTTATCCATTTAAAATAGTCAAATATTTTCAGTTCATTATGAAACTGTGTTGGGACTAATTAAAGTGTGTCAAAGCACATTAGCAGATGTGGCAACTCTTTCAATGTGGCTCAGGATGCATTTGTGTTCATACTGTTGAAAGCCACAATCTGGTCTGAGTGATTGGATCTCAAATGCGTCCTAAAAGCGTTCACACTTGAACTTAGAGCTGTCCACTTGTGATCAGATCACCTGAGACGGATGTTGATACCAGGTCTGAACAGGGCCTAAGATTTTTATTTGAGGTGGTAGGTGACAGGGGGTGGTAGGTGGGGATGTGTGGTTGGGATCCATCTAAAATATATCTTAGTTAATAACACATACAGAGTTCCAGTATAAATATTCTAATTACCAAGTACTTTGTGAAAAATAATTTATAACAATATATCAACTTTGTTTAATGTTGTGTCAAACAAACTGATTGGCAGGTGAGCCTGGTCCTGGCACAGTCATAGAGGTCCAGAAAAGAGGCCGACAGGGACGGTAAAAACTTTTTTCACGGCCCATCGGCCGGCAATTTCACCTGGTGCTTCTGATGGATAGTGTGACTGTGACAGATGGGTCTGTTGTCAATGTGTTTATGTGGGAGAGACAGAGATAAAAGCCCAATGTTACAGGGCAAGAAAGGACCTGATAGCATCAATTCACTGGACACAGCTAATATAATAAAGCTATTTTACCCTTTTGAAATGGTAAAAAATTTAAAGAAAAAAAAATCAAGATGTGATGATCACAGCTGATATTGTGGTAGGTTGCCACAATAAATCAGTGTATGGGGAAACACTGACTTTAACAGCTCTTCACCTGCATGCACTGGTACATAAGGGTGAGGATGTTGCTACGAGCAACCAGCTGCTCAATGGTGCCTCCCAAACCCTCAGCCAGTCCACTAAGAAGATCCAAAGCCACGATCATGAAGTCCTTGTCAGGGGCTTCATACTGGTCTGGCTGTGACTGGTGAAGCTAAAAGAGCGAAGAACGACACAAAAGACGATGAGACACTAAATTAACATGACCAGCTGTTGGATAATCAAAGTGTTGACATTGACATTTCCCACCAACTGCTGCAGTGATTAAATTTGTCATGTACCTGAACACCTGCAAAGGTAAACTTGCAATATTTGATTTTTTTTCCACCACTTGGGGGCAGTGCATCAAGCTGCAAATATTAACCTCAAGTTGATATGCTGAAAATGTAAGCAAACAATTTCCAACAGAGCAAAGTTAGCACTCATTTGTAGCTGTGCTTTAAGTTGCTCTAATCAATACTCTAGAAAATTTGACCTGGTTGTGCAGAAGGTTCATTATAAAATAAAATGTAGAGAGTGTGTGTTCGTTCGTATGTGTGTGTATGTGCATATTTGCGGGTCCTACATGCTCACCATGGCCTGAGCGAGGGTCTTCTGGACCAGGTTGACACAGCGTTGGTACACAGGCTCACAGTAGGGCAGGAAGCCACTCTGCAGGGCAGTGGCTACTGATGACAGGCACTGAGGAAAGCGGGGGCAAGATACAGTCAGTGGCTTGTTTTCATCATCAAAACTTACACCACTGATGTAAACAGTAACAGCATATTTAGACACTCACTTCTAATAAAGGGAAGAGATCTTTGTCTTCATCTTTCAGCTGGTTCCATTTCTGGATTAGTGGAGGCATCAACATCTGGATGTACTCCTGAGAAATAACACAGAGACAGAGTGCAAATAAAACAACTCTGCAATGCATTTGACAGTTCTGTACACAGGAGGGCTCAACAAATAGTTGCAGACACTTCACACCTGCTACACTCTGAGTTTTAACTGCTTCCTTCTAGTCAATTCTGAACCCAAAGGGTCAGCCAGAACATATACAAGAAGTCTTCCTTCCTTCCTTATACTGTACTGGCACTGGGAAATTCACTTGTCTAGTTGTTTTATGGGATGGTATTTATTAATTAAACCTGTCTACTGCTAACTCCTATTGTGTGTTGTGCATGTGTTGTATGTGTTTTGTTATTTGGATTGTATTTATTTGTATGCACATTCAAACAAATAAATCCAGGAAGCATGAGGAAATTGCTGCTTGTTTACCTTCTGGGTATGATGCCATTACCTACAACAACTGAAAGTACCACTGCTTGCACTATAAAAGCAAAATGAGGAAGATGGAAGAGTCTGTGCTAATTTTGCAGAAATCTGAACTGAAACTTAGTCCATATTTCTGTTCTGCATACCGGTTTATTCAGGTGGTGACCGACTGAGTCTGCCAGCGTTCCTATTGCGTCGTAAAGAATTAGCAGATTTTTGTGCTGGTACTTGCTGAAGGCAAACACCAGTGTGTCCAGGATGAATGCCAGATAGGGCACCAGCTCTGTGCAAGCCTCCTCTTCCAAAGTGGCAAAGGCACTGGTGAGGAGAGAACAAAAAGAGGAGAGGGAAGAAAACATTGTACAGCAGAGCAAAGTGTGACTGTGACCTCTCAGCAACAGTATGAAAATCTGCGTGGCGGCAACTCCAAAAGCAGTGCATGGTTCCTGATGTGCTGTGAAATGACATGGCTGTACCTGCAAGCAGCCTCCTGCACACGCTTGTTGCTATCCAGAATACGTTTAAGTAGCTCCGTCATTAGGGGCTTCAGGTAAATATCTGGGGGCTGGCTGACGACCCAGTGGGCGTAGCGGCTCAGAGTCCAGCAGGTGATTGAACGCACCAGCGCCTTCTTGTCAGACAAACACTGGATGAGATGAGGAATGAGCTCAGGCAGGTATGGGATCATGCCCTGCATACAGCCTGGAGACAGGACAAAAACTGTGTCAATTCCATCAAAGCCATTTCCTCATATTCTGAGGAGGGGGGGCTCACTTCCTATTTTCCTTCATCTTTCTCCTCTTACCTTCAGCTATAGCCCCAAGCACAAGGATGCCAGACTCTTTAACTACCCACTCTGGATGGAAGAGCAGCTCTTTGAGGAGGGGCAGAATGTGCAGCAGTAGATCGTCCCTGAACACATTGGCCAACACGTCCAACGCAGCTGCTGAACACTTACCTAACGTGTGGAGGGAAGATCAAAGGACATACATACAAACATGGAAGTGCACAGGTACACACAAACACAAAACAAGTCATTAATACACTTATTGATCCTGGCTCTCGGTAAAGCGAAAGGGAGACAGTGAAAAGGGACAGTTTAACAATAAGGAAACAAAAACAAAAAAAAAAGGGAGATCTAGATGTTTCTGTGTACACAGACACTGAACTCACGCAGGTTCCAATCAGAGATAGTATCATCATCATCCAGTTCATCATCATCATCTTCCTCCTCCTCAATCCCGTCACCCTCGTGCTGCTGGGCTACTGTGCGTGACCGGTGGAAGCGCGGTCTGATATCTTGCTCATTGTCAGGAATGGCCTCGTCTTCCTCAATGTCACCCTGATGATGAATATACGAGATGAAAGAGATGTATGTTACAACTACGTCATGTTGCAATTGCATCAACCTCTGCAAATATTTGTGGTAAAATGCATAAAACCCAAAACACAATCACATAAACCACATCACTGAACTGAGTCATTATTCACTTTATCGTCTAATTTATGGCCACAAATATCAGGCTCCACAAACTGACCTTGAGCAGGATGATGTCAATCTCAGAGTACTTCATCCCGTTGACAAGCACCGGAGTTAGCCTGGAGCGGAAACCGGAGGAAAAATTATGAGAACAAAGGGCAAGGATAGGTCAGAGCCCACAACAGATCACTCACACCTGATTCCTGCTGTGGGCACAGTTTCGTGTGACAGTGTGGTGACAGATGTTACAGCTGAGGTCAACAGCCAGGGTTCTTAATCAGCCGCCCCGAGGTGAGGAAGAAGAGTATCCACCTACTGCAAGGCCCTAAGTGACTAACAGCCAAGGTTGCTATGAATCAACAGCTCTCAATATTAGCACTAGAGTGTCAGTTTGTGTATTGTGTGCATGTGTGTGTGTGTCTGTGTGTGTGTATTCTTACTGGGAGAGGTGCCCACACAGCACTTCCTTACACACTGGCTGCTCCGCCAGAGTAAGCCAGAACTCACAGGCCTCCAAGGCAACGTTTTCATCTTGGTCCTGAGTCCTCTGCAGCATGTACTGAGATGAAATGAAGAAAAACTTGCTTAAACTTACTTAAAATACAGTAGGTTATGCTTTTGTTCACAAATCTGAATATTTAAGTTTAAAAAGTACAAATGCAGTCTCATCTGCAGCACAAGTACAAACTCTGTCCACAGAAGGGTATCATTATAAGGGTTGATTTGTTTCTGTCAGTCCCAAAAAAATTGGTAAGGAATATATCGTTTCATTTTTAAAATGCAACTGGGACTTGTAGTTTTTAGAAACAACATGTCACTCAGTGCATCAGAGAGCCTCTTTTAAGTGTTTTAAATAGTGATTAAGGGTCTACAGCACAGAGGAACAAACTATCAAGCATCACATACACATACATGTGTTCAAATCATTATTAGCTATGGTCAATGGTGCTCCCTCACCTCCCTCCCAAACCCCAATCCAGTCCATCAAAAAACAATTGTTGACAATTAGAGAAATATCAAAATAGTCTAAATAAATACAGAAACTCACATTGTTGTTCTCAACTTCCTCTCCAGCTAAACTAACCTCTATGATGTTGTGCATGTGTGGTAGGAGGCGGTCGAGGCGAACTTCCAGCAGCATGACCAGGGCTCTGCACACGTTCTTCCTCACTTCTGGTTCATCATCTGTTGCCAGTGCAAACAGGTTCTACAGGAGGACAGAAAGACATCAGGGGTCAAATATCTACCACTACTACTGCTCTCACTGTTACAACTCAATATAGTCTAAAATAGTCAATAAAGCAACATTTGCCCATTTTTTCCCTTCTCTCTATAAATACAATTGTGTCAGGGTTTTTGAATGTCCACTGTATTTTCCTATTTTGTCCTGTTTAATTAGTGCAGACATCTCTCTATAGCTTTTCAGCTCTTCTACACTTGCCATTTTATTACTGCTTGACATTTTAAGGATGGAGCTAGTTTATATGTTGCAAAAGCACCAAGACTCTCACATTTTGTTAAAGGATTTCAGCACAGGTTCATACATTGCACAAATATAATCTCATAGAGCTTTCTGCTTTTCAAAAATGTGATATATTTTGCTGTTTTAGAGGGATGTTGACTCTCTTGTCTGACTGATCTCTCCGAGAGATCAGTCAGACAAAGCTTTTATCCTCTGTTCTCTCTGAAACACAAATCAGCAGTGAAATCATTTTTTATACAAGACTGATAAAAGTTATTTTGTAGTTAATAGCCAGAAAATAAGTTACAGGCTACATAAAATCTGCAGTAAAGCCAAACCTTTTTATGGGGGAATTTAAATATTAAAATTTTCTAACGGGATTGAAAAGAAGTGACACAATATGCTGCTATGAAACTTGACACCTAGCAGCTCTATAACGCAACAAGCTGAGAGGTAAACCACAGACAAAGTGTCGCAGGAGGAGGAGCAGCTTGCCTACATGTCAAACTGCACACAACAGTGCAAAGCAGTCAGACTTGCCTCAATGAAAGGGTCGATGTGCAGCATGAGAGCCTGAGTCCTGCTGATGATGAACTGATTGACGCAGGCAATGGCATGAGACCTGCAACACAATAACCACCACATAAGAGTCACACCAGTGTGTTTTCCTCACATGTTACACACTATGAATGCAGCCTCTGTTTTTCCTTCTTCACCCCATTGCCACTAATTTTAACCCCCAGTCTTTTATATGGTCATGCAGCACATATCAGACACTTGACTGAGACTTTAACTGTACATTTACACAGACCTTCAATTTGTCTTCTGCATTTACCGTATGTGTTTAATGCAGCATATATTTTTTATTTGCAGTCCAGTAAAACATAAGAATTAACCTCCACTGGATTGTGTTGAGGTCAATAGGTGTGCGTTAATATTATAGTTAATCAAAATGGAAGGTTTAAGGAGAAATGTTGTACCTGATCTTAGGACTGCTGTGTTTGAAAAACTGCAAGAACTTGGGGATCATGATGTTAAGAGGACGATCCAACATGTCACTGTCCAGGATCTCAGCAGAGTCCTCACAGATCTTCTGCAGGGCTCCGAATGCTCCCTGAGGGTGGAGGCAAGACAGAAAATAAAAACGATGAGAGTTACACAGTACAGAGCAATTCCAGGATAGGATTTCACAGCTATGGCCTCTACGAAGACGCTACAGATACATTACATTTCATTTTACCCATTTGGCAGATGCTTTTATCCAAAGCCACTTACAAAGAAGGGACATCACTAAAGCTTTAGTGCAGTAGGAGACCTTCGGCTTAAGTACTAAACAGTTCATCTATTTAGTAAGTGCAAGGAGCCTAATAATAACAACAACAATAATAATGCTAAGGGAATTTTTCTGACAAGTGTGAAAAAAAATGTGTGGTTGAGAGGATTTAGTTTGGTTCACCTTTTTTGTTTTGCTGCTGAATTTATGCATGTCACCTCAAAGGATCTTTTTTCAATTTCTGTACCAAAATGAATTCAACCTGCTTTCTGCTTTAATAACCTTCAAATAGTTACACACACACACTTTCCTTAATACTATCTGCTTGACAGATGGTTAGTATGCATGCTCACGATATGCTGCAGACTCCAGTGTGTCTCACAAAAAAAAAAAAAAAAAAATGCAGTGTGAAGAGCAGATACAAGAAACAGCACAGCAACTGACACCGACGCTGTCTGAAACGTGTTTCCATGGAAACTGTTCCCATGTCGGCATTGCTTTTCAGATGACAGATACAGAACGGTCTCAGAAAAATGTGCAGGAGGGAGAGGGATGAAATAAGACGAGGAATGCTCAGGAAGCTGAGACTGAGTCAAGGTCATGAACAGCATAAGACAAAATGCAATTGAGGTGATTAAAGCCATTTTCTGCCTGAAGTGCAGTGTTTGCTCACTGGCACCTTGCAGGGGAGCAGCCAGCTTCAAATTAACAGGTGATTTTGTTTCATGTTTGTGATGACATGTGGTGTTGAGGCTTGGAAATAAAAAAACGTACCAGATTTAGATGCGATAAAGCCGAGTGGTACAAGATTTAAAATATTAATGAACACAAATCAAGCCTGATTAGGCCAACTGAACAATAGTTTTGTTGACGTTGAACTCAATTTAAAACCATTACTCAACTATTAGAAAATTAATCTGCAACTGAAAAACAACATGTTCTAGCTCCTACAATGTGAAGATTTGATGCTTTTCTCTGTTTTATATTATAATATACTGAATATCTTTGGGTTTGGGACTGTGGGTTGGACAAAAAAAATACTAAATGATTTGATTCTGATTTTGAGCTGATCAGATTTGCAGCTCCATTGTAACTGAGGCCACGTGGAAACGCGAAGAGCAGGACGCAGGGCCAGTAACAAGTGTAATATAGGTGTTTGTGTGAGTGTGTGTCAACAGAGAAGGGCAAAGAAATGGGAGTGGCCTTCAGACATTCCAGTGATGCTGAAGCGTCTGAAGTATAATCCTCCCTTCCAGTCCAGCTATGGACGCTCATTAAACTAGAGAATGTCAGTCACGCACATGACAGCGAGCCAGGGCAAAGGGAGGTATGTATTTAGTCAACTAAACAGCCCCTTAAGAGTCCAACTCTGGGAGCTCGACTTACATTACAGTTAACATGAGCACCGGGGGTGGCAGAACATTTTCATACATGATCATTTACCCTTCAGAGCAGCATCAAACTTGACCCTCACAACACCATCACAACCACTTTCCAACTCCCATTAATCAAAACAGTAAAAGTACGCTTGGACCAGGCCTATATAAAGCCAGCCACCAACACTGCACTTGGCATCCAAAACACCTGCTCATGTCTTTTTATAGAGTGTGCAGAAAGGGGTACAGTGTGGTGGCAAAGGGTTCTTCCTACAACTGGAGCTAATTTATTTCCTCATTCTGTGGAAGATGCGCTGGTGTGGGCGAGTTGTGTTTTGTTTAGCATTTTGCATAACAAACACAAGAGTGACACAAAGGGTACCTATAATGGAAAGACATTTAAATGACAACAAAAACAACTGTAATAGATACGCACAAAAGAAAAGAATATGAGACTGTGTGTGTATCTGAGTTTGGTGGACATTAATGAAGTAATATAAATATAATTGCAGGGAATATTAGTTGAATTATATATTTTTTTTTTTATTAATAGCCATAACAATAAGACAATGAAATACTTCAATTTAAGATTAACATTACTCAAAGCAAACCACCATTATACTACGTATCCAACCCTCCTTTTCCACCCAACATGATGGCTCAGAGTGGGTCCACTGTGCACTCACATAGGGAGGGTATTTCAGGATCATGAGGAGGATCATCTTGCATAGATATAGATAAATCCATAACACAGAGGACATTCATACTGATCAAAAGGCCCGAGGCCAACGTGTCGTAACACGTTTCTCATTGCTGAGATTACAAAATGCATACAGCTCCAAAACCAAACACTGGCAGCCGCTGAAAATATTCCCAAAATAGATATCCCGAGTCCTGGTGTCAGTTATGATGTGGATTATGACGGGGTCTCTGTGGCAATAGTCAACACCTTCAAAAATGAGTTTTACACGCTGCAGGTATTTGCAGTGTGTGGTATATTAACAAGGTCTGCTGTGGAGTTGGCAGTTTTCATCCTTTCATCATGGCTGGTGCAAATCAGTGAATTCGGACTTTCAGCCCATCTAGCTTTTCAGAATAAAAACTGGGAGGGTTGTTTTCCCAAACAAAGGACGTAAAAAGGGATGTATAACTGCAAATCAATTTTAATTAGCATTCACTAAGAAGGCCAAACAGAAGGAATGGTTTAAGATGAATTATTCTGTGTTGGGTTTGACGATGTAAGAGTCAGCACAGGGGTCAGACATATCCACAGAAGCTAAAAGCAAAAACTAAATTCTGTTTCCAACCAGAAACAGAGTTTGCCCCTACAACTCTATCCATGTCTCACTTCTTGTAATAGATTAAATCCATTGTTGAGCAACATTATTGCTATATATGTTACTGGGAAATGTTGCCACATACATTTAAGCTGAACTAGTCACAAAACCAGTGACTCTGTCAGGCTGTAAATGTACAACAGTGGGGAAAAACCTTTACTAACTCATCTCAAAGACACTAACAACTTGTGACATGTTTACATTCAAACTTCATAATGAACAGCCAAAACCACAAGATTGGAGGACACTTTTCTGACCATCTTCAACATCAGAGGCTAAGAGGCTTTACAGCCTCCAAGCTGCTTTTCAAAAACATACTGAGTCTTATGAAGAGTTGCTACATTTGGTCACTGTCCAATGTTAAGCCTTGCACACACACATGTACACTTCAGGATCCTCTGCAGTAAATAGCTGACCTAAATCTCAGTTTCTGAATGAGCTTTGTAAGAGGGAAGGGGGGGGGG
>CM076666.1:18419607-18455604 GCA_038496675.1 Rachycentron canadum
GTGTGTGTGTGTGTGTGTGTGTGTGTGTGTGTGTGTGTGTGTGTATGCACAAGAGGAGAGGCAGACAGCAAATAGGAATATGAATCTTTAAGGGCCTGCTGCTACTGTGACTGAAATGACTTTTAGAGCCACAGTGATTTCGTAAGAAGGATGTTGATGAGGGCCAGATTGCAGGAGATGTGTAAGTGTGTGTGTGTGTATATATATATGTGTGTGTATATATATATGTGTGTATATATGTGTATATATGTATGTATATGTGTATATATATATATATGTATATGTATATATATATATATATATATATATATAAAGCAGTTTTAAAACTTCTCATTTACTGGCAGCTTAAGTTTTATGATTTTTTTTCCATCAGATTTTTGTTTTTCTAAACTTCATGTTTGCTGATTTCCTCTTTACTGTGTGTCCGTAAGACAATAAGGAAAAACCAACCAATTAAACCAATTAAATGATTAAAGTGCATCAGAAAAATAAAGTGTGTGGGGGGAGACAAACGAACAAATGCGCCGAAACCTCCAAAAACCGAGAATCGGTTGAGCAGGAAGTGGTGGGGAAGAAACCGAGCAAATTACAGCAACACCTTTTTAAACACTGCCCTCGTGCGGTAATTTGGCAGAGTTGGCGCCAACCTCGCTTTAAATACGGACCACGAAAACCAAGATGGCCGCAGTCCAAACGAACCCGGAAGAAGCATCAGCAGCATCAAGAATCAGCGGCCTCTTGTGTCCTGTTTGCGCGAAGAGATGAAGGTAAATCCGATACTTTATGGAGGGTTTTGAATTTATCTCGGATCCTGTTGGATTGTGAAAATGATTCTTAGCTGAAACGTTAATCCATTGTTTTGTTTGGGACGCGCCAATGAGTTTTGTTGCTGCTGAATCCCTGAAAAGTGACGTTTCGGTTGAATATCGGTGGTGAGGTAACGTAAAGTCACACTATTTTATGTCTCATCAACATCAGTAAACGTACAGAGAAGTCTGTTTCAAACACAGTTCTCAAAGTTCCCATAGCGGTACGTGACACTGAAGTTACAGATACAAATTTCGATTTTTTTTTAAATTTTTTTTATTTTTTTTAAACCCGAATCTGATTGGATGATAACAGTCCAATCAGAGGGCAGGGCTTTCTGGTACTTTAACCTTTGCGCAGATACTAGAAGGTGCTGTAGATTTTCAAGCCCGCGCCGTCTTCCATCTTGAAAAACCTACGTCACCCTTGAGGTTCTGCGCGGCGATGAAGGCCACAAACTCCTGGCTCCTGATTGGTGCCTGCTTCGTGTTTGGAATGTCGTTGTCCAATCAGATTCAGGGGTTCAAATTTTACCTGGAACTTCAGTGTCACGCGCCGTGTGGGAACTTTGAGTACCAAAACACTTATTTGTCTTTGCGTTACCTCGCCGCTTTTAGCAACTTTCACTAATGTACAAAGTTGATTTTCTTTATTTGGGTTTATTTCAAATTTTAAAAACTACCAAAATCTTTTTTTTTTTCGATAGAACCACGGTCCACCATCCGCATTCTGTTTCCGCTCTGCTTTTAATCTGAAAGTCCGGAATGGGAAGCTGTTACTCGTGTTATTTCCGACGCTTTGACGCTTCTTTGAATCCACCCATGCAGGGTCCATTATCTGTCAGCAGGGGGCACTATACTTGTTCACATTCATGGCATGTTTAACATCTGTCAACACTTTTCACTCTGATTTATTTAACCGAATTTGCCACTAAACGTTTCCAACTAGATTTGGGCACTGGGTGAAATAGAGTCATTGGAGTTGGCATCAGTAAATACCATTCAAACTGCAACCAAATGGCCCAATTTAAAGTTTAACATGTTCTGTTTTATGCTGAGAAATGTGGTGTGAACTTATGTATATGGAATCAAACTGTTTTCAAACTTTTGTTGATTTATTCTTTGTGCTTACACTTTTAAATTCTTCTCATAGTTTAACTTGAAGTTATTTTAAAGTAATCTTTTCGCTAAAAGGGAAACTTTAAATCTTTCCAGGAGTCCTTTGGAGCTGTGGGCGGCCACCCACTCTGAAACTGACGATGCACAACCAACAATGGTAAGTCATGTGCACGACTACACACCCATATCAGTATGGGGTCAAATTAGGGTCACAAAAGGATTTGGAACTTGTGAAGTGATAATAAGGTTTTTTTTTTGTTTGTTTTTTTTTTAAATTTGTAAAAGAGCCAATGACATCAGAAGTGAAGTAACAAAGATATTGCAGGGTGGGGGGGGGTTGTCTATGTCTGTGAACAGGTGCAGAGAACTGTGTGACAATGAAGATACATGTAGAATTTATTTTATTTTTTTTAATCTGAATCTGGTTGGACGGTGGGAATCCAATCACGAAGCAGAGTGCAATCAGAGCCCAGGTGCTTCTGGTGCAGGCGATTTGCAAGACGGCAGCACAGGCTTGAAAATCTACTGCACCTTTCAGGACTCGCCCTGTTGTTTGGACTGTCACTGTCTAATCAGATTCAAGTGTTAAACATGGTAAAAATTCTACTTGCAGCCTCAGTGTCACACACTGTCAAACCTCGACCACCAAATTTGACAAGTTTGACTTCTTGTTATCTGTTCACTGATATTGACTAAAGCACTTTGTGTTTCGCAGTGTTTTTGTGTTGCCTCACTTAACCTGATACTTGTAGGGGCCCCCAACTTTATTCTACCCAACCAAAATGGTTATGAACTTTAAGTTAAAGTGATGTTCAGTTTATTCCAATGTTTGTAGTTGTATATTGACTTTGTGAATCAACTATTGTAAACCTGTAAAATAAATCAGCAGAAGAATTTCAAGTTTCTGCATGTGGAAAAAAAGTGCTTGTGTGGAAGAGATTTGTATTTGTTAAGAGAATGTGAATCAAAATTCAGAATAAATTAGTGTTGAGGTTAAATACAGACTTTGTAAAAGAAACAATAACACTTGTGAGCATCTGTGCTCATGCAGAGCAGAAAACTGTAAAACTTTGCTCATAAGTTCAGTTTTTCTGCTTTGTATCTGTGCAGACATCTACAAAAGCATTTCTTTAACAGTGTCTTTGCTTGTACACCTGAATCTGACTGGACAATGACAGTACAATCACAAAGCAGAGTCTGATCACTGGGCAGCTGGTTCTGGACGAACTGTATAGGCTTGAAAATCTACTACACCTTTTGGGCTCCTGAGCAGAAATTTAGGTAACAAACCATCTGTCCTCTGATGGGACTGTTTTGTGATTGGACTGTCATTGTCCGGTTAGATGCTGATTTAAATGGGTTCAAGGTTGTACTTGTCATGTCAGTGTCGCATTATGTTCCATTTCCAGACAGATCTATGGTTAAATGTTTGAGATGAGTTAAATTTATATTGTTTATTACACAAGTGGATGTGATTAATATGTGGCTTGAATGGTATGATTAAAGAACTTGTTTGGAAACTAACTATCTGTGATTTGTTATGAAGAAACGATGTAGTGTTGTTGTGATGTAATTTCTTGGTAGTTCTCTTGCCAAAAGCACTAATGCCAGAAAATTCAGTGTAAATATGATCATTTATTTTCACCACCCTTGTGCAGTTATTTTAATGGGTCAACTGGTTATTTTAATGGTTTCCATTGAGGAAAAGTGCAGGAGATTATTTTGACTGTAGCCAAACTCGCTAAATGAGGTTTCAATGACAGAGTTAGTCTTTCTACTTAATGCAATTACCAAGCTGTCTTCATTGGTATGCCAGCATCCCGCTATGGCTAGTTAGCACAAGCTGCATGAAATGGTAAGTCCTGCATGGACTCACATTAGGGTCAAAATGGTTTTGAACTTGTAAAGCAATGTTCAAATAATTTCAGTTTTTGTAGTTGTAAATCTTTGTAAACCTGTTAAATAAATCTACATGAGAAATTCAAGTTTGTGCATGTGGGAAAATTGTGCTTGTGTTAGAGATTTTTTTTTTTTTTTTTTTTTTTTTAAGAGACCAAATCAAAATTGGGTCGAGCCAAGCTATCCGCCTCCCCCGAATTGCTAACTGCCTGCTAGCTAGCTAGCTTTTTTTTTTACCTTTAAAGCATTATGTAGTTTTTCTTACACCATCCTTATACTTATGGTTGTGGTGCCTTTCCTTCTTGTGTTGCGTGGGATGATAATCCCACAGCACAGATGTACAGTATCCAGAGTGACTTTACCTGGAAAAGTTAAGACTGCTTAGGAAATAAAACTGTTTAACTGGAAGATGGGCTGTGCAGATCAGATGTTTTATTTAGCACCTGTGCACAGTTTCTTTCTGCCTCACATTCAATTCAACACATTAATTTTTCTCATGAATTAAACCCTCGTGTGAATCTGCTAAAGCAAAGCAAGGAAGCAGAGTTTATTTATTTGGCACTAGTCACTAAGTCCTTTACAGTCAAAAAAAAATAATCAAATGAAAGAAAAAGACAATATATAGGAAAGAGAAAAAAAATCACTGCATGAAATACAGCAAAAACACCAGCAATACGACTAGTTTCTTGTAATATCTATTAACAAAATATGAGTTCAGTAAAGTTGTATTTTATTTTGAAATACAGATGTCTCACATATCTTATACCCATGGGTTTTATGAAGACCTGAACTGTGAGAAAAACATTTCGAAAAATGATGAGATTTCAGATTGTGCAGACTTTCTAAAAGTATCACACATTAAAGCTGCACATGTTCACTTTAGTTGTTTCTCTAACACTTCTGGTTTAAAGATGGTTTAAAAAAAAAACAAACAAAAACAAAACAACACCGTGTCCTCGGTTTGGCAGCAGCTTTGATCTGATTGGTCCGCCCTCGCACGTTGTGGGCGGGGTTTATTCTGGGCACCAGGCTCCGCTGGTGCGTTATGAAGGCACGGACAGCGTGGACTCGCGCTGCCTTCAAAGTCATGAGCGACAAAACGCAACAGGAGGGGGGCAACTTTTAGCTGAAGCCGGGACCGAGGCCCCAGAAGTATTTTACCCGACCCCCCCCCCCCCAAACTTTCTGCAGCGTCGTGACTTTGTTGTTTGCTCCTCGGGGTCAGACAGAGGCGGTATCCTGCTCCGCTCCTGAAGGGAAATGAAGCCACAGGTGCGCGGACAGGTCAATTAATGCCCTTCTACGTTTTGCACGTCGACGCCTTGATGAAGTCGCGCCGCCTCAGAAACACCAGAAATTAGTTGACGCAAAAAAAAAAAAAAAAAAAAAAATGGAGCGGGACCGGTTCTCGGCGTCGGGAAGCGGCGAAAGTCTCTCGTCCTCGGGTTCAACCACCTTGTCGGAGAGTGAAGAAATAACGGCCGCGCTTCGCATCACGGTCTCCGGGGATGGAGGCGAGGCTCTCAGCTCGGACTGTGGAAGTGTCAGCGGGAATACAGACACACCAGGGGAGGAAGAGTGTGATGAGGAAGACGAAAAGGTAAATACACTTAAAATTCAAGGTGCAAATTGTGACCGGACTTGTCTTAAAAAAAAAAAAAAAGGAGAGCACACAATGACACGGTTAATTGGAGGCGTGTCACTAATCCATTAATAGGGGGCAAACAGGGGGCAAAAAAAAAAACACACCAGGAGTCCAGGAGACTCGTCAGTGTGTGGCCCCAGCTGCTGTCAGGGTGTTTGCAAACAACCACCTGCACCACGCTTAGCTCATGTTTGCACTGAAGTCAGTCAGTTTAAGTATAATCCACCTGTGTGCTCCACTGACCTCATTTAAAAGGACCAATAATCATCAGACAGGCCGAGTCCTTCAGTGCATCGTGTGAAAGGCTGCACTGCTCTGAGTTTACACTCTCACCAGTCAAGTTAGATGCAGATCACGTTTGTGTATCTGCCAACATGTCATTTAATTCCCCAACTTCAGCCCCAGTTTGTGCCTTTCCCAGTTTTAGCCAATGCATTTGAGACTCTTCAACATCTAGCGAGGGGGGAAAAAAACAAATTTTTTTTTTTTTTTGTCAGCTGCACAGAAATCAACATTTTTAACCCATTTCCCAAGTTGCTAATGTTTCCTAATCCAAATAAAGATAGTAACTGGAAGTGGTTCACGTCCTTGTTCAATTTGTGCAGAAGTAACCAATACAACACTGATACACACTCAGTTTAATGCCAACTAAAACAACACTCCTGCAATAAATCCTCAATTTATGTGGTTTGCAATGTTAAGCTTTTATTTTACTCAGAAACATATTATACACTCAGTTTTTACACAACATACAACAGCACCGCCAACTACATCCTCCACGCTGACTGTAATGTTAAATAAATGCCTCCATAAGTTGCATTACTTAAAGATAGGTGAATCCAATAAACTGGTAACATAGTTTATGTTGATGTTCCTGTGCAGTATTGTATTTTCATTACAGAAAATAGTGTATTAATGTTTGCTTGTCTTTTACAAAAAAGAGCATGTCATTAAAAATACACTTGAGAAATTTTAAAGAGCTTGCAACAGATGGAATTTTTTTTTTTTTTTTATCAGTCTCAAAGGATTCTTCAAATGCTTTCTTGATAATGTTAAGTGTTGCAAAGTGAAATGGGTTTTTCAAAGATGGCTGCGTGCTTGAAAATTTATACTCGTGTCGCTGTCTGTAATGTAATTGTAATGCAAGAGACCAGTCTAACTGCTGTCCTTCAGAGGAGGGTCCAGTTATTGTGGTGTTAATTCAGGAAACAGATGTGGAAAATGAGGAAGGCAAAATTCCTGTCTCAGCCTTTTTAATTCATATAGCTCTACATGGATATCTCTGTATACTGGTTTGACTGGCTTGGATGCGGACAATACAACCTTATGCATGCAAGGGAGTGTTTGAGAGTTCAAGCGTTTGCCAGATCCATAAACCTTTTCATCATGCAGCGTGACTTTAGGCTTTGGGTGTGGTTGGCTCTCATCCCTTGTGATGTCTAATATAAGCAATGGGGAAAATACAGACAATTGTGCAACGTTATCCATCCGTTACTCCACACATTTTGACTCATGGTTCCCTGGATGCAACGCTCCAAAGAAGTGCAACAACAGAAGGCTAATAGCTGCTCTTTGGCATTACCTAAGCCCCAGTCATCAAACTGAAAACTTTGAGTAATTGCCTTGTTAAACACAGACCCGCAGACAAGAGTATTGAACCTAGCATGGAATAGATAGCGGTCCTTCCTTTCCCAATGCTATCTTATACCAATATTTGTAAACAGACTCAGCTCTCATGCACTGACATCCCGTGGAACATGCTCCCAGGGTGGTGTCATGTTTGCTCACAGCGGTGCCTAACTAATTCGGCTTGGCAACAGCTTAATAATCCATTAGCTCAAAACAGAGCTGAGACGCAGAGGATGGCGAGGACCAAGTCTGATCTCCTATTTCATTTTCTCTTTTCTATGCCATTTTAGATATATTTATTTGGCTGAAATGACAATATTTTATGTGTAATGAATTCTGTTTTTTGTAATATGATGTTGGTGTTTAATGTGATATGTGTCCCAACAGAAGTTTTACTAAAATTAAACCAAATTTATTAGAGTTCCAAATCACGCCTGGCCTTCTTCTGAACCAGTGAGGCATGTATTGGATGAACCCTGTGGCCTTTTCCCCCTCATCCCTTTTGAAATGTCAGTTTGTTCATTTAAAACCAGTGACCTCTCGTACGCACGCTGCAGACGAGATGTAATTTGAACCATTACGCTAAAGTATACAGACACCAACACCACGACGCAGGTCAGATGACCTGTCAGCGAAGAGCAGCCCTCCGGTGGTATTACAGTAGGGTTAATCAGGGGGCTCTGACCTTTGACTTATGTTCTGCTGGTGTGGAGTTAAACATGGAAAGTCTTCAGAGAACTCGTATGACATCGTGGGCTCAGTTACTTCTCTGTTTCCAGACTTAGCTCTGCGCAGTGTTTGTGCAGAGTGCACTGCTTTCTATGGAGGTTTTTTTTTTTTTTTTTTAACTACGATTTCTATCTTCACGAATATTCTGTGTCATTGCATCTTTGTTTATCCCAGACATGGAAATCTGTCCAGTGTTGTGGGCAGCGATAAAGAACATTATCTACAGTCAGGACAGGATTATCCCACACGTAAACCTTTCTTTTGTGATAAAATAAAATAACTGAAATAGATTAAAATATTTAGCATAGACTCCAGATTTATTTTGGCTCGAACTCACTGGATGTTAGCTGTCACTGTTAATTATAACCACCTTACAAGTTTAAAATCAAGAGTATCAGTATCAGTTGCACCTGCTTTTCACTACACAAATATAAAGATAACGAAATTATATTTTGGGGTCCACTGTGACATTTGTCAGACCAATATTCAAAAAACCCAAACACATGAATTTACCATCATTTATGATTTAAAAAAACAAAAAGAAAACCATGATTTTTGTAGAAGCCGCAACGTGCAGATATTTGACGTTTTTAACTGAAATTATTAATCAGTTATCAAAATAGCTGCAGATTTAATTTTGAAAGAAAAAATAAATTAAAAAAATGAAAGTAAATTAAGGATTTAAATCCCATATAAGCATGAACTGCCCTTGATTGATGTTTGAACATGACTTGAAGGACATTTCTGTGCTTTCACTGCATGTGCATATATAGGACCATTACAAACAGTTGTAGACTTTAGATAATACTTATGTCCAACACACACTGAGTCTGACACACTGCTTGTCAAGCCAAACATTATGTCAGTGTGTTAATCATTATCTTTAGACTTTCTGACCTTCTGCTTTTATGTCCTCTCGGGATCATGCATCTTGTGTTCCACACTTTTTATTTCTGTCATGTTGTGATAGCAGATGACAAGATTTGCAGTAGTGTTTATGTCTAATCCCACCATTTCCTATTTTCTTGTTTGTTTGTTGCTACAATAGCACATGGGTTTCCCACAGAGGATCACTGAAACTGAGATTATCCTGTGGATTTCAGCCTTGAATCTCCAATGTATGATTTGGAGATTCTAGGAAATCCATAGTCCCACTAATGCCTGATAAATAGAGAATAAAAGCTTGAAGTGGGCTGGTCGTTTTGGTATAAATCAGTGAACATCTTGCAACAAAAATGACTTGATTATTCTCCAGAGAATTACCTTTTCCTGTTCTTCCCACACGCTGGGCTTATGACTTTCAGCCTTGGCAATGACTGCAGATGTTGGAGTAGTGTTTACTTGACAGTTAGGTGGATTATCTTTAGCACACAGTTTAAGCACCAACACAAACTGAATGACTTCCTCGGTGGCGGCGTAAGATCCAGACTGTGTAGCGTCATGTACAGCTCCATTAAAGACAGTTTTTATAAGAACACTGTGTTTAAATAACAATGTGAAAGCATTGGAGGACTGTGTGGTAGGGCTGTGCTGATGGATGATGATGATGATGTTGGCGATCGACAATCATCAGAGATTATGCCTTTGCCTTTTCTCCTTTAATTTAGTCATTTATTATCATTATATGTAGTATTTAATCAATGTTAATTATATAACCGATGTTTGCAACACTGACAAGTGCACACGTACACTTCGACAAGCGGACTCACTGAAGTGCTGCTTGTTCTGTGCAGATTTTCATGGTTTTAAAGAGGACTACAAGAGAGGGAGGGGGAACTGAAACTGTTGTTTGTATGTGCCTCCTCCTGCTTTTTAATTGAATGTTGTAAATGCGGTGATTACTACATGTAAATAATGACCTACCATTTTGACAGAAAATGCATTTGTCATCTTGCTGTCATCAGTCATGTTTTCAGAGAGAGAGAGAGAGAGACTGGCAAAACAGGACATGCTCGCTCTTAGGCCGCCCTTCTCTCTCTCTCTCACTCGTAGGGTAATGTACACAACACCAAACCCGCTCAGCTTCAAATAGGAGATTATGATCAAAATCATGGAGCATTTGGTCTTAGATTCACCATGTGGCTGGTAACACGACTGCAAAATGATTGATAATGTTGCTGCTGGGTGTGCAAACAAGCTGTTTGCCAACAAATTCACTATATCAGCTTAAAAAGGTGATGGTGTGTCACAGCTTTTTCTTCAACCTTTAAATGATCGTATTCAAAGATGGAGTTAAAAGACTCTATTGTTTTGGCCTGCTATAATCGTTTTTCCACCAAATTGTACATTCTTTTTTTATTTATCATATTTGCGTCTTCTTTGATCCATTACTCCCTCTCAGCGACACTGAATTTATTACACTGACTGTCCATCCATTTATCTTTATGTGTCAGCCAACTGCCAACTGTTAGAATCAGCCCTATGTTTGCCCTTGTGCATGTATTGCTCTGAAGGGTGGTGTATTGTATGGAGCAGGCTAATCATTTACAACAGAACTGCACCAGCCAAATAACAAATTACTTTCCTATAAGCAGAATCAATAATGTTAGATGGATGTAAAGCAAACAGTCCACAGACATAGATTTGAAGAAAGAAAATGACTTCACTGAAATGAAATGGCTTTCTCAGCACTTCCCTGTGGAGCAGTTGGGTTTGAACAGTATGTAATGAGTTTGTTCAAATGAGGACTAACCATGTGTGACTCTTGGCACTCGGCAGACTGCATTAACTGGAGGATTAAAACAACTAGAAAGCTTTGTTGAATTGGAGCTGCTCTGTTTAGATTAGCAGAACAGTCATTTATCTCATGAAAGACATGTTCATTTGGTCGAGCTATGTTTAACACAGGCTGCAGACGCTTTTGGAGAAAGAGTTGTTTGTTTGAAAATGTCTGATGATGAAAACATGTTCTTGTAAGTGCATTGTCTGCTCTAAATGTGCTCATTATCTCATTAATAGTCCAACATTGTATTTACCCATTTAATCACCATTCACAAGCAGAGCAGGAGTGATTGCTAAACTTTTTTTTTTTTTTTTTACAGTGCAAGTTGCTGAATTAATCAAAAACTTACCCAGAGTCTGAAAGTGAAGAGATTTAAGCTTTAGACTGTATTGTCAGTTTTTTCAGCCCTGTGATCTTAAGCTTTAATCAGTTGTTAGCGACACTTCAGAGTCTCAACCTCTGTGATCTTAGATGTTTCCCACAGAAATGCACCTCAGGTTTAATAAGCTTGTATCATTGACAAATCAAATTCAGATCCTTCCAATGCAGATGCTAATCTTTTGTATTGATTATTAGGAGAGTTTCATGCTAATCAAAGTTGTGGCTTTTTTTTTTATAATGGGAAAAATTAATTGGCTTTTCAAGTGCACTTAGCAACTTGCTTCCTGCTCTACCAGTTAGTGCTGAAATTATTAGTCTGTTGAAATTTAATTTCATCGATCACTTGAGTCATTTATCAACTAAAAAAAAAAAAAGCCAAAACTTCCAATAATTTCAGCCTCTGAAATGTTAGTTTGCACAAGAAATCCACCTGAAGTTGCCATTGTGGTCTCTGGGAATTTATAATGGTCATATTTTAATTTTTTCCATATTTTATGTTAGAGATTAATATATTTAAACAGACTTATTGATAATGAAAGTAGTTGCTTGTTTAACCTCCCTCCACTACCTCCTCTTCATGTTTGAGCATTCGTCTTTAAATCTGCACTCAGTCAGTTTGACTCTGTGCCTGAACATTGTACATGTTTGTCGGGTTAAATGTGGCCACTGATCTTGGTTGTGTTTGTTTATCTTATGCAATGGATTGACTTAACATGCAGACGTTGGTTTGTTTATATATTGATATAGCTTTTCTTCCCCCCTACAGTTCAGTCCCTGTTGTTAGCAAGCTGTTCTTTAAACATTCATCACTGCTTGGGAAAAAATTTACAATGAGTTGTGTTTCTGATGTTTATAGTGCATCCAGACTTGGTGCAAGAATAGACAAGTAGAAGTTAACAGTGGAAAAGTTGAAAGGCAACTCCTTAGCTGTGCTGTGCTGCTGGGTTGGGTGATCTGTGTATAATACAGTATGAAAAAACAGTGACTCACCTGGTACAAGGTGACGTCACGGGTCATTGTGTGTTGCAGTATTTTCTGGCTAATGAGGTTAGAGCCAAATGAAATGTTATGATTTGATTCAAGAACAAAGATTTAAAACTATCCACTTTCACTTGGGAATTTCTAATTAACTCCTAAAGTTAAACAATCAAGTCTCAATCTTCTTTCTACCATCCACCTCAATCTGACGTAATCCTTGATTTGCAAATTGGTTTATTCCATTAGGGCCTGCTCACTGAAGTTGGAAGGTCAACTGCGTGTCATGCCTTGCATTAGTGCTTGCTTGAATATCAATATTTGCCTCTGTTTGACAATGTTTAACTCTCTCTCCGTGCAGTGGTTCTAACCCTGTGCTATGCCCCTAAATAAGCAGCCATTTATTCAAGCAGGCAGCCAGTCGGGGCGATTATAGGGACATCCAGTGTCAGTGTATGCTCTGGGGCTAAGAGGATTAACACAATCTGGTTAAGACCCTTTTTACTCCTACTGTGGGCTGTGTCTTTCCAGGATCTGTCTTTGATTTTTGACTCTTCTGTCCTCTCTGTCGTTCGCGTTAATGCATGCATGTCTGCGCTTAATCAACCTGAGTCTGTGACGACTGAGCATTCGAAGTGATACAGGGGCTTAAGTTCGTCGGTACCTACACATAATGTCTCTTGGGAGGAATTTACCTGTTGGTCAGTGTGTATCATTGGAGGGAAGCAAGGTAAGAGGCTCCTGCAGGTGAAAGCTCTGATTGGATGGATCAGTAGGGTGAATCTGAAGTGATGTGCTTTTTTAACACCTAGGATTTATTGTTGCACTGTTATATTAGGTGACACAGGTGTGCAGGGTTGTTTTTAGCCAATTTGACTGATGGGTCCGTTGTCAATAGGCTGGTGTTTATGTGTACATGAGTGGGAGGGCAAGAGAGAGTGGTAAAAAGGTGTTGGCCCTGTGCATTAATGCATAATGAAATTACATCTTATCCTGGTTCATTGGAAACTGTGTTGGCACTAATAGACTGGCAGAGGATGTTAGCAGAAGAGTTGGTCCTTCAGTGTGGCCCAGGATGCATTTGACTTCACACTGCTAAAATAATACGTCCACATGTGACCCAGACGACCTCTGAATGTGGTCTTGGTGATCCTAGATCTCAAACGCATCCTGAATCCATCTTAGGTGCATTTACATCTGGACTAAGAGCCATCATTTGTGATCTAATCACTGGCTCTGACCAGGGCCATAGACAGCATTAGTTTTAGCAACATGTACCTAATAAACTGGTAACAAAATTTAGAGATTAAATTAGAAACCAGTTTGTTTCAGGATCTTTCCTGAATCAGAGGCAAAAACAAAAGCACAAAAAGAGTCCCAATGATCACACCTCTTCAGAGATTTTTTTTTCTGCTTGCATTTTTACTTGATTCTAATTTTGTTTTTCATGGCAAGATTCCCAGATGCTCAGTTCTTCCCTGGCCCAAGGCCGATCAGTGCATCAGATTTTAGGGCATGTTTCTGATCCTGATTCTGTTCATACAAAAGGTCAGGAAAACATGGTGGAAGAAATAATGCATGGTTTTCATTTTTTTTCTTTCTTTTACAGCGCTGAAATGAATAAATCTCATCTTGATAAACTGCATGAAGCCGGAGAGGGAAAGAACCAATGTAGATCATGTCAACACAGGAAACTGAATTCCCCTGGGGGAGCAGACAAAGTTCAAATACTCAGAGATTTTCTTCAAATAACACAGGGATTGTGACAGTGAAGCAGAAGTGTCCATTGGGTGACTGAAAAGTGTAGTGCCCCCTGGAGAGTTTTGATCACGAAGAGCAATTTGGATTTGAGCCATGAGACTTTTAAGTGTTCTGTTTACTTTACGAATAGATGCCAAGATCCCCGGTGCAGAGAGCAAGGGAATAGCAGTTCAGGCCAGACTGGAATTGGGGGAGAGTTGAAGAGGACAGATGTTGGGTGATGAGGTCGGCCAGATACATAGTTTGCTCTACTGCTGTTGACCCTGAGAAAAAGGGCGTTGAAAGTGTTCTCTATCTCAGGAGTTCACTGAGCTCACTGATGTAAGCATAGCATGACATGGCCATTGCATTATATAATCTCACTCTGTTTGTTTCTGGAGATATGTAGGCTGGAAAAAAAAAAAGAAAAAGGAGGAAAAAAAAAAAAAAAGACAACAACCGAACTTCTTTTGCACATTTCTTCAAACAGCTGGGAGTTTGCTAAACTCCTCCCCCAAGCAATCATCCAATCATAAATTAACAACCATAGCTGGGAATGGCAGGCCTGTCGGGTTTTGGATTCTTCCACAAGCAGAATCATTGAGCACGTGGCTGTGATACTCAGCATGTACGGTGTTTGGAGGGTGATGTGTCAGCTTTTCCAGACCTAAAATCCCAAGAGCAAATGTGTAAGGAACGGATTAAAATGTGTGTTTATCTGCCATAATGTAAACTGCAGTTATTAGAATGACCAGCCAACTAGTTTATTAAGGTTACAGGTTGTGTCCTGATCATGCTGGCACATCTGCTGTGTACACTGTGTGGGAGCCATCCATTTCCCAAAGAGCTTGTCCTTTTTTAGTGGTCTTTGGGGAAATTTACACTCCCAACACCTTTGGCCAAAGTCTGTTAATCTCCCCCCCCCCAAAAAAAGCCTTTTCTCTTTATAAGGTTAAACACACTGTTTTGAAAATGCAGTATGTAGGCAAAGGAGCTAAACAGGAAAATGTTCCAGAAAAAAAAGTTTTACATTCTTACTCATCATGCTCACAATGAATACCAGGACAAACTACCTCATACGAGAACACTGCTGTGTCTTTATTCCCATGTCTTCTAAAAGGGGAAATATTTCAGCCACTATCTTTTATCACAACATCACATGTAGCCAACAATTTTAATGAATATGACAACATAAAACAACAATCTCACTTTAAAATGAGCCATCTTGAAATATGAGAAAAATTCAGCTTTCAGTCAACTCACGGAGCTACATTAGCTGTATTAGCTAGTTAGCTGATAAAACCTAGGTAACTCTGTAGATGCATAACAAATCCAAAGTGATATGGGGAGACCACAGTTTCACACAGAATTGCAGATTTCATAGACTATTTTTGTCGAATTCGAGCAGCTGTGCTCAGATTGGCTGATTATAGAGGGATGTGGTACTTCTCTCTGAACAGTCTGTGATTATACCATTGAACTGTGAAGCATCAGTAACAATAGACCCTTTAATCTCATGCAAACATGCTATAATTATGCTGTAAATTAATTTAAAGCGTGTTGATATGAATTAGTGTAAATCACTTTTAATGGTACTGCTAAGAACAACTCAAAAAGAGGTAGATGTCAACAGAAAAAGGTAACTGCTTGGAGGCTCATGATTTATCTTTACTGTCAGACACTTTTTTTTCATGAATGTGGAAATTTTTTGAGACGTTTTGAACAATAACAACGAATGGAAGAGAAAAAAAAAAACAACTGAAGTTGAATTATCTGGTCGGTGGATGACAATTTGGTTTTTATTTTCTGATAGGACAGTGTAGAGAGACAGGAAATGGGACAGAGAGAAGGGGAATGACGTGCAGGAGAGAATCGTGCTGGGGCTCACCTGCTCGCCACGTGATATGCACCCCAACCACTGGACCACCGGGTCACCCTGTGGTGCTACCTTTGTAATACAGCAACGTGAGAGGCTGCAGATTGTGACTGCAATACTCACTTGGATATAATGTGATGAGTGTGACTTAATCATTACCCCTGCTCACTATGCTTAGTTGTGTAAGAAAACATGTGATGGAGGAACAATGGCAGGGACAGTGATAAGTAAAACAAAGGGCGGCATGACTGGAAAGACATTAGGAGTAATTCCTATTGATGTATGGGGGTACGTCTTCCTGTTTTACTGTAAATGTGTACTCATCGTGTCTTAGCAACCAATGATAGACTAATAACAATTTGTCCCCACTTGTAAAAGGTTCCTTTCATCCATCTCCAGCGAAATGATAAACAACACTTCAACACAAACTCTTCAAATGGAATTAATGTCCCGGGGTGTGAATACATTTGCTCACTCTCCCTTTGTACAGCTGCTTTACGTTTGTTTTTTTTTTTGTTTTTTTAATTGTGACTCAACCCACTTCATCTTTTGAAATGCAAAACCATGCTAGTTAGTGAAGTGTATAATATGTTTACCATGTTTTGACAAAAAGCATCAGGAAAAACATTGAAATTTGTGTTTATGTGCCCATTTTCTCTGCCAGGCCCATTGGTTTAGTTGCACAGAACACTTCCAAGTATGTGAACACCACAGTTTTCCTCGGCTGGGACTGCTGGAGTATTTGGAGGACGTGACCTTGAGGACAGTTTCCCTTGCTCTTTGATTCCTGTGTATTCCTGTGTAGGACATGCAGCTCACCCTGCTGTTCTGTGCTTTTGTTTGCCAGTTTGTGTGGGTTGTGTATGTATTTGGTTAGCGCTTGTATATACTGGTATAGAAAAAGTGTCTCTGCAGTTGCGTGTCTCTTCCTACCTCCGCTGCCTTTAGTCTTTGTTGTCTTGGCTTGTAAAGGTCAACAGCAGGAGCAAAACCTCTGCTGAGTGTTTGCTTTGCTTTCTGTTTTCTATGCTGGAACAGTTCTTTCCTCTGTGCAGCCTTATTGGTTTGGTGACTCTTGGCAAACACCCTACATACTAAATTAACTTTCATTCATTTTTTTTTTTTTTTTTTTGTATTTTCTTTTGCTCACTGACTTAATTCATTTTTTCTATGCCTAGCTTGTGTTTTTTACTTGTTTCCACTGATTCTTTTTATTGCACATTTACAACATGTAATGATTCAGTGGCAGCTTCGAGTTATCTGAACATTATTAAAGTGACTACAATCAATATATAAAATCACAGAATGAAATGTGTCACTGGTAGTGATAATAAACCTGTCACATTAATGTGTTTAACACTCAATTTCAGCACATTGTTTAGCTGTCCGCTCTGCAGCTGCACTGCTTTAGCCCACTCATATAGGACTGTTTTACAGCAGGCGTCCTTTTGTCCATGCAGGAGGTTATAAAACCCACCATGCACCACCTGACTGGCACCGAATGACAGACGGACAGAGTTAGCAACTACCTGGTGAACAGAGTGTAGCATTTAACTTTAGCCTAAGAGCCACATAGTTTCCTCAGGAGAAGGTAGAGACTAAAAACAGAACAAAAAGAGAGTGAATATTGGATGTAGATTCATCAGTTAGGCAGAAACATGATGAACGATGATGTTGCTGCGTAACTGGTAGATGTGTAAATGGGAAACTGTTGAAACAATTTGGCAACTTTATCGACTTAAACTGACAATTTTGTCTGTGTGATGTATTAGTCATTAGTGCAATGCATTATTTATCTTTTTGAGTGGCAGGAGTTAATTGTGTTTGTGATGATATTTTAGGTCCCAGGGGTCTATCAGGAGGACCGGGGACCATCAGGAGATCAGTCTGTACAATCTTAGGCAGGGTTGCTTTGTAAACGATATACCTGATGGTGGTTCGACACCAAATGAATACATTGCCACACATTCCACATATGTTACGGTTGCCTCATCTTTGGGTTGGTAAACACAACGGACTTTTGTGTGTTGCGCAGTCCAGTCTTTTTTGTTTCACTTGTTTCCCACCCGTTCTCTGCTTTGACAACAAAAGATTGTTAGTACTGTCCACTGTCTGTGAAGCTGGAGGGGTAGAGGATGGCGGAGGGAGGGGCAGGTCAGGTCAGGTTTGATCTTGCTTACAGGAGCACCGCTGCAGGAAGAGAGGAATGGTGGTGGGTGAAAGGGCACCGGCTGCTGCCAAAACTGCAGAGCACGCGTGTGCGTGCACTACACATGCTGTGCTCACAGAAAGCAGACTGCGATTGGCTTACTGCAGTGTTTTCTATGTAATCGAGTAGGTATTTAAAGGGATTACACCCACTGTTAAAATCAATGTTCTGGACCTGCAGAAATTTGACTAATATCCTTAAATAAGAGCTTCCTATACGGCTGTTTTAGGGAATAACATAATGAACAGAATTGGCTGTATGGGTTTACTGATCATTTGCAATTGGCTGATAACGAAGTGCAAGCACAGCTGAGAGAAAAATCTGATGAAACTCTGACCAGCTTTGGCAGCCCTCCAATTTCCACAGGCTCAAATTTCTACTTTGTGGTGCATCAACCAACTCATGAAGAAGAAGGCAAAAGGCTACATGGACCACAAAGCTTCTATAGAGTTGTGTTTTCTTTGTTGTGCTGAGTTCAGATTTGCTGCATGCTTCCTTACTAGGCAATAGAAATAACCCTAATGGTGTCTGACATCTTAAATAAAGTCTTATATTCAACTGGGGCTGAAAAAAATGTTCTGCTCCTCAATCTGCTTTGTTTATTATTTTTAGATATTGATTATTTGGTATTCCATGTTTGCATTGTTGAGTGAAAGCAAATGACAAAGATATTGCAAACCCTCATCTTCAGTCTTTGAACCCAGTGCACAGATGATTATCTCACTTCCTTTTTATGAGTTAAAAATCAAGTGCCAGAAATAGCTACTGCGATCTAAACTCCATGTGAAACAACAAATACAGTCAAAACAGAAACAACAAATTACTTCTTGTCGTCTTATGTTGTGGTCACTGGTGGGCAATAACGCCAAAGGCCTCACTTAAAATACTGTAGCCGGGCTGAGAGTCTGCACACCTACAATCTGAGGCTGTGGTTCTTGGGTAGTAACTGAAAAGTGGACTGTAGAAGTCTTTAACAGCTTTAAAGGAAAGAAGATAATGGGAAAAGACAGTGGGTGGTGAAATCTGTTGAGAAATAAATTCCTCCCAACTTCCTTTGTAATGTAGAAATCTCAGACATGACGGTGCTACAGCTGCAAATCTGAACAGGTCACAGCACATCCACCATGTATCATAATGATCCTTGGTGTTCAGGCATTAAGGTCAGAATGACCCGTCCTGAGTAAGTTTATTTGTAACCAGCTGCTTCTGGCTCCAAACACTGTGGCTGGATGATGTGGGAGTTTATCGCTGATTGTTTCACAGCATAACTCTAAGCAGCTTATAGAGGCATCGCTTTGTTATCATCTTTCTGCTTTAAATTACGTAACTGCCTGTTGAGTCCTTATTTGATTATGATTAATCTTAATATATTTGCTTGCTAACACCTGGGGACAGTGGCACCAGCTGTTCATCAGTTCACACTTTATCTGATTTACATGGTATGAATATGGTTTACGAAACACCAACTAGTTCTTATGCAGAGATAAATATTTATACATGCAAACTGGCAGGTGTGTTGACCAAAGCTAAGCATTTTTACTTTAAAAATAACAAGCAAAGAAAATTCCCAGTTTCCAGCATCTCAAATGTGAATATTTCTTTGGGTTTTAGACAAAACAGAACATTTGAATATGTATATGTATTTTTTTTCCCCACTCATTTTAAACTACATTCAAACTATTCATTGTGAAACCAAAGTTACTTAAGTTTACAAGGAGCTAATTTTATTTTCCCTCTTGGCCCATATTTATTTATTTTGTGTGACAGCTTGTGATGCTACTAACGTCCTGTTTACATATTCAATTGTTTTTTATTGGATGCCATCACAGATATTTCCCAACCACCGATTGACAAATTGCTGACATCTTAACTAGTTAGGACATTTCCTTAGTGCCAGTGGTGCCACTTGATTTATTAAATCATTTGATTGCTATACCTCCTTTAAAAAAAAAAAAAAAAAAAAAAAAAAAAAACTGTTAAGAAAAGGACTTTATTTTGAGCCGTGAAACTCTGAAGAAGTGACTGAACCTCTGCTGTTATTGTTTTTGATGAACACAGACAGGAAGCTAGTGGTTGCCAAACACATCAGTGTTTGCACAACATGACAGTCCAATGTATTGAACTGGATGATATTCAGTCAAGAATGAGTCAGTTGCCATGTAGTCATACAGCTGCACCCCTTGGTAAAAAAAAACAAAACAAAAAAAAAAACACAACATGGGAGCTGGTTTCCTGTCGGGGCAGCTTATATGTTTAGTATTATAGTTCAAATGAAATGATTTAATCAGCTCTTTTGAAAGCAAACTGAAAACATTTGGGTATGACTGCATTTCTGCATCTCTGCCTCTGCAGTGTGTACTGGCTCCACAATAGGTGGTGGGTGTGTGGTGGCGTCTGTGTCTTGGGCTGTACTGTACTGCAGATATGACAGTGAATTCATTGTAATGGTTGTATTAGTGTGGTTAGAGTTTATATTGGACGTTTTATTGTTATTAACAAAAAGCTACAGAGAAGACACAGTAGGAAAGTAGTGAATAATCTAAGGCATTTAGAAACAAATACTTTCAACATTCAAAACATAAGTTATACAGTATAATATGTATTGAAAATAGTCACAGTTCAGAGACTACGACTCTAACACAGTTTAAAATGCTTTGAATAAGGGTCTGTGGCTCAAATACACTTGAAGCAGGGGCACAGCTGCACAGGAAATGTTTATATTCAGTCTTTTTTTTTTTTTAATTTTATTGTAGCCTCTATACCTTTATGGTTATATAATAAATCAGATGTCCTTTGTGAATACATACCGTATATTTAAAACATCCTCTCCACATAAAATGTCACTGTATCCTGTATGTGCCGCCTCAGTGTAAATAGTTGATGTCGGTGTTTAGACAGAGCTCAGAGATAATGCATGCTCCGCTGTCCTGCTATTGGCTGCTGGTCGCTTCATATATGTACAGCCTAAACTCAGTCACAGGACTGTGGATATGTTCAGTAATAATTCTTCCTGCCATTAAAGTGTCCAGTATGTTTCAGACAAACGATGAACACTGTTCTAACAGTCAGACTCATGAGATCTTCAGTTTAAGCTGCAAACAATCAATTACCCCATAACTAATCTAATTAGCAACATTATTACTTGCATAAAAATCTGAGTTCCTATATTTAAAGCTAGTATATTGATTTCAGCGGACACGTTTAGGAAAAGCTTTAGTCCGCATTCATTCAGAGGTCAAGCCACCCCACAGAATTTGCTCCTGTTTGTCCTTAATAGCAGTGGGATGATGAATCATCCTTCAGAGAAGCAGGGACATTTCCTCCCAGCTAATTCTGTGAGCCATTTATACATCTTTGTATTCTCAGGGAGGGCCTCTTCCTCATATCACTGAGCATTGTTATGGGGTCTGAGCGTTGTGTAAGGTCATTATTTTCTTAGAATACAATAGGTGGGTGTAATGCGTTAGTGTAGCATGTTAGTAACTTCTAAAGCTTCTTTAGGCAATTGTGTGTTAACTGGCCACACTAGAGTTACATGTAAACATGTTTTGCTGATGCTTTCTGCTACTGGATGCTGTCGTTTAAGACTTTAGGTACTGGACTACAGCTTAGACCTTCAACTACAGTGTTTTGCATTTGTGGGTGTGGAAACCCCACAAGTCTTGGATTTATTCATAAACTAATTTATTTTTTCTCTAAGCTGTGAGTGAGAATATGATTTCTGGAGGATTTCCTGGGTATCCCCCTCCTACATCATTCGAGAAGTTGGGGCTTGCCCTTAGTTGCATGAGGTTTTTAGATATGCATCTTGGTCCCTTCATTCTTGTAAATTTCATTGACCTAGATTTCAACCTTGTGTCAATTTTTACCATCAGTGTCAAACATATATTTTCAACTATAAGTGAACTTAATTGAGCAATAGAAAATAAATCCTCTATGTTGATCAATGAATTATTTAAGGCAGTGCTGAAACAAAAATGCAGACCCTTTGATGGTCAGTTAATATCTTTGGGCTTTAAACTCTTGGTGAGACAAAACAAGATATTTGATCACATGGGGCTGCAGGAAATCTTAATGAGCTTTTTACCACACAATCAATCAATAAATGGAGAAAATAATTGGCAGATTAATAGACAGTAAAAAAATTAGTTGCAGCCTTAAATGTGCTATTTCATATTCTGTTGTTGCATGTCTCAGAAGACTAAGTAAGACAATTGCATTAATGTACTAAACATTTACCACTTAATATGTACTTTATTAGTGTAACTACACCATATTAACCATAGTATTTACCCTGTTAATAGCTGGTTTCTTACTTCTCTCTCTCTCTGTTTTTTACCAGATAAAGACCCTACAAATGGTCTATTTTATTTTATTTCTTATTCTTTCAAATGAAACTAAGGAAAAAACCTTGATCCCAGACGTCTTGCTAGATATTGAATAATGCAGACAACCATGGGAAAGAAACCCTAAGGCACAGGTGGAAAAGTGTTATTAGTTTATTCCTCCAGCACGCCTTCATGTTTGTTCTCCACGGTTGTCTGTATTATTTAAGATCTAACCAAGACTTTGTTGGGCTTTTTTTTTTTTTCTTCTGCCTGCCTCACTGAAGATCGCCTGTCGGATCAGCCGGACTCATGCAGCGCTTCCATCCTCCTTCAGACCTAATCCTACAAAAGTAAACTTAAATGTATTTATTTTTTAATACCTACTCGTTTTTTCTTTCTTCTTTCCTAGCTGGACAACATCCTCTACCCCCCCTCCACCTCCCTCAGGAAGTCCAGTAACCCAGAGTTGACTCATGGATTAAGTCCTGCTCTCAAATTCAAACGACATCTGAATGAGGATGGAAAACATGTTCGGAGGAGGAGCCTGGGGGGCGGCCTCACAGGTAATGGTCTCATGTTTCCATTTTATTTTCCCAGATGTGTGTGTGTGTGTGTGTGTGTGTGGTTTGGATTGCTTATAAATATTTAAGAAACTAATGGCTCACAGCACATTTGTGCATGTTACTGTCGGGTGCAACTGTAACAGCTGCTGTTTTTCATGAAACATGTTTTCTTCACTTACTTAGATATAACACATGATCAGTGTATAAACTAGGCGCTTCATTGAATATGATCTTACTCGGCCACACTTATAACTCTCATTAATAAGATTTATGTGAAATTAGGTTTTGCTCCAGTACAGTCTGCAAAGGTCAAATACGTGTCCTTCTATTTACAGCACACAGTATTTACAGCTCATGTGAAGCCTGA
The DNA here is from genome assembly GCA_038496675.1 of Rachycentron canadum. NCBI lineage: Eukaryota > Metazoa > Chordata > Actinopteri > Carangiformes > Rachycentridae > Rachycentron > Rachycentron canadum. The sequence continues at coordinate 18,442,596 of CM076666.1, forward strand.
TTTATCTTAACTAATCTCACAGTATGGGACCAGACATTAGGAAAACATAAACATTGTCCAGTAACTAAACGTACTACATGTCCCCCATTAATAAACTTCATTGCTCTCCCTCCCCCTCTTGAAACTCACTCACCTTCACATCTTGTTTCCTGCAGCTTGAGGATTTATTTGTTCAGGTCGACCCCAGAGGAAGAAAAACGATTTATGTTAATCCTGATCACATTAATGGCCACACACTAATGACCATCTACCACCTTTAAAGACACATAGATGCTACTTATGGGGAATAAATAGGTCTCAAGAATGATTTCACAGATTAGTTTGGTTTTACTGTGACTTCTTCCAGAGGCTGCCTTGGTTACTCAGGATAATCCACCGGCTGTGCCGTGAACAGTTGAAGTGTTTTGCTACTTTAGTTGGGAAAGATGTTTTCAAGGACACGTTTGGAAAATAACAAAATGTATAATAAACACTGACCATCTGTCTGGGATAGCTTGAGGAATCCTACAATGACGGGGCATCATTAATGTTGGGATTACATCGTTAACTTTAAACAGAAGTAAAGTATCAAGGTATCATGTCAGGAGCGTTTTAGACACTATTTGCTGCAGATTTAAAGAAAATTAAAACACATCTTCTCAATCAGACACACGCACATACGTCTATGTACCAGTGAAGATTTAACAACATTAAAGTCAAAATGGGACGAGCCAACCCTGATTGTTTACATTGTTTACATACCTCCCTGCCAGCGGCAGCCTTAGCCCAGAGGCATATAGTTTTTGGGTTGTCTGTCTTTTGTGGTAAGTTAGCAGAGGGCTACCAGTTTGGAAATGTAAATTGTCCATTGTTCAAGGGTTTGTGATTTAAGTTAAAAGGTAGGCAGCAAATCCTGCAGGCTAGAGTGTGGGGATGCAAACTGCCTTACTAGGCATCATATTTACAGTTGGAATTATGTATGTTTTCTCAAGCCTAACAACACACTGTGCATACAATTTACAACCAGTTTCCAGTAACAATGGGTCTCAAATAATTGGGCGAGTGAGGGAGGAGTTTCTTTCTGCCCCTGGATAGAGGAATAGGAGTTTGTCTCACATGAGCACAGATACATTCCTCCCTCTGGACAATTAGAGAGAGATGGCGATTGTGTTATAACTGCAGCCTTGTTTGTTTCGTTTCAGAAAACCAAAAGACCACAGGCTGATGTTTCATGGCTTTGAATAGCTTAGTTTTCCTTGTGATGTTTATGCAGAGCACTTTCACCAATTAAGATGTCGACCTTTTTCACAGTCAATACAAGGTTGTGTTTTCACTGGTAACAGCTCTGAATTAATGTTTTACCCTTTACTAATTAGTCTACATGAAGGGAATATACAAACATGAACTTTGCACAAGTCCATTATCTTGATTTTGTTATGAGTGTGATGCCTTTTTTAAATTGAGATAGACTTGGTTTTCTTCCTTGTATTGATTTTATGGCTCTAAATTAACTCATCCAGCAGGAAAGTATTGCATAACCCCAGGGTTTACAAATGAATAATAATAAAAAGTGCTTTTATTTTGACGCTGCGGTATCTAGAAAAATCCATATCATGTATTATAAGACAAATACAATCCAATATTCCCAGTATGAGGGAATGAAGAAACTTCTTTCAGCCTGTAATGAATTTAATGCAATAGCATTTGTCTTTTTCATCCCACTGAGGAATAAAGAGTCTTTTTCTCTCTGTAAAGGTATAATAATGTGACAAGACTGAGCCTTTTACACCTTTTGAATCCGACATGATGCCCCAGCTGATATACATTTAAATAAAATGTCAAATTGTGTGAAACCCATCGGAACAGTGGCATTATGTATAGAGGTTTTTGATTTATTCCTTTTATAATTCACATCATCAGGAGAAGAGCCCTTGACACACACCTGACCCTGCAAATACCAGTGTTTAATGTAAAAAAAAATAAAACAAAGAAAAACTCTCTTAATAACCTACTTTTTCAAAGTGTTGAATTGTGTCAGACAAGAAATTTCCTTTTTACCGGGATGTGATGAGCTCAAGTGAGGGAAACGTTTGCCAGTAAGGAAGGAAGGAAGAACCAGAATTTTCCCTCCTTATCCTGTTTGGTCTCCCTTCAGTCCTCCTGGTTTTGCTGCAGTTTACAGTATTTTTTTTTTTTTTTAATCTGCTTACTGTATGTGTATGAACTCTACTTTAATTCATTCAAACCTTATTTGTACAGGGAAGACCATTGAGAGAGGCTCTCTCCTTCAAGGACACCCTCATGCAAAATCAACACTCGAGTATAATGTATGAAAACAATAAACCTTAATCTAAAGCAATATAAGCATACAAAGGTTATGAAGTTAGAACACACTGCCACAAAGTCACCTACCTGATTTGAAAAGATTATAAGGGACTTACTCATCTAATTTAAATTTTTTTTTTTTTTGCATATTATTGCACTTGTGTGGGACATAAAACTTAATGTTTCCCAGTCTCTGCAGTAACTCAGTGGTTCAAGGACCAGTGTCTTGAGACCAGTGTGAAGTTGGATCTATAACTGAGTCTTTCCCTGTCAAGTGCCCAGGAAGTTTGCCAAAAGGTTTGTTGATTAATTTTAATAAAATTAACAGAAGATAAATAAAGCAAGAAATTCATGTAGAGCCACAGGTGAACGCCACAGTGTAGTCTGAACACCTGTCTACCTTCAAGGCATGAAACCAGTTGATGCCACTACAATAAAGGCCAGTGAGGCTTCTCCCCCCTTTAGAAAATCTTTATCATCTGACAACAATAAAAGGCAGACATTATATCCACTGTTGGGGTTTTCCTCTCACAGATAAGCATAAAGTCTGCAGATTGACTTTCACCTTGGGAGTGAGATAAACAGAAAAGCATAGGCGTGAAGAGGAGATGCTCAGAAACACAACACTAATGCAAGGGGACGTATTTTGTAGTAAATGTTATTGTAGCCACATTTACGGCACATGAGAGTAAAAATATCTACAGTGTGTGTTTGGGGAATTTTGTTTTATAAATGTCAGAAGATTTTCACATTGTTCTTTGGGGGTGTTTTTGATTCCAAAGGTTTCAGCGAGCTTTACACTGTTTATTTTATTTGGGGCCTTTCAAGTCTTTATTTGAAGGTCAACAGGAGGAAGATGACAGGAAATGAGTGGGGAAAGAGAGAGAGCGTAGGAAATACAGAAAGGTCACCTGCTGGACTCAAACCAGTGGCATTACAGTCCATGATAAAAGGTTACAGAATAAACTCCTGTGTTAACATTGCATTTGTGCATTATACCATCATGCGGAGTCGATGGTGTCAGATCTGTCTGGTGCCTGGTCCACCCACGTCTCGGGTTTGTTCACCAGTGTTATTTAGTGCACGTCTGTTGTTGTGCCTGTTGACAGCTGTGTCCATCGATTGGACAAACGGTTGATACATCGGTGTTGGAGGTGGGACTGAGACAGTCATCCTCATGCATAGTTTACCAGCTTCACGGCCACGAACAGTAGCGTAAGTTAGCAGGGGACGTGACGAATGCAGCTTTACAGGTTGTTGTGTGTCAGAAAAATAACTACTTAAAACAAAATACTATAGATCAACATTCACATCCAAGCAAAAATATGCTCAAATAGTAATATGGTCTCTTTGTAATTTTTAAGTATAACGCAGGTTGCACTCACAATGTATGTTACATTAATGTCAGTGTTTCAGAAAATAGACTTAGTTCACTTACATGCCTCTGAATCAACACTAGTGTTTGAAATCTTGCCATTTCAAAGCGGAACAGAGGTCATGTCATAAACCTGCCCTCAAGTTTATAAAAGCTCAATAAATCTGAGAGGAGACACAGGCTTCAGGCCATTCAGGCTTGAGATGGTCCCTGTGTCTGTTGATTTCCTCACTGTGGCAGAGAGGTTGTTATTCCTCTTCTGTCTCCTGGAGTGTTAACTTAACCAGGAAATGGCGATATGCACATGGATGAAAGATCAGCAACACTTCTGCGAATTATTTTTCAGCTCATGGAAAGCCAGTGGGACAATATGATCTGCTAATACGGATGCTGAGTCTGTTTTAATCTTAGTCTTGCCTCGGTGAACTTGGTTTGAGAATAAAAGAGGGTGGATTTAAGTGGAGAAAGGCTAGAGGCAGCTTTTAGTGCCATCTAGCTGTGAGCTGCAGGAGCTGAAACTGGAGATTCTGCATGAAATATTCATATTCGCTTTTCCTGATATTACAACCTGTTGGTGCAGCCATGTAAATACCTTCATAAGACTGAGGTGGGCTGTTCCGGTGGTGATGTAATGTTGGGATTTTCAGTGATCTCTTAATGGGCTTTCCCCTCCGCTGCCCTAATTTAACCCTTTGACGTCCGGCCTGGTTACACAGGGTCGGGGGCTTTATATTACACTCCTAACAAGAGCGGACAGCTGGGATTATCTTGTGTTAATGATGTGTCATATGACCTGAACTGTATCCTCATTTTCTCCTTCTTGTTGTGGGTTCAGGTGTTGTGAAGTGTGACGCCAGTAGTTTGGATTGACAGTAATATGGCAAAGCTTGGAAACAGAGTTCAAATCCTGAACCAGAAACTTAATGTTAATGCAAATGCATCAATGTGTAAAACAGCTTTTTACTGTTGGAGCTAATTTTAACTGCTTTACATGCATGAATCTGAGGCCTTGCAAGATTCAGGAGGCGGAAAAGAACAAGATTTGTTCTGCATGTATTTTCATGAAAGTTTTAATCTTTTTCTGTGTGAAAATAATAATAAAACTAATTCCACCAAAGAAAGCTAATTTAAATTAAAAAAAAAAAAAAATTCTGAGATGTTTAGAGGGAAACTGCAGACACCAGATGCTGCCTATTTTTGTAAAGAGTGGAAAACCACAACATAAGCACCTGAGTAATTGTATTTGGTTATTTTCTACCACTGCGACTGTATGTGCTTTGTTTTTCTTAACCGACTTCATCCTGTTGCTGCTCTGCAGGAAAGTACCTCCTGCTGCCTCCCAACCCCCAGCAGACACCGACAGCATGGCAGCCGTCATCTGAGATCTCTAACCTGGTCCGCATGTGTTCACTGAATCTGGGGAAGTCAGACCCCTCCCTCACCTCCAGCCTGGTGAGTACTTCCTGTATCATGATTTTTTTGTGTCCTGATAACAAGCAGGAGCCTCCCATTACCTGCTCTGTGTGAACGTGTTAGTCAACATAAAATTAAAAAATAATTTCTATCTGAATATTCAATACTCTGTTAGCCTTAGATGGCCTGAGGTGAAGGTGGTTAGAAAAATATCAGAATAACAGATTTCAAACCTCAGTGTGAAATAAACCCACAATATGCATGTGGATTAACCTTATACCTACACAAATATGGTATATATACATAGTGTTTTCAGTAGATAACCCTGTACATCGAAACCCCCTCTGTTTACATCAAAGGAAAATCTACTAAAATATAAAAACATATAATAAATCATGTAGTTTATATAGAGACAACCTTGATCTGTTGTTGAATGTAGACAAACCAACTATAATCAAATGCGTCTATTGTGTAGGTTTGGTTTATAGATATACTCTTGTTGCTTAAAGTTAGTTTATTGGGTTAGTTCTGGTTAAATGTATAGCCTATATGTTCTTGACAATGGCTCTTACAGGCTCTAGGGATTTGCCAAGTCACACACCACCAGTGTTCACATTTGTCAAGGATGGTTAAATATGCAAATTTCAGATTGTTGGTTTGCCAGTTCATTTAATGATTAAAAATCTAAACAAAAGGATAAAAAGAAAATGTAAAGACGTGTCGAGGAGCCCCAAGTGCATGATGTCATGAAGACAGGTGACCTTCAGCGTGGTTGTATCTGGTCTTTCAGATGGCACTGATAGATAGTCGACCCTGATCCTGTTGTCTGAGGAGTGAGATGCGATCAAAAGCAGAAGCTAATCCAATGCTGTAAATCTATGAGTCATTCTCAGTGTGTGCGTGGTATCGGTTAGACAAAAGGTTAATCTAATAAAAAGCATGTGAAGCTTTTGTTTGTGTGTATGTGTGTTTGTATGTTGGGGGTGGGGGGCTTGAGAGAAAGTGTGAGTATATTTTGGTTAACTGACACTTACACCATTAGTGATTTGAGTAGGTCGACCCAGAAAAAGTCACTGTAACCTGAACCAGAGGAGGTCGAACTGTGTCTCATGTTGCCTTGTTTACACTAATAACATAATGCAGCTACTACAGGACGTGATTCGGGTGACTGAGTTTGACGTATATAAAAAGAGAAGCTACATTTATGTCTCAAACAAAAACTGAAGGCATTTCAGGTGATTTCAGTGGGTTAAGTACAAGGTGTCTCAGCTCATTCCCTACACTGGGGGGCACTAGTGCATTTTCAGTATTTGAAACTTGACTACACGTGTCTACAGATAAATCCTGTTGGTTGTTGTGCCCTGCAGAGTGAACAAATATATGGTTTTCTTGTAATATAATTGTCCTGCAGTGGATAAATCATCCAATCGAGCTTTACAGCTTAATGAGCTGAATTAATCTGCAGCACATTTAAATTTTAAGATGCTGTGATTTACCGGTACCTGTAGATATTTATTTTAGTCGCCAGCCATCACAACACAGCAGCGCTCAGCGTTGTGTTGGTCTGTAACGGACCACACAGAGTCAGAGGTGGTAGGACTTGAGTATCTTGCTCCAGGGCACTTGAGTAGGAGGTATAGAGGGTCTGTATTTGCATGCAGTGTCTCCACTTCACCAGGAGTGAATAAGCAGTGATAGAAGAAGCTTTATTCTGTCTGTCTACAGGGATTTGCATGTGTAATCAGGTCACATGGACAATACGGGTTATTTGATATAAAAGTGCACCAGTGTCACTCTGAGCCCAGATTCAGTCTGAAGTTAATGGAGGGGAGTCTGCCTTGCGGCCTCAGGTGAGGCTGTAAGGTCATGGGCACCCAGGAGCCTAACACTATTTTTTCATCAGACTAAATGGGACCACAGACACACGGTTGAAATTGGACTTGTCACTAAGAAGAGCCCTGGGTTGCAGTGCACATACCCCCTCCACCAGCTCTCCACCTCCAAAAGTGATGAGTTTTCGTGTAGAAAGAAAAAAAAAAAAAAATCTTGAAGTCTGAGCTGAGAAAATTTGTTGTGTGAAGTGAAATGTTTTCACTCACTGCTGTTGGTCAATGTGCGACACGTCCTGAATGGACCCCTGCTACATCTGTCTGCTACAGTTCTGACCCAGGGACATTTTTGATGGTGAAGTCTTTAGTGTGATTGCAAATATGTGGTTTCATTAGATAAAATACTGAATGTGACGCATTTTTACAAACCATGTGAGAACGTGAACTCCGCTTATTGTTTGGAAGTAGCGGGACAATAAATACAGGAAGGTCCTGTGTTCTGTGATTGTAGCTGTGTCCTGATTCGGGAGCCGCATGCTACAGAGGACGTGGTTTACGAAGGTGTGGTCCTTTGTAGTCGAACCAAAATGAGTGGATGAGGATTTTGCTTATTCCCGCCTTTACCATTGCATCGCACAGCACAGCTCCTGCTACCCAGCAAACCAGCAACATGAAACTAGATGAAGCCCAATACTTAAATTCAAAAGTATACTCCCTTGGCTCTCTGCTTGTGTTTTTTGCTGCCATATTATTTTCATTACCGGCGCCCAATAAATCTTGGGATGGGTCCAACAGGTGGATCCTTCGCGGACAGATGACTAAATCTGTCAACTCCTAAAACAACTGATAAAAACAGAAACATTTTCAGCTCTATCCTGCTCAAACAGCCCCTGAATTGGGACACAGCTTGTGTAATGTAACTGAAACTGTACAGACCGATTCTGCAAAGACGCGCTGCCGCGTTTGAGAAGGATGGAGCTGAGGACCCTCTCGTGTTGTTTTAGGATTTGACAGATGACGTGGTCAAGAAGGCCACGTACCCTGTTGCTGGTACAGCATTGGTGCCTGCTGTTTGCATGCTCTCCTGCATCCCAGCATGCAAAGTAGACTACGGCAACTGTCTGGCTCAAACTTCACTCAAAGGGGTCTGTCTCAGTCCGTACCCAAGTGTGATTTCTGTTTTCACACCTGCCCAAGGTGGAAAATAAACCAGGGTTTGATTTAAGAAGCGCAGGTGTGAAAGCATCCTAAGTGATAATTGTTTTATTCTTTAAATGTACCTCCCTAAATCTTCCCACACTTTGTGTAACCCTGTAGTATTTTGTATGTACAATATCTAGTTGAATTTCTGAGTGGATCATCCTCATCTTTCTGTAGTCTGCATCTCAAAGGTTGGCTCATGCCTGTTTTTATTCTTAACACTGTTTGGATCCCTCTGAGGACTTAGTGGTTTGTGCCATAAGAAAATGAAATGCTGGTTTCTGCTGCTCAGATACTGTCTGGTGTAAACAGAAGCTGAATGGATGATATGTTGCTGAATCTTACCAGCATCTTTTGGAGTTGGCTGTGCTGTCACCTCAGGGTTTCATCTACAGCCATTGTGTTACTCTGCCTTCAGACCGAGCTCAGAAAATATAGTGAATTGGTCGACCTTGGTGGAGGAGCGAAAGAGACAAACACTTCAGCTTCAAGCCTCAGAACAGGCTCTGTTATTCTTTATTTTCCTCTTAGTTTTGGTAATTGTTTGTTCTTTTTTTTTTGGCGGGAATTACTCTATTTCGTAGGATTTCTGCAGGATCTTCAGTGTGCATAAAAATACCAAAGATGATGCACATCTGCAGAGTAGCATTTGTCATTTGTAATGATGGTTTTTATTACTGCAAAGCACACCAGTCCCTGGCCTTAGTGACATTAAATGAATGGAGGGCTGCCAACAAACAGTGTGCTGCTCTGTCTACTGTGCTGAGCTTGAGGTTGTTGTCAATTCTAACTGCAGTTCACATTAGGCAGATATGTCCACGTCTGAAAAGATTTAATTGGCCATTCGATTTCGTTCTTTCAATTTGAAATGGGCAATTTTGAAATGCAGTGATGCAAACATGGGCATTGGGTCAGCCGTTATTACTGTTTTTACTGGAGACACTAGAAAAGACGACGTATATTTAAAAAGGCTTCTAGGAAAACGTGGAGCTAAATTATGAGATTGTAGTTTTCATTATTTAACAGCTTAATTGCTTCACAGTTTCCCAGACTCTCTAAAGAAGCCAAAAGGTTTTTGTAGATGAATTAGTTTGTCTTTAAAACCAGAACAGGGCAATTTTCTTCCTTGACCTAAAGCAGAGGTGCAGGTAACCTCACTGCTGCTTTATCACCACTCTTCCCGCTCATGTAATCCTCTGATGTGACATTTGCAAAAAGAAAATGTTATAAAGAGACGAAAACTGAATTCCTACCTAAAAAAAAAAAAAATCATTTTGTGATTATTTTGGCAGATATGAAATTTCAGTGGGGATGATCGTTTTTACATTTAATTTTCACAGACAAATCTCAAATTATGTGATGCACACTTACGGTGCTAACAATGTACAACAAAGTTATGACACTTTTAACCTTCATGAAAAAAAGTGCTGCTATTTCGATTTGGATATTGATTATAATTTAAATATTGTGCAGCCAGACACTTAAACACCTGTGTTTGAAGGTATCATTAAATAATGCTTCAGTGATTGTTTCCATTATCTTTTAGTTGGCTGATAATTTTCTTGCATCAGTTCATGGTTTGGTCAACAAGATGTAAGAAAGTTGTAAAAGCTGCTGATCACAGTTTTTCAGGGCCTCAGGTGATGCCTTCAAAGTGCTGGTTTTGTCTTTGCCCATTAATTTTTCATTTTTCATCAAATTTTTGCAGCTGTAGTTCAGTGTGAATTCCTGTGACTCCCTATATTTTTATACTTTTAAGTTGGTTTTTTTTTAGTTTTTTTATTGGGTTTTCACAGGAAAATGGACAAAGAACAAATCAGAAAAAAAACACACATGTCCGACCACAAATAATATAAAATGAGCTGTCTGATAATATTCAAATATTCATACAACTATTTTATTGGAGAATTCATTTAGTTGCTGTTGTGTCTCAGATAAATGTTTTTTTTTCCCCAGTTCTCATCAAATATTCTCTCTGGATCCTAAAAGATGTGTCAAATTTTCAATGGTGAAAATTAGAGCCCCACAATTAATCAAAATATAATCAAAATTGCAACACGGCCAAGTGCAATATCTAAATCGCAGGAGCTGTAATTTTTATGATGAAGGTAAAACGTGTCAGACGCCCCAGCCTACAAATCATATTCAGATCCAGATATGATTTGTAGGAATATGTTTGTTTGGTTCAAGACCCAACAAAAGTCACATCAGCAATTTGATATATAACATAGTTGCAATATTTATATATATATATATTTAGATTATTTTTTTTCTGCATATCGTGAAGGCAGAGTAAAAACATCTCACTCACTTTTCCTGATTTTAAGCATTTACATTCAGCCTAATTCTGCTTTCTGACAGCTTTCTTAGTTGTATTTGGGATTTCATTACCCCAAAAATATTTATGAACAAATGAATTAACATTTTCCCCAATATAACAAGCATTTATTTATTCAACATATTGCGTGTTATCCGATCTTGAAGCTAAAGTTATTAGCAGCATTTGAAGAATGTCAAATACACAGAATAGGAATGTGACTTTATTATTAATCATCCACACCTTCACTGCAGGTTCAAGACTCCTCCGGTTCTGTGAGCCAAGCCTTGCCACCCCTCTCCTCCCTTTTGCCTCACAGGATTCCTGTTATTGCTTTTTTTTTTTGCCTCTTTTCCCCCTTTATGCTCTCCCATCATGCCCCTGGGTGTGCGTGGCTCTTTGACTAGCGTGGCACATCTCTCTTGACTGTGATGCTCTTTGGCAGAAAATCAATACTTCACTTCTGGTGCGATATGGAGATAAGACTGTCATAATCCTGATGTTGTGCCTTTGTGGACTCTCATTCTCCCTCATAATTGAAGTCAGCGATGTCCTTTACTGATATCGTTGTTGCAAAGAAGGGACAAACATGAGGTACAGTTGTGTCTGGTCATAAAAACCATAAAGCTCTTAACAAATAGTGTAGATTGCTGCTTTTTTTTTTTAATAGTAACCTATTGGTTAAATAAAGGTTTGTCCAGCTGGGTACCTACCTACCTGCCCACAAACACAAGAGAAAAGAAAAGAAGTTACAGCTGCTCCTTATTGATCTGTGGCTCTTTTGTTCTGTGGCTTTTTTGCACGGCTGCATGACCTGAGCTCCAGTCTGAGTGTGTAGAGTAATGTTCTCCAAATGTAAGCCAATATTTTATAATTTAACTTTTTATTGTTATATGGGTGTGTACGGGGTGTATGTTGCGCTGGTGTATTAATGTTGGTGTATATATGTTCATGTTTTAATTACTTCATCAGCAGATATTAATCTTATCTGCCTTGCACCTAACAAGTTTCTGTTATTGTAAACACAAATGAACACACACTTTCACACTGAGAGAAAGAAAAGATTCAAGAGAATCAGACCTATTACTTAAAAGCGAACAGTGTTTAGCTGCTTGTAATTTTGTATTTCAGTAACAACCATGTTACTGCATCACATCCACCAGGTGCTGTCAAATGTGTTTTCGTGTCCATGTGCCCTGTGACGTTCCACTTCAACCTCAAAATTAGAAAGGCTGTGATTATAACTGAATCTGTCACTGCTGATAAAGTGTCAGAAACCTGTCATCTACTCAGATTCATATGTTACAGCGTTATGCACAACAATAACTTTGTGTTTCTTAGAAGCTGGGGAAAGGGAAGTGAAAAGCTTATTGCATTTTCTCAGGCTGGCATAATTTTCATTTTATGAATTCATACATTTACATGGCTATCCCAATTTATTCAAGATTAAAAAAACCCAGAGTGGTACTCAGGGTGATGCATTGCAGCCATTGGTTGTGCTTGGTTACTATCTTTGCACTTGTTGTCAAGGTTAAAGACTTGCCTCGTCTGTTGGGAGGTTGGCTCTACTGGCTTTTATCATGGTGGGATATTCTTACTCCTTTGGCTTTGGACAGATGGATTCTTTGCACGGCTTTATATGGAGAGAATTGACTCCTTCTTTCCCTGCCGCCCTCCTCACAGGCCTGGTCCCTCCTCTGCCTGCCTTACATCTGCAGGTCGCCTCTTGCTCTGATAAGCTGGGAGCAGAGGCTGTGGGTCACTCAATCAGCACTCTCTGCATGCTTTCAGAGCCAGCACTCCCTTTTTTCTCCAGAGGCAGAGGAAACAACCTAAGCTGCCCACCTGCCACGAGGAAATGAGTCACAGACAACCCCTGGACTTTTCCCGGAGGCAGTTCTTTGGCCCTGCTCCAGGGCCACTGGCACAAACTGTCAGCCTTCATGGCTGCCCTGAAACCCACTTCAAAGCAGTTTCACTTTGTGGGATGTTCTTTCTAAACACTGCCCACTTTTTTCCTTTTAGTATTTTTATTTATTTATTTGCAGGAAGACTTGCGCAAGTTTTTTTTTTGTTTTGTTTTGTTTTTTTTTGTTTTTTTTTCTTTTTATTGATATTTTTTATTCATGTAACATACAGATTGGCTTCAAACTGGCATTTCGTCTGTTTTGTTAGCCAAGCGGAAATCTAACAGACTAGACAGTCTGGCAACAACTTTTCATATTTCAACATCAGGAATCCTTCATGTAATTCAAGTGACCATAGCTCACAATAAATAAAATTAAATAGAGCAACAAAAAAAAGAGTCTAGATGTATTGATCACTGATTTTAACTAACCTCTGCTTTTATAATGAATAGCTCACATTGTGCATCAGGCAGGATACAGAGATCCAGTCATCAATGTATTGAAATATGTGTGGTCTAGATACCACGGATGATAACATCATTATTATAAACGTTATTGTTGAGTCTGCAAAATGCCAGAAATGGTGGCTCACCTGGTGGAGCGTTGTGGCTTGGTCCTCAGCTCAGTGGCCCTTTGCTGCATGTCACCCCCCCCCCCCCCCCCC
>CM076666.1:18455986-18509878 GCA_038496675.1 Rachycentron canadum
CCCCCCGTCTCTCCCTGGCTTTCCTGTCCCTTTCTCACTGCTGTGGCTGTCAAAATAAAGGCAAAGAAAGAAAAAAATTGAAAGAGAAATATTGAATTCATGGGAATATAAAACAGAAAAAAATACATTTTAGAAACAAGAGCTGCAAAGAACTGCAAATATTTTGTACATTTCCTTCAAAAATGACTAATATTTCATTATCCAGTTTGATGCCGATTTAATTTTGTCGATTTACAAACCCATTAAATAATCCAGTGTTTCAGTACAAGGATAGTGACTCTGGTGCTTGTGAGAGACATTAGACAGTAGAGAGGAAGAGACTTTGTGTTGAATGAGACAAATGACCCCTCCCCGGTGGACTGCAGCTTCTCAACGTCATTATTAGTCCAATGTGGCTTTTTCTTAATTGTTCCTTTAAGCAGCCACAGACTGAGCACTGACTCGAGACAAGTCAGATGAGCATAACAGGATTCTTTAATTCCCTCAGGTTAATCTGGAGGGCATTGTTCAAGTTGGAAAAGTTGACTACTGTAATCCTCGTCCTCTGAGGTTTAAGGGGTTTATAAAAAAAAACAAAAAACAAAACACAAAACAATCTGATTCCCTGTGCACGGACCTGGGCTTTCCACTCCTGGTTTTCTTATTTGTACAGCAGCACAAAATGACTATTGCCCCAGCCGGTGCAACACGGCGGCTTCAGAGTGGGAGAAGTTGATGTCGTGGTCACCTGCCTGCACAATCCCACACTCGCCTCCTCCTAGCAGCCGTGGTCATGGGGGTAGCTGTCATCCCAGGCCAGGCCGTACTCTCCAAGAGAAATCATTTGAGCTTGGCTGGAGATGAGGAGAATGGAAGGGGGGGCCCACTTAATATTCACAGAGCGGTACCACAGTGAATGGAAATGAGTGAGAGAGGGTAGAAAAAAAAGAGAAAAAGGGGGGGTAAAGAAAAACAGACTGAGACAGAATGCGAATTGAAGGATAGAATTGGCAGCGGGGCATTGGAAACAATTTATTTTCCCAAATGCTAATAATTCAGGAGGGAGTGTGTGAGGATCCATGGTCACTCCGCGTAGAGCTCTGAGAGACAGAAGCCATGCATGAAATTGTTGGAAATTGACATAGGATATGCAGTTGTATACATAACAGGTTGTGTGGGGAAGTGCGACGGGAATGAAGGCAGCGGTTTCTTCTTTTACAAATTGGTGTGCAACAGTTTGCGTGACGTTCTCATACATCAGGTATAAAAGGTCTCGATCCTTTTTGTTTGTTTGTTTGTTTTGTACTTGAACAGCATGCCTGGCTGTTGTTTCCCTCCTCCTCCTCCTCCCCCTCTCCCTCCTCCTCTACGCAGTGCTGTGTGAGCTATCGTCTCAGCCATCATGTTCCTGTCACCTGTCTAACCTTCAGGTGCGTATTTTTGCAGCCTCCATGTGACTCATTGGCTGCAATAAGAGCAGGAGATCTGTTAGGCTGCCTGCCGCAGACAGGATGCCAGATTCATTGTTGGGGTTGAGGCAGAACAATGCTGGGAAGGATATCCTCTCATTTTCATGGTCACCTAGGGTGCCCAAAAAGCGTGTCTGCACAGAGAAATGAGTCTTGGGGCTCCCACTTGTCCCCGGTACACCCCCCCCACCACACCGCCCACTCACTTACCCCCCCCACACACACCCGTTGCTACGCTAAATTAGAACTGCCTATCCTCTCTCTTTCTCTCTCCCTCCCTCCTCTCCTTCAATCTCTCTCCCTCCCTCCCCTCCCTCTTCCTCGCTCCATCTCTCCTTCACTCCTGAAGTTACAGAGCAGAGGAACAAGAGGAGGTGTCAGCTGACTGCCCCCCTCCAATCAGATAAGTTCTGATGGAAGTGTTTAGCAGCTGCTAAGATCAGATTTAGCCTGAGGGAGGGAGGGAGCAGGAGGCAGGAGCGAGGCAGTGCAGCATGGCTCTGTACCGGTAGGGAGGCATGATAAGTCGGGGCTCTGTACCATGGACGAGTCCAGCATTCTGAGGAGACGAGGGCTACAGGTAGGCAAGCAAATGAGCACGGAGCGGCGTCTGCAGGCTGACTTTGGGCTCTGTGAGCGCCTGGTCTCCGAGGCTCCTGCATCGGCTGCTCTTCTTTAACAGAGCACAGTCAGGACTTTGAAACCTTTTTTTTTTTTTTTCTTTTTTGCATGTGTGTGTGTGTGTGTTTGTCACATTTGGCAAAACAGAGTGAGCAACATTTTGGCTCTCGCTGCTGATTTGTGCCTGTGTCCTGCATGTGAGAGAATCTGTTGGGAGAAGTGTGGAGACAGTTTATCCAAAGGGGGATGATTAGGATACTCACTAACAGTTTAGATCTTCATGACTTTGCTTCTGGATCCAGAGAGAATAGTTGTCACAGCTACAGATCTGTGTCTAACTGGCGTTACTTTTTAAACAGCCTTCAAATCATTTGTCACGTTTCTCTTGTGTTAGCTGCCAGCAGGGGGAATGGGAGCTGTGTATTCATAGAGCAACATTGATTATTGTATGCTGTGTGAAGGGCTTTCTTGATCTTTATTGACTTTTTATGATAATGGGATTCACTTTGAGGCTTTTTCCTTTCTGTGGGAAATCTTGATTGAAGCCTGAGCTCAGTTCAGGACAACGGTCATAACAAATGTTGTAGTTGACCGTGACATAAATTAAAGTGGAAAGAGAAGACGGGGCGTTGTGAAATATGAAACCACTCTTGTTTTATATCGCGCTTCACATTATGTTTAATTCAAGACCTTTCAGACGTGAATCATTTCCTTCAGTCGAGCTGACTAAGTCTGCACGAGGTGTTACAGTAAAGTGTAAATTGGATTTTTTTTTTTTTTTGCTAACTCTCACCTCGGCCACTCGCAGAGCAATTGATAAACATGTTGAGAAGAAAACCTCTTTTGAATTCAGCTCAAACTCCTGCATGTGTTTTTAATCACAAACTTGCTGTGATCTATTTAATTAGGCTGCACTATGGATGATGAATTAAACCAATAAAAAAGGCTTTTATGATCCATCAGTCATTTAACAATAAACAAAGGTAAGTGTTGTTGCTCGTTTGAGAACTAATTTTTCCTCTGTAATGTGGTATTTATTCAGCTGGTAACATTTGACTTTCATGTTCACAAATTCGGTGTCAATGTGTTCCTCTGTGATTAAGAATCTTTATGAGAAACATTTATTAGACGTTTGAATTTTTTTTTTTGTTTGTTTGTTTGTTTGTTTTTGTTCGTGGGTTTCTCAGCGGAAACCATGATTTGTGCGCAGTTGTCCTAATCTTTCTACTCCTTTGTTGGACACCTCCACTTCCTCCACTACGCTCTTTCTTCCTCACAAGAGAGCTTTATGTGGCCCAACACGCAGCTAAACCAAACACAACGGTCACTCCTGTGGTCGCAGGCTGCCGTGACGCTCTCAACTTTCACATTCAAAAGGGAAACGCGGAAGTTAGTTTGTCAGGCAAATGAATGTAGCTGGTTCAGCGCCACAGTTTCCCATT
This sequence comes from Rachycentron canadum, assembly GCA_038496675.1. Taxonomy (NCBI): domain Eukaryota; kingdom Metazoa; phylum Chordata; class Actinopteri; order Carangiformes; family Rachycentridae; genus Rachycentron; species Rachycentron canadum. Next base: position 18,459,498 of record CM076666.1, read on the forward strand.
CATTCTCAGTCCAGGAAGAGATGACATCATTCCAGCTAGACCTTGTTTATGTGAGTGGATGGTAAGAACTGGACTATTTACAGCACAGTGGGTGTCAGTGCTTTTGGCCTCAGCTGAAGAATGTTTTTGATCTTACACTTGCCTTTAGTGCTTCTGCCACCACTTTTTTTTTTTTTTTTTTTGTTTTTTTTAAATCATGATATAAAATAAAATAATGTTGTAAAAGTTAGGTTCAAATTTGGCTCTGCAGTTTTACAACACTAGGCTTAAAAAAAAAAAATATTTTAAATAATTATATTTTTAGACCTTACTCTTTACTCTTTAAGAAAATGTTTGACACTTCAGGAAGTCTGTTTATCCACTTTCTTGCCAAGAGTGAGATGAGAATATCAATAACATTCATGTCTGCATGATAAATGCAGCAGCTGCTTAGCTTAGCTTAGCTTAGCATGAAGACTAGAAACAGCCTGTCTCTGTCCAAATCTTAAAAAATCCATCTGCCACTGTTAAACTGCACTAATTACCATGTTGCAATCTGCACAAAACACTAAATTGTCAAACTCACAAGTTGTGTTTTTGCAGGGATTATGTGTTGGACTTTGTCTTAGCCAGTAGCAAAGCTTCTGGTCTTTATGCTAAGATAAACTAATCAGCTGTTGGCTGTCATTTAATGGACAGAAGTTACATTGGCATCAATTTTTCTCATCCATCCCTTGGCAAGAAAGTGATTTAACATATTTGCCAAAATGTGGCACTGTTCCTTTAATGCCACTTCACAGCGTCTTCAAATATTCATCCTTGTGGCTTTTCTCCATTATTAATTAAAGATCCAGAAAACTTAAGTAAACTTAAGAAGAGGCATTTTCATAAACACCCAAACGGAAAAATCAAAATAATTAACACAGATGTGACATGTACACATTTGTGCTTCAGAATAAATAAAAAAAAAACACAAAAAAACACAAAAAACTTAACTGTCTGATCTCATATAATTGGGCAAAAAGACACCAGGGTTTTCCGACTTGATCGTCAATCATGGAGAACAAGGAGGGAATGCTTTAGTGTGAGCGTTGATGCCTAATGAATGTGACGGTGTGCAGAGTTTTATTTTTAGACTTTCTGAAAACAACAGCAGACTAACAATACGCAGGAGAATTATTGTTTCCCGGTATCAAACCCATTAGTGAGTTCTCTAAGTAAATTACCCAGCTACAGTTCAGCTCAGTTCATGTATGTATGTATATGATGTTAATAAATACAGATTATCTTTCTTTTCTGCACTTAACTTGATTTACTTTTATTTTGTAAATGTGATAATAGGAGCATTGACAGGCGGATGTGATACTTCTCTGTAATTGCCTTCTCTATAAAGGTAATTAACTTAAAGCACACACGAAAATCCTTTTAAGTGTTTTTCATTTCGCTGTATCTCAGTAGGTTTGTATGATACTCTGGTTTGGCCGACCTTGACGTTACTCGGTCTCTGTTGTTGCTTAAATTCCTGGAAATGTGTCAATGCATCTGTAGCGACGCGTCTGTAATGATGAAAGATATTTGACTTTCAAGTGTAAGAAGCACCTCTGTTCTCCACTTCAGTGTCTCAGCTAAGATGATCACCTTCCGTTTGTGGTTGTGTCTCTTGTGCCTCGCAAGGCTCGTAGCCTGGTTTTAAAGGCTTGCAGCCGTCATGTTCCCTCATTATATAAAATTTGTAGGATTTATATAGATTTTAATGACGCCTGTGATACACGTGCCCTTCATCTTAATTAGGAGCAGCCTGTCAGTTGCATTGTGAGCTTTACTGTACTTCTGACATCCGTCTGACGCTGCCTCGCAATAAAAGGTAGCAAACTCGACGAGTGTGTGACATTGTACGTCTCTGAAGAGCCGTTTGTGTGAAGTGGTGTGAGCCAGCTGGTGCGATACAGCCTGGCTGACAAAAACATGATGGTGCGGCACCAGAAAAGCCGTCTACTTGCACATTTTTAATGGCTCAGCTTTAAATTCTGTTCATATTAAATAACAGTTTTTAAGTAAAGATGTTCCCTAGTTATTTAGATACAGCTTTTGTGCCAATTTAAATGCTAAATGGGCTGCATTTATATAGAGCTTTTCTGTTAACAACCACTCAGAGCACTTTACACTACAGGTCATATTCACCTATTCACACACAAAATACATAGTCTGTTCTATACATAGTGTCTCTCATACACACACACACACATCATGGAGGGTAGTTTGAGTATTTTGGTGCCTTAGAAAAGTATTTGTTTCCACAGTGGAAACAACTGGGGGGGGGGGGCAAGTAAATAAGACAACCTTGCTTGCAGTTGAAAGGCGTAAGCAGCCTCTCTGCTGAAGTGTCCTTGTGCCAGACGGTGAGTTTCTATCACCACCGGTGGCACTTCATTGATGCTGTGAAAGGGGTCAGGGGAAAATATTAATAGTTATGCTTGAAGATGAATAATCGCTTAAGAAAATGTTCATCATCAGTGGAAAATCAAATTGAATGAAGTGTAAATGTCAGACGCCAAACACACTGACGAATTACCAAAGCACAACAACATCTCTTTTGTCATTTTGCAGGAAACAGACACAATATGAACACCTATGCATATTTTGCATTAGATATTTTTTAATTTAAATTCATGTGTGGCGTCTTTTAATTGCTGCAGAAGAATGAATGAAATTTGACGCTGAGAATAAAATGGTGCACACATATCTGTTGGTAATAGTGTAAAGGGTTGTGTGCAATAGCAGCCTCTGGTGTAAATCCAAGGATCTGCCTCTTGTTTGCTCTTCAAGCAAATTAATGTTGTATATAAACCATTAATACACCCATATTTGATCTGATTTACACACTGAGGGAGAGTCAAACTAATTACAGTTTTTCTCCGGTATCTGTAGAGATTCCTGCTCTCAAGCTAAGTTTATTAATATCCTGGCTGTGGTAAATATAAAATGTAATTGTTTTTTTACGTCCCCTCACAGTTCCTTCAAAAACAAATGGTGTAATTTACCAAGGAGAACGATCTCTCTGGTAAACAACATCTTATTAGTGGATCAATAACAATCATAAACTTAACCATGAAAGGCCATTTTTCAAATTTGTCAAAAAAGTATAATCGTTTATTCATGGAACTGGTTTAAGGATTTTACAGTTTATTTTTTGTCACCATTTTCTTGCTATTATCCTTCATATCATATCACTTGCTCCTGTCAAACACCAACAGAAACCAGTCAACATTAAACCGTTACTTGGAAATAATCCCAGTTTCTGTTCTGCTGTAACATCACAACCTCATTAACAACCTGTGGCAATTATACAAATAATGATTCATCAGAGCTTCGTATTGTTGGGAATTATGTTTATTATCATACATCCTAATGGACAAAGTTTGGCCATGAAAGTTTTGTAATGCTCCTTTTAAATTCAACCATTTGTTTTGTTTGTGCACAGCAAAGAAGTACATTTACTTGTGTACTGTCCTTGAGTAATTGAGACAATCTTGTTTATCTTAATCTTGTTTTTTATGTCAGAGCAATTTTTTTTTTTTTTTGAAATATATGTCTGTCTGTCTGTCTGTCTTTGTCAACTCCTCCACTGTCAGTCATGTTCATGCTTCATTTTTGAGCAGCTCAATTTGGCCTAAGGACGTTTGACAATGAGGCAGATTCTTCCTCACCAGAGACCTAAACTTGTTTACTTTGACGATATAAAAAAAGATAATAGCCGTCCTTTCGTTGGTACAACTGGGTTTTTGTGGCAGTTTTTATAGAGTTTGATGAATATCCTTTAAGCTTTTTATTCTACAGATACAGCCAGTCAGTTATTCAGTGGGTTTATTTACTTTTGAAGACTTAAGTATTTTGAAATGCAAGTTCTCAGTACTCAACGAGAAATTTGACTTTCATATGAAATATTTCCACAAGAGTATCTGTTTCTTTGACTCGGGTAGTGAAGCTGTGTATTTTGTCCACCTGTGCTTGTGTTGCATTCAACTAAATTAAAAAACACCAAACACCCACTGCAGCAGCTTAATTAACGTTCACAACCTGTAGCTACAACCTGAATATGAGATGAGCAGCTGAAGACAGTCATGGTTCTTCACAGAGTGATAGGTCTTAGATCTTAGTGATAGATCTTTGGCTTATTATAGACACATTAACCAGACAACAGGCAGAAGTTTAACTGTAGCTGTTGTGGAATCAAAGTCAATAATATAACCTACAGTCAAAGCGACAGTCACTGCAACTGTTTGCCTCCGTTTCTCTCACGTGATGGTTTTGCTTTTATCCTGCAGCCAGCTTTTATGATTCAGTGTTTGTGAGTCGGTCTAGAGGGCCACAACTGTAGTTTGGTTAGCAGTGATCTTTAAGTCCTTGGGGGGCTTTGCTGTATGTGGCCGTCAGAGTCGGGATCAATAACTGCGCAGCGTGCATTTGAAAATGTACCAGAGAAATCCCTGTCTGAAAATCCTGCAGCTTTAGACAGGACGTATACAGGTTTGACCAGAGTCCAACTACCCAGATGTTTCTTAGATAAATAGAAATATTTTTAGACAAAACATCCTTTCATCCTGTAGGTATCTGACTGGGTACAGCTGTAGGTGTCCTCATTAGTTTATGTTGGCTGTGAGGTTCAATTATTGTGGCATCCTCATTTATAAAGAGGGATCGTCAAATTACAGAATCATTATGCTCAGTGCCAGACTTGAAATGAATTGTCTCCCTCGTACAACATTGGACGAGGCAGTGGATTAAGCATTTGTGACACCTAACATCCCGCTACAAGGAGAAATGTGAGGATGCCAGCGGATTTAATCACAATCTCTGTGCGTGCGTGTGTGTGTGTGTGTGTGGTTTTCTGTTGGATCTTCCCCTGCTAGTGCAGAAATCAATATTGTTCAGATCAAGCCTGGCGTAATGGTGGAAAATATTACTTTAGACAGTAGGTTTGGCTGTGCTGATGTTAATATAAGACGTTTGCTCATATGTAGTCTACATGTGCTCAAAATTCAAATCATTGGTGGTTTGTAACTGTTTGCCTTGCTTCGTTTGGTACCGGAGGTCAATGTATGCACCTTAAGACGGTCTTCAATTAGTCCTATAACATATAGTCTGTCTGCTTCCCATACTCCACATGTGTTGGGAGCAGATAAGTGGTTTCATTGATCTGTTTGACCACACCTAATCTCCAGATAAACTTGGCCTCTGACTTTGAAGCTGCATTTAGATTAGATGAAGCCAAGATTTAATTTCGAGTAAAGTCTTTAATTAAGGTCCTTTTTGTTGTTCCCAGACCAACAGGCCTCTGTATCCACTAAAGTATAACAACCTCCATATTGTCTAATAAATGTACAAAATATGAAAATATACATAAGCTTTGTGATGTTTCTTTGGCAACAGGGATTGATTGTGCTTGTGATAATGACATTTTATTTTATCCTTGTTCATAATTGTGGCATATCCTTGAACAGCCGCTGTAAAAAGGTAATGGCAATGGACCCAGTGCCTGTTTCCCAGCATACTTATTCAACCTTAAATCTAATGGCCATGCTATAAAAATATCAAGAAATGTTAATGTTGTAAAACTGTTTCTCTCTTTAGTTAATTTGGTACTGTGTTCTACCTTTTTAAGTTAATTGTATCAATGGATTCCTCATAGATATGTTGCAGAGACTTGAAACTCTTCCTTACTGCCATGTAGCTTAAGGCTGTAACTTGCTAACTGTCAGATGTGGGTTTGCCAATACTGCACCAGTGGAACCAGTAGATTTGGTCACATCCTAAATGATGGTTTGATTTCAGAGAAACTGAAGCAGCACCTGGATACAAGGAACAGATAGACCAGGGTAATATACAGTGCAGGTATATAAGTATTTGGCCTAACTTTGGCCTTCAGGCTCCATCCACCACCCAGACTTTAATATTGATGTGAATCTACTCAAATTAAAGCTGTAGTGTTTGATTTCAGATTGAATGTACTGAAGCTCAAGAAACTGAAGAACGATATATGTCTATAACTTCAAATATACTGAAGTCACTCAAGGTGTTGATTTGACAACATTATGACTTAATATGAGCGATGGGATTTTCCTGCCAGTCAGCAGCAAACCACGGTGAAACCCAGCTCACTTTTGATCTTGAGATGTAGGGAAATTCTTAATGCATCAAGGAGAATTATTAATGAAGCATTACACATAGGCCTTTTTACAAGAGCAATAGCACAGCTTTGATGTGGTGTCTTGGAGATGAAACGTTTTGCTAGAAGTCATTCATTGACATTTACCCCGTGGAACAATAAACACTCTCAGGTTCATCATGTCATAGTTGTTATCTCTCAAGCACCGAAAATATTACTGGATAAACAAATGATTAAATTGTACCTTGTTTACTTTCATCACTGGTTTGTCATCCTGACTGACACTTTTGAAGATGAAAGGATTTCTTCTAATTACTCTCTATTTTGTTATTGCCTATTTGACAGCTCTGCAGCCTATCAGAGATAATACATTTTCATGGAAATACTTGTATTTATGTTAAACATTTTAAAACCATCCATGTCAGGGCTTTTGTTTCATTAATTTAAATACTCAGTGTCACAAAATGTTTACAACTTGAGGCTTTTCAATTAAATTTTGTTTAGCATTTGTTCTCAGAGCTCGTGTTTCATCATGATTTCATCTCCAAACTATTACCCTGAAGCCAGGGATTTAATTAAAAAAAGATCAATGCAAACATTTTTTTTTTGTTTTGTTTTATGTGTTATTGAGTATTAGAATAAGGATTCTTCTAGAGTAACGCAATGATGATATTTATTTTGGAGGGAAACTGCATCACTGTATGAAGCTGTGAGGTCTTGTTTCTTGTAAATAAGCCATCAGAGTTCCCAGATTAGAAGTTGCGTAGAACATGTGTGAATCTTTTAATGTATCAGGAAAGTACACAAAAAGACTAAATGAGTCATTACTGTTGATCCTGTTGTCAGTTGTGGATGCAGGTTGACCATAACTGCTCAGGCTCCAGTCTGCTTCCTGGGTGCATCAGAAGAAATGTGTGTTGGGGATAATGAACTGAGTCCACTGACATGCTGACAAAGGGAGAAAAGGAAAATGTTTCCTCCCTTCCCTCTAATACTAAGTTAATGCTAAGTTATAATCATGATTTCAGTCCTGAGCAGCCACATCAGTGTTTACAGTGCAGCCAAACAAACTTGCATAGCTGATGGGCAACATCTTAACTTTCGATCTTGCCATGAGGAACTGCTGCTTGATTTACTGTACACAGCCCACATAGTTTTCCCTTTAACATTGGTTACTTTGCAGAGTTGTGAAACCTGTTTCCTGCAAACCATAATTTACTCCCTGCGTTATTTTAAACTAAACTGTTGTCAAAAAAGCAGAAAATTACCATGTCTTGTTTTGCAGATGCATTTTCCATTTGTCGGCACGAACCTCAGATACAAATACATTGTGTTTGCTCTGCTGTGTTTCCCCAGATGACCACTTTTAATGTGAACTAGCAGCAGAAAGAAATGTTGAGCTTGCATTAGCAGTAACCCAACACAGCTCTGGTGCAGTGACGAGAGATTAGATGGTGAACATAAAGGCACAGTAAAATAAAATTAAAAACAGTAATGTTGGACAACATGATTCCATTGTTGTGAGATGCTAATACATTGAATAGTTATTTCTGGTAAAATTCATCTAAAATGGGGTTTTGAGTTCATAAAGACCAGGAGTGAAGCATGACAGAAGAATCTAATGGTGTTAACAAGACTATTTTGTCTTTTGAGTCTTTTGACCTTTTTGTAAATATTGATTCGTTTCTAGAAGCTTCTGGTGTTGTGGTTTCTTTTTTTGCTTGTGGTTGTTTTTCTGGATGAAGTGCATTCATTTGGTTTCCCAATGTCTGTTGAATGATTGCTGCTTCATTTATACCCGCAAACCTAATTTTGAGACGAAGAAAACACCAAACAGCAGTTAGAGGAAGAGTTTGACTTTGGACGCGTCTCATTGTTCTGTTTCATAAAAACCATGTCCTGCAGTGCACTTTGAATACACTTTCTGTCAGTAATAGACCTCTGCACAAGCTTTTCTTACTTTGAAAGCATCAAAATCCTAATTAGACAACAAATTATTTATTTCCCTTTTAAGTAAATATTTTCCTGAATCGACTTCGCATGAATATACTCCTTTCAATAAATTGGTTTATTATTCTTGTGTTTTTGCTCTTAGGTTGGCTTTATTATAGGCTTCACACAGCGATTAGGTGTGCTGTGATTGGTGGATATCCCATCAGCGTAAGTCATTCGCTGATGGTAATTAGTGTTGTGTGAGCTGTGGTCATGTCTCCCAAGGAAACTCTCTGCCCTTGGTCTTCTGTAGGCAGCAGGGGAAGCCAGACATTAAGCCCTAATTGATAGCAAAGGGAGAGTGGGGCTTAGCACTTTTTCTGCTGACTGGTGCAGCCAATTCACATCGGCTCAATGTCCTATACTGTCTCAGACAAAGGACCTCACCCTTATCAGGTTGTTATTATTAGACATGAAAACATCTAATGATCAAATGTGTGGGATTTGTAGTCACAAAACAAAACGGATCCAAACCTTAGTCCTTAGGGATTTAATTTTATATTTATATTTGTCTCACACTAATGGTATAAAAGAGCACAGGGAAATATTGTGATATCCTTTCTACTGTAATTAAAAAGCTCTGTGCACGGCGTGCTCACCTGTCTCTGTGGCTGATGTTGGTCGATGGTGCGTCAACAGATGCTGCAGCGGCATCATTTGTTGTGTCCGACGTGTTTTACTTTCCCGGCAACTTTCAGAGAAATACACTGAAATGTTTCACGTAATATCTGTGAAGGAGCTGAACAACAACACATTTCCAGGTGTTGTCCACAGCTTCACACACTGCAGGTTTATTTATATTCAACACAAGTCAACCAAACTCAACAGGGCGCCATGTTTCACAAGCGGAAACATTACAAGTAATAACCAGTATTTTGTATTTCTGACTGATACTGTTTTGACTTTGAGGCTGTAACAAAACTGGTGTTTGATCTTTGTAATTTTCTTTTAACATATTGATAAAGCAGACTTTTCAATAATGCCTTAAATTAACATTTAGGAAAAAACAAAGATATGTGCAGAGTTTTAAAAGGTAAGAAATAAAGCTGGCATAAATACAGACAATGCACAGTATCTGCAATGGATCAGTGGTTCCTAACCTTTTCCAACTCAAGGCCCACTTGAAAATCTCAAATGCTGGCGGCTCTCAACTGACCTGGAGGCCAGATAATATAAAAACTTCTCATTTGAATGATAACAAGCCGACATTCAGGACTCAGTTTTTCCTTTTTGTTTGATGGTTGATCAAACTTTGACGTTCTTTCCATTTAGGTGCTAACCAGCTATCCATTTTTATACTTTTTGTCATAGATGTAGCCTAATCTAGAGTTTTTAAAGTTATATTTTGATGGGAACTGTGGCAGAGAGTGTCAGGGATTGATACGCAGTAAAGGGTGCAACTGGTCGGGAATCAAACCAGGGACCTCTTTCTCAGAGCTTAATTAGACCATATGGTAAAACCGTGTGCTAACCCCGAAGCCATCAGACCTTTTTAAAGATCATTTTGTTTGAAAGGATTATTTTTATTATGTAATGTGTAGCTCTAGTTTGTTTATGTGAACAGCCTAAGCGTCACCATTTACACCATTTTTATTTGTCTAAAGACATTTTAACTCTTTACTTTGTGGATCACTAAGCATTAACATTGTTAATCTAATCTAATGTGTTTAACTAGAAAACCTGCAGGTCTCTGTCCACATTAGCTGGTCATGTTTCAGGTCAAGGTATCTTCACCATTGTTCTCTTTGGGTTTTAGTTGACATTATCATCCACATATGTAGAGAAAAAGTTCCTGACCTGACCTTCATACATTGTGTGAACACACTGAGTCAAATATTTTTAACCACCACAAAGCCTTTGCAATACTACAAAGGTCTGCCAGCAGTATTATCCTGCAAGTACCAGGCCTGTGTGAACACGTAATCCCTCAAGAAATCAATGAGGGCATTGTTGTGAGTGTTTCTGTGCACACAGTAAACCCTGACCTATGTTACTCTGCCGTCTGCACCGGGCTCCAGCAACGTATACACAGAAACTCAAAGACAGTTTCATTTGCTGAACAGCGGCAGAGCGCCTGTGAACTTACCCCTGGTTTAGATGTAGAGGGAACTTTACGCTTTTAATCACAGATATGTTAATCAGTTTATAATTCATTTCCAGACACTGTGTAAATACTTTACTTGAGATGAAAATGGGTTTTGGGAGAGCAGTGTCCTTCCATGGCCGATTACATTCATCTGGTGCAGCTGTTTAAGTGAACAATTTTAAATCCAGATGCCGTCTGCAGACTTTGTAAAGCTGTCAGTGATGGGACGTAACAGTTTGACACCTGCTCTGTGATCTCCGTCCATATGGCGGCTGTTTGTGAGGCTGTAAAGCTGCAGAAGAGAAGAGAGATGGAACAAAACTGCAGCTGCTTCCTTCCTTCTTCACTTTCTTTAAAGTTTGATGTGTTTTTTATGGTACTGAATTGTGTGTCTCAGGCAATACTATGTCTTAATAATCCACTCAAACAAATATGTATATATATGTTTTCACCAAATCTAATAGAACTTGAGTTTCCTTAATCCGACAGATTAACCAACTATAAGAGAATAATCAAGTCACCTTTTCACTTAAGTGACTTTCCTCATGATAATAAATGCTTGAAATGAGAACACGAGGAAGGCCACTGCATAAGATGTCACGCAACTACTTTATGATTTAAATTTCATTGAAAACCTTAGTTTTTTGTACTTATAATTCTTCTTTTTTTTATTTACAGAAAGAGCTGAGTCTTCCCAGAAGAGGCAGTTTGTAAGTACCTGTCCATATTTAAATACTGTGCAGCCGGCTGCTTTAAGCTGGTTAACCTGGCTATCGTGTAATAAACCATAAACTCTCACTGCACTAACTTTTACAATGTTAGTGCAGACACTTGACTTGTGTAAAAACTTGTGCCCAAATTCAGAGCTTTATAGTCATTTCAATGGGAATCCTACATATATTAGACATGAAACTGAAACTGAAATGACATTTAAATGTGATTTATTGCCAATACATGTGGGCTTTACAGTGTAAAGGTGGCAATTAATCTCATTATGTTCTTGATTTCCACTGAGCAACTGAGACTGTGTTGACGTCTGATGAATTATTAGCTTTATTTAGTCCACTCAGTACTAACCTGCATCATAAACACGTTTTATGGAGATCACCTAATAATAGCCACATTAACCGGCTTGGATGGCACTTATGTGACTCGTGAAGGTTCTTGTTGTTCTTTCACATGCTCAACAGTTGTTCTGTCACATTTTATCAGCCAGTGTCCTCAGTCAGTCTGTGTTAGCTGACAAGAAATAAATTAAGTAAATTAGCCTCCCGAAGAGCAAAACACAGTCTAGTTTGAGTTAGTATGAAATTCTCATTTCCTTTGCTAAGTATACATCCTACATTCAAAGTTTAAATTTAAAGTTTAAGTTTAAATAATTAATAGTCAGTTGTTGTGTGATGACAAAATGTATGCAAATATTTCAGTTTTTCAATTCAATATGCATAAAAATATATGATGATAAAATAGAGAATTAAAGTAAAATAGAAATGAAAATAGATATATCATGATCACAGATATTAAAAAAAACAAAATTACTCAGGTTCAGGCCCTTTGCAGCATGTCACCCCCCTCCATCCCCCCTTCAAGAGAAAAAATAAAAGAAAATATAACAGTGATGTATTATATATTTTGTTAAGAGCTTTGTTTTCCAACCAGTGTCTTAACACCCCTCAGTTATTCACATTTTATGAAGCTTAATGCTGACTTTATGAGCTAGAAACGCCATTAAATGCTCGATATATAAGAGCTTGTGCCGTCACAGGTGATACTGATTCCCATCAAGCAGCTACATTAAGTTTCTGTTTCACATTTAAATTCATGCTTTGTTTTGTTTTTTTTTTGTTTTTTCTTCTCTCCACCCTCTGGGACATTGATGATATTGGAAACATGAAAACATTTAACAAATAATGAATACAATAACAAGAGCAAATACAGCAGAGATAAGTCTAGACTGATTACTTTGAAAGGCAAAACATCGCCACTCTTGAGTGTGAAGTCCTCTCAAGTAAGAGCCAACGTCTCCTGCTGCCTTCAGCCGATTTCACCATCTCTCTATGAACTATTTATTCTGTAATCTCACCATGAAAGTCTTTTTTTTTTCTTTTTCTTTTTTTTTTTTTTATTCCTGCGTAGATCCTTTCAATTACTGATAGCCACCTGTCGTGGGATGGATGTTTCTTCTTGAGCTTTTTCTGTTTTAGTAGCTACTAGCAATAAATTTTTTTTTTTCCTCCCGTCTTGTTCACTTTATCTGGAAATACCCTAAAGTTGACTGAGAGTTGGCTTCTATATTTTCACAGAATTTACCCAAGACAAGATATAACCGGGATTTTTCTCTAGCTCTCACCTTCTTGCCTGCGGTTCGTTCTTACTGCAGAGCAAAAGAGATAGATATATATATATATATATATAGGAGCTTTTTTCCAGTAAAAGTCCCTTTACAGTTTTGCATTTATTTCAGTTGAAAACTAAGAAACTGTTTTCCAGCACTTCTGTTAGGACTCATCTTAAGATATTTACTTACACAGTGCAGAGCTGGAGGGCAGAATAATATTTATTCTTACATTGCAGAATTAAAAAGTGGATGTGAGCTTTGCTTTTGGTCCCATCTTGTCATTAGAAAGAGAGGATGTGCACCATGAAATCATCTCTAGGCTGGTTGGTTCGATTCCTGTCCCGTAGGTTATTAAAGGTGGTCAGTGATATGGCTTGTGAGCCATGTTAAGGCACAATAGGCTTCCCGGGCGTTTGATTTTTGGTTGGTTTATATATTATGTTTTATTGCGGAGGAGAAAGATTTACCCATGACACCTTGCTGCTCTATCTGCCACCTCACCAGAGAGGGCACGTTCTGTAATAGAGGTGAGCAATTACTAATGGCGATCTGCTGTGAGATCCGTTTATATTTAGAGCGCTGGGGCCCCTAGTGACCTTGGTAACCATAGTAATGGTGTTTGGATATGACAAAGTAGATGTGATTGTTTCAGATTCATCATAACTGCAGTTTATTTAAAATAATTGTCACCTATTTTCTAATTTGTCACCTTGGAAATGAGCATCAAGTAACCCGTGTCTCTTACGACAGAGGCATTGACTTCCCTGTATTGTTATAATAGCTGTAATCTGTCACTACTGTGTCACTCATGTACTTGATTTGAATGCGTTAAGCCACCAAGACCCACTAACATCTGGCTTTTGTGAGCAGTGCAAAAGGCTGCAAACATCATTCAGACCTGGGTCAAAAGACTCTGTAGTAGACGGCTTCGGACACTGTAAACAGACCCGTTACCTGTCCAGCTCTGTGCTGTTACACCAGAAACACTGTGGCTACAACGAGTGGGGAAAAAGCTGCAGCCCTGAAGTTTTAAAAACAACACAGTCGCTGATCCAAGTGTCTCGCACGGAGACGGCAACACATTTACAGGAGCACCAACCTGGAGATGAGACGTTTTATCAGTTTGCACAGCAGCTAACAGCTCGCTCTTCCTCCACTGTGTGTGTGTGTGTGTGTGTGTGTGTGTGTGTGTGTGTGTGTGTGTGTGTGTGTGTGTGTGTACTCTATAAATGTATGTGATGACATCGCTCCTTACAATTGTGAGTCAGTCTGAACAGAAGACAAACTCACTGGTCAGTGTAGTTTATTATTGGCTTCAAATGCATTTTTAAAAAAAAACGTGTATAACTGGCCAGTTTTGGTGGAAAAGGGGTATTGAATAGAGGGTGCGAGGGAGGGGGTACTTTTTAGACGTGTTGTCGTGTGTGGAGTTGTTTTCAGTGCAAGTCATTCTAGTTGAGCGATTGCTGGAACCTATTTATAGGTTGACCTTAATGACTGGGGGTCTTTAGCTGGGTCCAATTAAATAACTGAAAACGAGTCGTTTGTATGTGCTGGCAGCTCAGTGCACAGACTCTGGATTTATTGACAAATATGTTTGATACTGCTCCTGAATGCAGCCTGAATGCAGTTTCAGCTCTGAGGTAGCAAAGCTGCCGTGCTGCCCGGCGACATCGGCTGCATGCAACAGGAGACTGTGGACTCTCACATGGTCTTTTCATGGTGATACTTTGATGAACTTTGTGACAGATTGTTGTCAGAGGTGGCTGCTGTCCTGCCTGAGGTTTTTATAAATACATTATTTTCTCTGCTGCCAAGCATGAAATGTATCCTAGTTCCAGCACACACCTGTTAACGCTGAACTCAACCCTCACTACTCGTGTGTGGACATCCAGGACATCATCAGTGACCTCCTGCTGACATCCTCTGCCACAGTCTTAATAAAGTCCTGCAGTTTTCTAATGAACTGAAAATATTTTACTATTTCAAATATTTCACTGGAGGCAGATTTTAAAGGCAGGTGCGAATATACGTGCTAAGAGCAGACCACTTGTGATCTGATCACTGAGGACAGATCTGAACAGGTCTTCAGCATTTTCTCTTCAGCTTTGTCTTCCTTCTCTTGCGCTCTTGCAACCGCCTCCTTGATCTGCTAAAAGTTATCCTCTCATTCAGGCAGAATGGAAGGAACGTAGAACAGAAGAATCTGGTTTTGTTATCTTAGCTGCACTAATCAATATTAATTATATCATTCGAGCAACCAAATGACACAGTGTGAATTGTTTGTTACTCGCACAGAGGATTTCCACTCAACTCTCAGCTTATTGTTTTGGGTTTATTGCCCACACCATCCCTTTTTAGAGAAAAGTTACATATATAAAAATATATAAAACAGTGTTGCCCTTCCCAGTTTCACAAAAAAGTGAAAGTATCTCTCCTCACCAAAACAATATAATAATAGTCATAAATAAATAAGACATAGAATTGATTCATTATGCTGCACCCACAAACGCTGAATTCAATCTGCTGGTAAGATGCCTCCCATGCCTGAAGAGTCTTAGGGCGGGCTGCATGCGTTCAGGCCACAGACCCCTCCATCAAGACAATGACGACCAGTTTGCCCACTGTTGCCAAGCCAAAATTTTAAATGAATGATCATGTCGATTAATTAATTGGCCGATGGTTTGGTATAATTTTGCCTCGTCAGCTTCATTCCCAATAAGACGATACATGTCACTGTATGTCAGTGTTGTGTTTTCAGCCTGTTGCACTGCCCCCCAGTGGCCAAAAATACTTAAAGCTGCTACGTAATGTTTGTTGAAGATGTTAGTGTTTCAATAATTCATATCCTGCAGTGTTGGCCATGTTTCTGTCCTTGTCTGAAGGATTGGCAGTGTCAGTGTGGAGGTCTAATGTAACTGCTAATGAATACCAAGTTCTTATGTTAACAATGTAAGATAAAGTGAGGTGCTAAAAGGTCAGTGATGAACAGGATAATCTTTTAGAGGCTTGATATTCATAAGAACTTTAAAAAATAAAGTTTATATTATTTTTTATTTCCTCACCGGAGTCAAATGATAAAACAAATGATATTGGACGATAATGAGCGGCTGCTCCAATAGGAACAAAATATCTGTCGCCAGACACCATGTGCAGCAATTATCACAAATATTCTTCAGCTAAAGTGTTGCATTGTGGTTGTGAGAGTCACAATAGTTACCTCACCTTCTCCTAATGAGAGAGTTGTTCTGAGATACACCTGCAGACATATTCTTCGTATCCTGTGACTGTGACCTCAATTAAATAATGTGGTTGCAAGATGTCATAATGGAGCCGCTTTAGACGAGAGAGCTGGCTTTAATTTAAATGTGTTAATAAGGTTTTACATATCACTAAAACTCCAAATAAATAAGTGAAGGGTTGGAATACAGCGTTGTATTATAAGTGAAAGGCTTTCCGAGCTGTTGTCCACTACAGACCTAAAACACAGTCGGCGTCCTGCTGCAGAGATGGATGTGGGTTTCAAGCTTAATTTCTGTGTTGGTAGGAAATTATACAAACGTGCATGTATATCTCAAAGTGCACCGCTTCATTGTGCACAGCTGATTTATTGTGTGCACTGCTTTTCCTCAACTTGTTGGCTGGAAGGTTTAAGGTCGGGACGCTCTTCAAAGGAAACAGTTTGTACAAAGTCTCCTCTATAAACATCTGAAGGCAGAAGTGGTTGTAGTTGTTTGCACTCAAAGGAGGTGCAAGGAATGATTTTCATTCATAGTGTTAGCTGCTGTGGCATCAGTAGTTGTGTCAGGAATGAAGAAAGAGAGCTTGAGAGAGAAGTTTAAACCATATATACTCTCACTCCTTCACACAACTAGCCTGCTGGTGTGGTTTGGAAAATGACAAAACTTGGACTTGGACTTGGACTTGGAATGGACTTCCCTCCTCTGGTCTTGAGTGGAATTAGCAAAGTTGTTTCAGGAAGATGAAGTTCATTTCTTAATTCATCAAAGATGCTTGAGTTGGATTTTGTTTATTTACATATGTCTGAATTATTTGCCGTCGGTTTGGAAAGCAAAAAAAAAAAAAAAAAGCAAAAACATACATGAGGTGACAGAAGACAAGAGTTACCATATATACAAGCAATATTATATTATACTGAAGTAAGTCATTGAATGGAGAGTTTGAAAATAGTCCACCAATCTGCATATTCCACATATTAGCATAAGGACCTCAATATGTTGGATTTATTCAGTGACTATAAATTCTGGGAGTCTGGGGACCAACATGAAAACAGGGTCCAGTGTTATTCACTGGCACGACGTCATGAGTCCTGGTTTCAGTTTGTGACCGTTATGACTTATTTTATTCTGCTCCATTCATAGATAATGCTCATTACTGATCCAATATTTACAAGCCTGAAAAATAGAAAATATCAGCATCAAAATGTCTGAAAGTTACAGAGACACTAGCGTTGACTCCAAGTTTGTACTCCTGACCTGTTTTAGATCCTCTTGTGCTCCAGTTGCTGCCTGCCTGTGGTTAATGCAGTGTTTGGTGTCATCTGCAGTGGCTCTTTGCTCCTCAAACATGCTCGTAGCGGTAAAGAATTCATTGGTGCTCTGGCTGAGTAAGTGAGGCAGCAGCTGAGAGCCTTCCTGCTCTGCTTTCTATACTTCTCTCATTGCAGGGTTGACACGAGCGTCCTCACACAGCAGTTAGCTGTTTTAGTTATCGTAGCTGACTCACTGCAAAGACTACAGGTTTTAATAGTGTAATTTCATTTTTACAGCATGCTGTCAAATTATCTGAATAACTCCCCCTCTGTTGTCATGCAGTAGTTCATCCTTGGACAGTTTCCTGCCAGTGAGTCATTGATTTATTTTGACTTGTTGGGATCTTGGTGGTTTGACAATAAAGTGTTTGCAAAGATAAGTGAGGATAAAATGCATCGTGGGTGATATTTCCTCATGATAATCAGCAGCCTCTGGGGTGTTTTAAATGCCTGCATTGTGGCTTATTACTTTGGGTTTCAGTATTTGATTCCACATCCACACCCAACACTCATATGCCTCCCTAATTTAAGCAGAAACACTGAATTCATGCTGCTATTTGCCTGCAGGGTTTGAGGTTAACAACAAATTCCTCTAAAAGTTGATGTCTTTCAGCTCTTCAGCTTCCCTTTTTATTTATCTCACTTGAAGCCAGTCAGCTGTACACTGACTGACTGATGTGGACAGGCAGGTAGTGGTGCATTATGGTTTTCTTTCGAAGATGACATCATCCTTGGTTGTGGTGACATCGCGTGGCACGGTGCGCGCCTCACGTTTGCGTCTGTCAAGGTGACTGCGTGCAGAGGAGCAGACGAAATGTAGATTTAATTTATTGCATTCATTTCTGCTGTGTAGCAAGTCACCAGCTGGGGGAGGAGTTGTGGTGGGGGTGGGGTGGGGAGGGGAGGGGGCACACAAATGTGCATGCGTTTGTTAAGGAGCAGGGGGCGTGTATTAAGGGGAGGGAAGAAGGGGTATTGTCCTGCCTCCATGCCCTCCGCAGGCAACTGAGGATCTCATTTGACAGCTTCAAGGTGGAACGTGGAAAGACCAAAACAAGAACCTTGCCACCCCCCACCCCCCCTTTTTTTTCCCCTACCCCACCTCCCTTTTTGTAGGGGGAGAGAAAACCAATCCATCTCATCGCACTGTGGTGGCTGGGTTTGGCTCTTTGTCAGTGCAAGGGGGACGGCAGGCAGGCAGGCAGTGTGAATGCATATCATGACCACAATAGAGCAAACGAGCACAGTTCAGCCATGAAAGCCCAGCGGGAGAGGCTGAGAATTCCTGGGCTGACGCTAGAGTGAGTATTTTCCTCCGTTATCCTACCGGGGAGGCTGCTCCTCTGCAGTGTGTAGCTTCATCTGTCTCTGTCATGTTTGTTGCTGTCTTTCACTGTTGCTTTAAGCTGTGTGCAGTGTTAGCATTAGCAGCAGCAGCATCTGCAGCAGGAAGTCTCATGTCAGATCCCTCACAGCTTGGCAACAGTGGCTTACTTGTGTTTGTGTGTCTGTGTGTGTGTGTGCGTGTGTGTTCACGCATTGTCTTCATGCACGTGTGTGTGATAGACAGATAACATGTCACGCAGAGGAGTGCCGCAACTGCACAACATGTTTTATTTGCTGCCGTGACACACGTACACACATGGGGTGCACATGCAGGAAATGCACACATATGATGAGTCCTGTGCAAAGTGTTCATTGAATGTGATCAGTAAGGTGAAATCCCTGTGTTTAGAGAGCAGGTTTCCCCTTTTTTTTTATCACAGAGAGTCATTTATCTGACTGATACATTTTTTTTTATCTGGGTCAACAAGGCATTTGTTATGGTTCCCTCTATGTGAGGATTAAAACCCTGTAATTGAGAGATCATGATTAACTTGTATCTCATTTTTATGGACAAATGAGGACCGTGTTGTGTTGTATCAACGAACATGTGAACTGACCAGCCACCGATCATAGTACATTGTGTTATTTTATAAGTGCTCCTTATTGGACATGGCTGCAGCATTACTGTCAACAAATCCTTTCCAACTCCCCCACCCTGCCTGTGGCACCTTACCTTAAGATGAGTACAAGTCACAAATGTACTGTAACTGCTTAAAAAAAAAAAAAAACCTAAATGACGTCCTGAAACAGCTGAGCCTTGTAATTTTCAGCCAGTGTTTCTGAAACAGGAGTAAAAAGTCCACTCGTTGGGGACTATTTTCGTCAGTGGATTGATTTACTGCAGCAACTGAAGAGTCGATGTATGATTTAAGTCAAAATAAACTGAACTACATGTTCATCAAAATGAAGGGACATGTCAGGGAGTGGAAAGTTGTGGCTCACAGTTGTTTTTATAATGGTGTTGGGACAACAACAGAGGAATGAGATATAGCTTATATCTTTGGATACGCAGAGATTTTTCAGCCTGATCTGTTCATTGGTGCTTTTCAAAGAAGCCTGCAATACTTTGCTGTGGGTTTATCTTCAAAATATGTGTGAACATGGTGATGAATGATTTGGGACGGCCACTGCAGTAAAACTTACTCACCTCTATGTGACCTAATGCTCTGCAGTGCCACTGCTGAAAGTTCAGTTTAAATAGGGCTCAGTGCACAGCATCACACAGGCACAGTCGAATCTTCTTGTATGATGTGAATAACAGGAGAACCACTGTTTCGAGCTCATTTCCAACAGTAGAGACTGTGAAATTAGGTTAATCTGTGACTTATTAATTATCTCATGGTGTGCTTGTTTGTCTTCTTTAATTTTCAGCCTGTGTTGAAACAGTGTACGGGGGTCAAACATCCCCAATGCCAAACAAACATCACAGAACCAGACAAATGCCTTGGCAACCTGCTCTTTAAACACAATCTCGCTTCACCTGACTGGCAATATTTACTCTTCATGATGCTGCTGTCTTCATCTAGGCACGCGTCAGAGCTAGGTGGGGGGGGGGTTTCTGTCCTGTGTGTGATAAAAGACAACTATTCACTGCACTCCATTTAACTTACAGCCTCACTCCCCGAAGCTTGAGCCCCACTCCCACTAGTCCTTGCAGCCCGTGCAGCCCGCTGCACGCTTTTC
This sequence comes from Rachycentron canadum, assembly GCA_038496675.1. Taxonomy (NCBI): domain Eukaryota; kingdom Metazoa; phylum Chordata; class Actinopteri; order Carangiformes; family Rachycentridae; genus Rachycentron; species Rachycentron canadum. Next base: position 18,479,680 of record CM076666.1, read on the forward strand.
ATTTTTGGAGGTAAGCAAAGAGTTTTTCCAACCATGACTGTTTTGCTGTGAAAGGCCTGTTAGCGCATGTTTGGGTCAATCCTGTGCTCATGTGTCACTAGGCTGGAAGTGGGTCTTCAGCCTGCCCTCCCTAAAGAAAAATAAAAATCATCTGCCATTGAAATGACATTGAGAGAGGACGACACCGCACTTATATAATGTTGATGAATTCGCCCCCTTCCCCCATCTTGCCCCCTCCGTTCAGAGGTTTATGCTCCTCTTTCATGTGCTAAGTAGGATTTGTGGCATTTGCAATACATCAAAGTGAAGAATGGTCTCAATCTGTCTGAATCCCGGCTGCATTGATACATTTAGGAATGAACCATATTCACAACAGTAAAAGCTACTTTAACATTTCTCTATAATCAGTCCACATACAAGCTTATTGCTCATATCTCAGAGTTCCTGATGGTATTTAAAAGTCTGTGTACGCTGATAGAGCATCAGTTTCTTTTTTTTTTTTTTTTTTTATAAGGAACATCGAGACTTTTATCTTTGTGGCACTGAAATCATTTCTTTCTCTGGGGGTTATCGCGCATCTGTGATGTCTGAGACAGCGCGTCCTCTCTTCGAACTCTGTGGTTCTCTGTTGGTTAACTAGTGTTTATGTACAAAGGTGGCCAGTGATTCTTTGCCTGTTGAGTTGTCTGTGTTGTATAGTTATAGTTTAAGGTGGACTTCCTGTCCCTGAAGCCTAGGTTTACAGTTTTTCTAATCCTTATCGTATTCATTTGTCATTTTGTATAATTAATCCAACTTCTGCAGCAGCTTCTCTTTACCACTTTAAAACTGAAAAGCTTATGGTACAAGAACTGTATGTTTTACTGATTAGAAAGAGTCCATACTTTGTCAAGTTTAGTCCGTTTTATTGAGGCTGTATCTGATGCTGGTTTTTATCAAGAGAGAGTTTTTTTTTTTTTTTTTTTTTTTTCAGCTCATTGAAAACACTCAACTTTGAGACTTTTCTGTATCAATGAATAGCATGAAACACCCACTCGCGTCACCCCTGATCTCCTCTTGTTCTACTCAGCTTTCATACAGAGTCAAGTGGAGCAGGCATTCAAGTGAGTCAGCTCCACACAAGACTGTAGATGATTTTTCTTTTCTTTTCTTTTTTTTTTTTTTTTGATTATTGATAATTTCAGTTTTATTCCATTATGTACTAATACACTGGGTTTGGTGTTACAATGCTTTATATCATGATCAGAAATGAGGAGCCCAGACCATATGTAACATTATGTAATATGTTATTTGTGATGGTTTAACTCTATGTGCTGGGTTGCATTATATTGCTTCAAGGTTTTGTTTGAGGCTTGTACATTAGGTTTATATGGATATAGATATGTGCACATGCTGAGTCCGGGTAGGAACTCAAGCCAGGGGTAGGAGCCCACTGTAATCAATGTTTTTTTTGGGTTTTTTTTTTATTGACAATGGATCCTGTGACGACTTGTGTGTAAAAGATGCTGCTCACAGTGATTTACCACCCGACTCAGCAGGTCCCATCAGTGCTACAGAGCATTTCAACATATTTTATTTAGCTTATTTCCCATCAGCTTTGTCTTTCTAACAAATATCTCTAATTAACCCACTGTACATGACCTAACCAAGAACAAACAGCAGGCAGATGCACTTAGGAAACCAAGCTAGAGCCAAAAGGATCCATGTCTGGTGGAAGCCTACAATAAATGGGCTGTGACGTCACCCATTGGTTTGTGAGCTGCTGTTTTAAAGCCTTGAATTTGTAATTTGGCCGTCGTCATCTTGGTTTTTTAAAACCAGAACAAACCATCATTGGAGGAGAAGGTGGAGCTGAGGAGGAGGGAGGGGTGGATCTGACCTGCTTCGTACTCCTAATCCTGATTGTCGGGCAGGTCGCCATGTGAAGTACAGTCTGTCACACAGTAGCCACGCCCCTAATGCGTACCTTGATTTATGGTCCCATTTAGAGGAAAATAAACATCATAAAACTGGAGTTTGAGATCATAAACATTGGGAAACCTTTACCAAGCTAATAAATCAAGTGAGAAGTACATTTTCACATAGACTTCAATACAATTTGACTTCTTTTTACAACCAATGGAGTCGCCCCCTGATGGTCATTAGATAGAATGCAGGTTTAAGGTTTACTTCAATATGGGCTTCACTTTACAGACTCAGTCTACGTCCACTTTTATAAACAGTCTATGATAGTAACTCACTGTTTAAGGTGATAATGTTAGTATATTGTTTATGGTGCTTACGCTGCCTCAGCGTGGCCAAAAAATCTTTTATTGCAGATTTAAATGACCCTGCGGTCGATGCACCGATTTAATTGTTCACCTGCACCCAAAGTTCCTAACAGCTCAGATAAATCCTTAAAAATGAACTGTCACTTATCATATTAGACAATGATTTTACCAAATATACTGACTTTTCATTGGTTTTATTTGGAGCTTGTGGTAATTACCAATGCTGCCAAGCCTTACATTTCATCCCCTGTGAGTCATTATGGTAGAGGCTCTTCTGATCATATACAATAGTGGTTCTCTATGTTACTATTCATTTGAAATATATGTATTTCACAAATTGTTTTATTTTATAGTTTCATTTTGTCAAAGTAAAGCTAATGTCATTTGTTAAAATGTTTATTTTTATTTTACAAAACCACAAGAAAATAAGTCTTAGGTCATTAAGAGGACAGCAACGCACACTTTTTGCCCACAATGCCGCTGATCTCCCTATTCATGCTGCTCTGTGCAGGTTTGACTTTGAACTGTCTGAACCATCATTTCTTATGTGGAACGCAGAAACAGAGCAGAGCCATAATTAGAGTGAAGGCTGTCACACTGGCCTGTGGGGAGACAGGCTGAGCCACACTGAGGGAACACACACACAACACACACACACTTTATACTGAGGAAAATGGCCTCTGATAACACTTTATTACAGAAGAGGTACACGTTGGTAGAGCCAGCAGTCATGTGCTGGTCGTGGTGGTGTTCCTACTTTGTCGGCCTCGCTCTCCATCTCTGAATCCCTTCCAGGCAGTGAACTTGGCAGGTGATTGGTCTCATCTGCAGCATCCCGATGGTCCTCAGGTCTGACGGTGCACTTCTTTAGTGAACCAGCCTCTGGACCACTGCTTTTGCTCTCCTCTGCACGGTTATCTGTTACTCCTCTATTTCAAATACTTACATTTAAACGTCGGTTATTGTCAGTTTTATAACTGCGCAAACAGAATCAGACAAGACGCCTGAAATCTTTTGATTTTCAATGAGTACTTGAAGTAACATTGGGATTGTTCGGTTGCTCAAATGTGAGAATTGTCCTCTTTTGCTTGTCTTACATGAAAGTTAATCAGATATATTTGGGTTTTATTCTACATACACCACTATCAGTGGTGGTTTCCCCTGTTTTATGATGTTATATTTTTCCTAATGGGTAAAGAGAATAGGAGAGTTTTACCTATAGACAACCAGTGGATTTTTTTAGTGTTCTTTTAACTTACAAAATGATTCAAGCCATAATTCAACTCAGGATTGTTCCCTGCTAATTTTCTTTCAATAGACTAGTTGTGCCAGCTCTTCTTTGGACTCCTGCCTTGGTTCATAAATATCTGACATTAGCTACTTCTGTTCCTGTTATGACTTGAAACATGGTCAGATGATTTTATATGCAGATCTTTGCAACAACAAGTCAACAAGTGAATCATAGAGACTGTGACCAGTAGAATTTAAACTGTACTCGTCTCCCCTTAAGACATGGATCCAGGTTACGTTCACAAACCAACAGAATGATTTTTTGCTACACTGTCTCATTCATTTATGATAAATTCGATACACAATTCAACATGAACTTGCAGCATGACGGGCAAGGAGCTGATGCCAAGAAAGAAGTCAACATTTGAAAAGTGTTTTGGCTCAAAGCAAAGTTATCTGTGAAAAAGAAAAAAAAAAGAGGATGCCAAAATTGTTTCACGCTCTTATGAGGTCCCAAAACATAAACAGTTGTCATTGACCGACCCATTAGAGCAGTCAGTAAAAGCAGCAAGTGATGAAAAGAGGTGGCTGAGGTGGTCCCCTTCTCTATAACAGTGGTTCTCTTATCACAGCTCTGGAGCTGTATCACTGCAGCACAGCAGTGTCTGTTTGCAGGGCTGAACTTTGCTCTCTCCCGTGGAGAAAAGTCATTGAATGAAAGTAATCGATGTCTTGGGACTAAGGTTGGGTTCTTTGTGAGAGGTTTATTATGGTTCATATGGTTTGGTAGATGTTTTGTTCATAGTCCTGACAGCTACTTTTGTCTCTACACTCCCCTCCCCACAGGCTACTGTCAAGAGCCGACCCCAAACTTGCACATATGTGCGGAGCTCGAAAGTCAAATTCATCACTGAACTGACAAAAGACCAGTTTTTGTGTGATGTGTGCACGAGTGCAACTGTTTCCTTTTCTGAAAGGTCCGATTTATCATTATTAAAGTGAACAAAATATTTCATATACTACTGTAAAAACAGTTTATTATAAACTTGGATAAAATTTCTGATCTGCATGCAGTAGTAGTTTTGTGCTTGTCAGCTTATCTGCCGCTTGAGTCAATAAGAAAACATGAGTCAAGGATCAAAGGTGATGAAGTTAAGGTGAGGCTCCCGTGAATTGAATGAGGTAAGACTGTCTGCACGGGGAGGGAACAGCTGAGGGAAGAATTCATGCAGCAGCAGAAGAAATCCATGCAAAAGCGCAGCATTTCCATTTCAAATAGGTCCTGCTTAATACACTGACCCACCAGACTTTTGGAGGGGTGCCAGTTTATGAAAGCGGCGAGTGCACAGCAGCATCTCCTGATGATGCAGTACCCCTCTGTCTCTCAACCCCCCCCTCACAGGATGTGAAGTGGTAGATGCCTGTTACATGATATGAAGCATGTTGAGCGAGAGGAGCAGGATGAGTGTTTGGGATACAGAACACAGTCGCAGTGAGACGGGAAAATAAAAAGTCAGCTGGTATTAGGTGTCATATCCCTGCAACAACAGAGGCTGTCAACACCTGACCTGGATCACACACTCTGTGCCTTTCAGGATCCTCCTTGGGTTACTTTTTTTTTTTTTTTTTGAGGACAGAGGAGGACAACGTGTCCTCTCTGCCAGTGTGTTTATGCCGCAGCTGTCTGCAGATGTGCCTGTGCAGAGGAAGTTTGGACCTAAACAGAGCTGTTGAGTCAGGACTGCACCGGGGGTCGCTTCCTCCTGAACCCTGAAAGCCACCGCTTCTCCTCATCAAGTCTTCACAAGCCCCCTTTGCCTCTCCCTCTTTGGCATGACTTGGACACAATGTCAGACTCAAGTCTGTGGACAGTACTGTCCAACTTTAACATGCCACATTTCTTCAGCGGAGCCCGTCTGCGCCGCTCAAAGAGGTAACATTTAAAACAGTTTGTAGTAACTCCTTATCTTCTTCTCCATCATGTGGTGCGTGGCTTTACAGACGGGCCTTTTTGATTTGACACAAAATGTATTCTTTTTTATTTATTTATTTATGTGTTTCCTGCCAAACAGGTAATTTGATATAAGTTAAACATAAGGTGCCTTCTGGAGCAGTGGGTGGCAGGAGGGATGTTGTTTCAATGTATGTACAGTAGGTCAGCTGAGCTGTTTTATGAGGCCAACATGAAAAAGACGCTGGGTGTTCCCCTCCTGCCTATTGTGTATTATTTGCTTTGTGAGTAATTGAAGAGTAATTGAGAGTTTGTTGTTGAGCAGGTCTCATGTTCTTTACACAGGATGTGTTTTCTCTTATGTCAGCTCCATTTAATAACAGTTGGAAAGTGGAAATACTGATTGTTTCTTTTATAGTTGTTACTGGTTGTTTTTATTGTTGTGACAGTTTCTATTCACCACAAAACATTGTCGTTTCATAATGTACCCTGAATTTCATTTGCCTTGTTAACGTTCCCAGCGATGCTGATTTGAAAAAGAATCGGTGTATAGCTGCTGGTTTATAGCTAAGCCACTTTATCCCACTGTTTTGTATATGGTGAAGCCCTTACAACTGATATTTATTTTTAATCCCTGTCCTGACCCATTTTAAAGTGCAGAACAGCTTAACATGAAATACTGGCTGTTTTTGGACATTTTGTATTTGTGACATTTTTTAAATCTGATAACCACTGTTATATTTAGAAGATATTGATAATTGAGACCAGAGCCATGTTTTCCTGCCTCTGTTTTTTTTAATAAAATGATATATGAATGTAAAAATTATCAAATTATGAATTTAATATAATACATGGGTATGGAGACCAGGTTGAAAGTTTCAGTGCAGAGGATCAGTGATGATCTAAGCTGAAATTAAATCAGCTGAAATCATTACCCCTCAAAATGCTAGAGCACTTTTTTAATACATGTTATTACTGTAATGTCCCAAACTGTGAATTCATAACAGAACAGCTGACAGTGATATGTTGTCAAAACAGAAACGTAGCTAGTGTAAATAATCTGTAATACTGTTTTCAGAAGTTTTCCGAACTGTTCTGCAACCGTTAACCGTGTTATCATCAGGCACTCAGTTAAAAACAATAAATACAGGAGCTCTGACAACGTCTCCAGACGTAGAAAGTGACAGTGGCCTAAAGACAACAGCTGTCCTCAGTGGCTACAGAAATGAACTGCAATGCTTTACACCCAAGCAGAAAGTTTTTAAATACTATTAATAGAGCCGCTTGTGTCGCATGTCTGACTTTGAATTTAGGTTTGTCAGCACGCAGCCAGAATTTATGCGGCATCGCACTTTGTCAGCTCACCTGACAGCTCTGACGAGAGCAAAACTCGCACAAGTAAAAAAGATTAATCATGGCTTTTTGTTGTCATGGGTCAGGATCAGACATTTCAGATTCATCAGGACTCAAGAGTTTTGCAAATCAAAGGGTTTTATCTATTTTTGTTCCTTTTTCTCGCACCTAAAATAGGTAATCGCGCTGAAACCTAAGAAATAGTCTCTGACAGATTCAGATTACTTTGTAATAATAAAAACTGCAGTAATGTAGGTCAGTGTAAGATGTGAAAGCTCTGTAAAATGTGAGGAAAAAGTATAAAATGAGTGATGCATGTAAAGTATCTGTAAGTTTACTGAAGGTCTTTGTGGAGTATTTTTAGTCTCTGACAAACAGCTCAGTAGCCAGACTCAGGCAGATTTCATGTGTAATACAACAATGGTTTGACGAGGTTGAGGGTTTTGCATATAACCGAGACGGTTAAACCTCATATGGATCTGTTCCAGGAATCTCACACATCTGCAGTACAGCATACAACACTGGCCTACTTTCTCCCTATCATCTTCGCCCAGGGCTTCTTTATCCCCCCCCCATTTAAACCCTCGCTATCCCAACGCGGTTTTTCCGCCCGCTCAGTCTTTCTGGCCTCAGAGGTGTCTCCGGCAAAGCTCAGCTTAGCATCACATGTGATGAAAACGACCTGCGCGCCATCATAACCTGTGGCAGTTTTCTGCAGAGTAATCCAGAGGCAGTCATTTTAAATGTCTCCGTGAGTGGGCACTCAGCTCTCTAATAGGGGGTTATGATGGTACAAACACTGGGGTGGATAGTGAGAGCAACAAGAGGGTTGATTGGGCAGCAGTGTGGCATTCTCTTGGCCTAATCCACAGTGAAAGTGTATAAATAGATCTCGTTAAATCTGATCCTCTTTGACTGAGCACCTGTGTACCAGATACTATTCGCTCCCTCCCCGCCATGATAAATGATTCATGGCATGTGTCCACACTCCTGATTGCAGGGGTGAGCCCTACAAACTACTTGAGTAAACAAGGATGAATGGGATTTCAGTCAAAATGGGGTTTCCCTTCTGATTTAGGGAGATGAATTTGGATTGTGGTGCGACAACGGGCCAACAACGGGACTGCAGGGAACTACGAGCAGCTTGGGGTATTTCAGTTGCCAATCGTTGTCTCAACAGGTGTTCCCTGCTGTACATTAAAAAGCTGAAGGTGAAAGCTGACCTCAGCACCTTTAAATTTGTTTATAAATGGCTCCAGGCTGGTTTTCCTCTAGTCAAATCTTGTGCAGTTATGTGACCCTTTGATACCAATGCTCTTATCTTCTCTGCACATGGTGCAAAGCTCTCAATATCCTGCAGGCAAATTATCTTTCTCTGTGATCAGGTCCCATCACATTGAACCTCCAGTTCAGAAATGAATCACCTCTGCTCAATCTTGAATCACTAAATATCAGACATTTGCTCTGCATCATTATCAAGCATCACTGTTATCAGCTTCCTGTCATTTGGAGTCATGGGAGCACTGAGCCGTAGTAACAACTGAATGGTTAATGTCTCGTCTCTGCATATTCGTTTGTCATCTACTCATCATCACATTAGACATTAGTTTGCAGCTGATTGCTCAGTCATTTACCAGGGGCAGGGCTTCGTGCGTCCACTGGTATTTCTGTTCAATGGATCAAATTTGTGGGAAATTGCCCGTCGATAATCAACATCAACATTAGCGCAACAACCATCCGTTGGCCCTTCTGCACTGATCCCACCCAACACCTGTTGAGTAAGTGATCTTCAGTGCTTTAAAGCTAACTGACAGGACTGGTTTGTTTATTTGGCAATTAAATAAATGTTTATGGGAAGTTAAAAGTATTTTTCTGGTGTTGATACTTTTTGATCAGTGTTGGTACAATGGATGGCATATGGACAATTTTAGTGAAATGATCAGTTTCACAAACACTCTCACTTGATTTACTGGTATTAAAACTTTGAAACCCAACAGCTTTTAGGATATAGAAAATAAAACAAATAAGGCAACGATCAGTGCAGTAAATATCCTTCATCTATCAGAGGTCATGTTCCTGTTTACATGTCATACGGCAATTGTTGTAATTATCACTGTCTGAGTCATATAAAAGTGTTCACATTCAAGTGGCGTTTCTGAAAGCTCTGATGTAACCGACTCGACTCATAATAATATGCAAGCACTTGAAAAGCCAAACAAACATGGACGTCTTACATCAGCCAACGTACGTCATTCAGGGTAATTAAGCCCAAATGTGATGGTTATATTACCATTGGACATAATTATGCACATCATTATGAGCTCTTGTAAAACATTGCCTTGGTCTTCAGTCTTGCTGATGTGACACTGAGGCTGTTTAGGCTCTGCAGTGGCACCTGTAGGAGCTGTTCTGCAGCAGCGTTGACAAAGACACGAAGGCCGCCTGCGCAGGCATTTCTGCATCGTTGCAGAAGCCCATGCGCATCTGATCGTTCTGTGTGATCAATGCTGCAACGCATCTCTCTCTCTCGCTCTCTTTCTCTCCTCGTCTTTCTCTCTCTCCTGCATGGCTGGTCCTGTATCTCTGTCACTGGGGTAAAGGAGTCCCTCCTGTAGCCATGCAGGACTGTGCTCCTCATCAAATATCTTTTTAGCTCTCGGCTCGTGTATTCAAACTCTCAAACGAGAGAATGCATTTGGTTTTGTGTTGTTTGTATAATGCAAAAGGGTGAAATTGTTATTGACTAACATCATAAAAATTCAGTTGGAAATGGTTCAGTTCTCTGAGGAGGTTATGTAAGGGGACGTCATTGAGTCTCTGACCTTGAAGTGAATTCATGCTCTTCAGGCTGTGTGCGTTTCCACTGACAGCCTCTAATTTGAAAGTATAAACCCAAGACTAATCGGGACATTGAACACTGAAGCTGCTTCCACGCTGAAATATTAGATTTTTTTTCTCTCAAGGTTAAAAACTAGGCTCCATTTGTGAGTCACATGTTGTTGATCACAGTGGCTCCTCATGAGTCACAGTCCTGTATTAACATGACCAAGCAACATAAAAGCATTTTGAAATGTGTGCAAAGAAGCTGCTCATGTTGCTGTGTGCACCATTAGCTACTGTCCACTACTGGGACTGAAGCTTCCTCTGCATCAAAGCAATAAAGTGCTCAGTTAGAAATGTGTCTATTTGCAATAAGTGTAATTGAGTCTATAAATAGGTGGTGAACCAATGACTGTCAGCAGATAATAGCACTTTCTGAACAATATTAACACTCAACATGTACACAACATCTTCAGTAATGACCTCCGGTTCCTTAGATATACTGCATTTGTTTTTTTTACATTATGGTCAGGTTTTGTTGTATTTTTTTTTATTTTGTTTGTCCATACCAAGCGAAGAGAAGTCATAATAATTAGAATTCACCTCCCGAATTTATTTTAGGAAATAAATACCTAATTTAAAATTTAACTACTAAATATTTATTGCTGAAATTTCAAAATTTAAATTCAGCTGACTGAAAACTATCTTGAATTTTCCAGAAGGAAATCCCAGGTCTTTCAATTCCAATTACAAAAATTTAGTTTTGTGTTGTTTTGGGTTTTTTTGTTTTTGTTTGATTAGTTTTTTGGTTTTGGTTTTTTTTTTGTTTTGCTTTTGTTTTGGTTTGTTTCCCTAATTAAGATGAAATATTTGACTGTTCATCTCATTGTTTAATCTGGGTCAAACTATGGGACAGACTAACCTCATGGTTAAAAAGGGTTGATATCAACTTTTTGAAATTTCAAAAAGGGGAAATTATAACCACATAAACTCAGAAAGGATCTTCAAAGTAAAATATTTTAATGCTATGAGTTCACTGGGATCTAAATTAATAAAAAAAAAAAAAAAAAAACAGTTTTATCCAGTAGTGGTTAAATTTCATTTTTGTGTTATTATTATGGGCTCTCTTTGCTTCCCTGATATTCCACTGGTTCATATGATCTCACTGTGTTGTAGAGAAGATTAATATGAGAAGAAAGAAAATCTGTGTTAAGTAGTTTCTTTGTCCAGTGTCCTGTCTAATATTTGCCTCTGTGGTTTTACAGCTGCAGAACGAGCAACAGAAAAAGCCTGATAGGAAGCGGTCAGTCTTCAGGTTTACCACGACCTCACTCCCCTCTCTCATCTCTAACAGGTAAGTAAATGTACATTTCTAATCTTGTGTACTCACCGTTTCAATCCCCCAGATATAGACACACACCCCTAACGCACAAAAAAAATGCATCTTGCGCGGTTTTGAACCTGTTACACCTCAGACACTTAATGTACACACTGAATGTTGTTGACTGACCCTAACAACAGAGGATGCAGTGGCTTGTCTGGTGCAGAAAGCAACAAGAGAGAGCAAAACAGCACAAGAAATCATTAAATGTTTGTTGTCTTTCCTGTGTGAGGTCAGCTCTGTGGTGTTTGGGTGAGAATTTAACTGTTACAGTTGCGAGCCAGAAGGCAGTGATTGTGCTGGCTGAGGAAGTGGTGGCCTGCAGAGAGGAAATGCACAGGAGCAGAGGGAGGGGAGACCTCATTTACCACAGGGCGTTTTATTTCCTGGCATTGGTCAGCAAAAGCACAACCGCAACTCGCAATGTTTAGTCTATATCACAGCCCAACGAGGGGGTCCAGTTTTTAAGATGGACTCGGAGTCGGACAGGTTCAATGTTCTCGCCAACCAATGTGTTCAGCTCTGGGATGACCTAACACTGTGGCTCAGACGTAATATTGGTACCAAAGGTAAGAAAAACGTCCTTTCAGTCCAATTTACTGCAGCCATTAAACTGACGTACATACTTGTGACGCACAATAATTAAACAGGTTTCCCAGGCCTAATGCCTTTCTTCTGAATTCTGGTCTTTCGCTGTGCAGTTGCTCTCTAGCAGGTCAAACGTTTGTTAGTGGATCATCAATAACCTTGGTTTAACTAATATTTGCCTATTTTTAATGTTCTCTCGCTCAGACAATGTTCTTAACAGTCGGAGCAGATTTGTATGTGCTGTCTGTTCAGGTGCAGTCCAACTCCCATAGGCGTAGGTTATCATCTGTAATTGGCTGTAATCAAGATTACAGTGCAATTACATAGGTGGGATTCACCACTAACAAGATACAGTGGCTCTCATTGTTGCCTGTTATGAAAAAGACTCGTCCTTATCATCACAGTAGGTGGTGGCGTTGCAGCTTCTGGTTAATTAACTGTTTGGTCCCTGCCTCACTGAGGGATGTAATTATGCCTGATTAATGCAGGACCATAGGTTTGTTTTTACACTATGGATGAGAGACACAAAGGGTAATTGGTGCCTTTCAGAAAGTCCCTACAGTACAATATGTTCAGTGGCCCAAAGCCACAGTATGTAGACATTACTAATGTAAGTAAACAAGGGGAAGTGCTGTGTGGTTATAAGGGGAAATGGTGCAGATACTTAAGTTTTGAGTTTTTTATTAGCAAGACACACATCTTAATTAAATGCTGTTAGATTGAGATAAAGATGATCTGGTCATGCTATTATTATCTCTATGTTCATCTTTTATACACCACGTTAAGTTGTGGAGAAGATTATTCTCATGTCACATCAGGATGTGAAACCAGAGGAAAAAAAAAAATGTCACCTGCATGGATGACTAAATGGATATCTAGCAAACACACAGGAGATGTTGGATATTAAAGAACAGGCAACAGAATTGGCTCTATAATATTACATTATGAAAATTAGAGAAGTTATCAGTGGATTCACTGGGCTGAGTGTCCAGTGGTAAAATAACTTTAAAAATCCAATAGTGACGTAGCCTCTGAAGGGGCAATGTTAACGCACCACTTGTTTTCTCTCTGTGCCAAATATTTCACTAAATATCATGTTTGAATGAAGCTGTGAGGAACGTTAATATCGGCCGGCTTCTTTAGGTGAACCAGCAATTTCATATCTAACTCTTCTGAGAAAAATAAAATGGCTTCTTTCAGCTGCGTAACATTGTCAGGATGTGCCCCGTTTTATCCACTTCAGATGCCAAAATCTTTGTACGTGTGCTTTTCTGTGGCTGACCCGTGACGGCCTGACAGATCCAAAATGCCTGACAAGATCTAAGAAATTTGATCATGTGACACCTGACCTGATTTCTTTGCACTGGCTCCCAAGACAAGTGAAGGTTCCTCCTGACTTAGAAGAATTTAAACATTTAAATCTCCTGTCTCATAACCCATATGCTCCATATGATTCTGATTTATTCAACTGCTCCTAGATTTAACAAAACATCTATTGGGGCTAGAGTCAGGAATAAAAAAACTGTTCAGATTTTCAAATCAAAGCTTAAAACTCACATTTTCCCTCCATGATCTGACATGATCCTTATAACTTTCACTGGGTAAACATTCAGCTGATTTTTCTATTTATCTCCCCTCTCTAACTGAGCTTTATATTATATTAATGTTCCTGCCTTCGTGATTGAGATTCTACCTGAATGTGTATTTTCAAATGTGCATTTATGTGTCGATTGTTGTTTTAATCTGTAAAATAGTAATAATAATAATAATAATAATAAATTATTTGTATACTTAAGGAATGAGAAACTGACTCTGGTACGTTGTCCAAAGTTTAGGGGCCCCGACAGTAAAGGCTCTGTCAAGTGTATGTGATGTGCACTGTAAATAAATTGAGTGAATTGCATTTTTCATATTAACACAAGGGCAGGTTTGATAAGTTGTGTACCCGTCAAGCTTTTTGAGGTTTTACAGAAACCACATTTACAGAGCAAATCACCGTCTCTCAGATGTTCAAACATTTAAGATGAGTGAGGAGATTGTGAAACTGGACTGTGTGCTGCCTTCAGGCGTCGCATGTCGGACGTGCAGTGACATTTCTGCCAGCTGTGTGAAAACAAGTTGGTCAAATTGTACTGTTTTATGCTTTCTGGTGACTGCGTGAGGACAGGGATGACATTTGACATTAATCCAAACAGGCGGTGTGCTTAGCGGGAAAAGGTCCACAACAATGTGCAGTCAGTGAATATGCTGTTGGTGGAAATGATACTTAGGAATGAGCTGTGGGTGTTTTTTAGTTGCCTGGTCGCTGACCTTGTTTCAAACTCTAATGAAACCAGAGCACTGCAGGATGTATTACTGCCAGATATCACAAACCAGAAACTTACTTACATACAACTGTTGATATACTCGTGGTCAATGTGTGTCAAATAAAGTCAACTTTATTTCTAGAGCTCATTTAAACACAGCATTAAGCTGGTAAAAGTGCTGTACAACAATTAAATACATAAACACAAGTAAAACGTAAACAAAAGTAAATACACCATATCATGAAACATAAAATACAACAGAACAAGAAAGCAAAGGAAGTAAATACACAATAAAGAGAAACTAAAGGGTTTGCGAGCCTAAAAAGGCCAGTGAATAACAATGTGTCTAGATTTAAGTAGAGATGGATGGAGCTCATCTGATGTGAAAAGGCAAGTGGTTCTGCATTTTTGCTGCAACTGCAAAAGCTTTGTTTTAGATCTAGAGGTTGAGTGGCGGTGGATAAGATCTGTAACGTAACGTGGGGCCTGGCTATTTAAAACTTGCGATGCGTCTCGTGTTTCTCAGTACAAGTCAACATCGTTGCAGATGAATTCTGGACTAAAATGTATTCTATCATACATCATCTCTTTGAAATTGAATCGAATTGAATTTAAATCTCCATGTCTGTGTGTTGTTGTTTTTTTTTTTTTTTGCAGGAACAAGCCCACAAGACAGTCCTAGAAATTTCTCTCCTAGTGCCTCTGCTCATTTTTCCTTTGCACGAAGGTAAAACACAAATGTGGATATTTATTTGATTTGCAGCTACACAGATGAGCCAGTAAAGATGTAAATAATGTTGTAGTCGATAAAGATGTTTACTCTGGATATTTTTTCTGCCAGCACAAGTCTAAATATTGAGCCTCTTAAGTCTACTTATTCTCTCAGAAGCAGCATCAATAATGTTTTTATTTTAAACCATTTCTCATCATAATATCATGTAATTGTGTATTTTTATTATAATCCACAGTCATTGCCACAGAGCAGACAGGTAACATCATGTTAGGCTTCTGTTTGCCCTTGAATTTTCATTACCCCACATTTGTGAAGTAGACTAGATCGTAAACCCCCCCCCCCCCTTCATTAGTTTGTCTCACCTCAAATGAGGTTTTATTTTAGATTGTTTTTGCATCTAGTTTCACTTCTACATTCAGTCGTTTTCTTGTTCCTCTCACTTCTGCTTTGTATGTGTAGTGTAACTAAAATACTTCATTATGAACAATGGCAGTCAAAGGTCATCAATCATCTATAACCATGTGATCATTAGGGAAGTAGAAGTTACTTTACATGTTTTGAATACAAACATGGATATGAAGCATATGTCATGTTTTTAAAGTCAATTTTTGCAGATGTGTGTTTGAGCAAAGATGAATTCTTCTCAATGATTTGTAAAGAACTGGAAATATGTTGGTTTTTTTTTTTGTTTGTTTGTTTTTTTTAAATTCATGGGTTCAGTTGGACTGTGCAGGGTGACTGTGTGTGTCTGTGCTGTTTTGTGGCAGGACTGATGGTCGCCGCTGGTCGTTGGCCTCACTTCCCTCCTCTGGATATGGAACCAACACGCCCAGCTCCACCGTCTCTGTAAGCTTCATGCACTCACCCAGTCTGACACAGCTGTCAAGAAACACAGCAAGTCAAACTCAACTGAATTAACTAATCAACTACAGGCCTGTGTCTGTGTCCGTGGTCTATATCTATACTATTCATATATTAAAATTACAGCAGTCGTGAGGTTGAAAAGACTTTGAATCCTCCAGTTTTTAAGGTTAAACTAAAACAATCATGATGTGCCAAGGAGTTTATGTGGGAAACACCAGCTTGTTGCATTTCCATAAGTGATTAATGCGCAATTTCAAACTGCAAATTTAAAAATGTTTAATGGAAACACGTGAATCTGGATACATTTTTAAATATCGCAAAACAATTCATATGCTCACAGTTTTTTCAGACTTTTCTACAAAGGAAAAAAAAGTTTTAGGCAATGACCCAGACTGTGAATGCAGAAAAAAACTCACTGCTCACTCTATATTTATTTAAAAATGATGAAAGGCTGTGTTCTTTATCTGGTCTGCAAACAGTGAGCATATTAATGAGGCAATACCCAACATTTCTTCTTCTGCTGTTTCTCCATCTAACTGATTATCATTAATGTCCTGCAGCAGAGTAAGTTTACAGACGAATCAACTTTAATTTGTCGCAGGTTGTTAAGACACAGTTAATTGTGTAAATTGGAATTAAAATCCTAGCTCGTCAACTGCAAATTTCAAATTGTGATTTCGATATGAAAACATGATTTAATAATATGAATTTGGGTTTAAGTCGCCCAGAGGAACCAAAGAGAAAGTGAAATTAAAATGACTTTAATGTGGAATTCAGTGTTTCTCACGCTGGCGCTGTTCACATGTGTGGTGATTAGTCTCCTCTGAGGCTGCATATGGAGAGTCTTTGTGAACAAACACTGACGAGAGGCCAGAGATTTGTTCCAGAGAAAACATGGCTGACGAGTCGTCGCACACAGAAGCACGTACCCTCCACTCCCCTGTTTCACTCGCTCTTATTGTGTCGACTTCCTCTGTCTGCATCTCCCTCTCCCACTCTAACTTTGACTCTGAAAGAAAATGATTGTATTCAAATATATCAGCTTTTAGGAAGCAGTCACAAAACATGCATGCGACACATGTTCACACACTTACGCATATTTACAGGAAGCGACATGGGGCTTGGAAATTACCCGTGTTTATATTGTGTTTTTTTTGTGTGCAGACATGTACATTTTCTATCCACTATGGAAGGAAGCATATTCATGTTTCTCAAGTGAAATGTTAGTCATTAGTGGAATTAGTAGGAATTACCCAGTAATGGCTTTAGGTAGGTGGGAAGGATCACGCGCATGATTCAGTTTCTTTGTAACTGTCGTGCCTCTACGTCAGTGATAGTCAGAGATAGAGGCATATTGTTTCTTCTTATTTGTCCATCTTTTCGCTGAATTGTTGTGGATGCAATATCTCAGTAACGCCTCCACGGACGACTTCAAATATGGCACAAAGGTTCACTAGGCCTCAGGGATGAAATTAGTAGATTTTCACAGTTAAAGTGGTTCAAGGTTTCAAGGTTAAGGTTGCAGTGACCTCACAAAACACATTTTTGGAATCGTGACCGCGATGCCTCAGTAACAAGGGAATTTCTTAAGATTTGGTACAAATGTTTACTTGGACTAAAAAACAGACTGATCAGATTTTGGTGGACAAAGGTCAAAGCCACACAAGACACTTTTTAGTCATTATTCAAGACACACAGCAATTATTATTATTTCATAAACAGGGATGTAATCTGAGTGGCAGAGGGAATACAAGGCAGAATTTCAGTTTCAAGATGTGTCACACTTTTATTTGTTACTGCATGTTGTTATTGAAGAGGCTTTCGAGGAATAGTAGTCACATATAGGAAAGATGCCTATTCACCTTCCTGTTGGTTGATACCACTTTCATAGGAGCCAAGCTCAGCATAAAGACTGGAAACGGGAAGAGACACCACCCCTAAAGCTTGTTTACTCCCACATTATGTCTTGCGTGATCTGTTCTGGCATGCAAAAGTGAGAGGCGCTAAGCTAAGATGCTTCATTCAGAGACACAAGATCTTATCATTTACAAATATTTCCTTTTAAAATTTTCTTTAAATTTGGGAGTTTCTTTTCAGAAACTGCCAAAACTCAGGACTGCTTGGTTTTTTTGTTTTGTTTTGTTTTTGTTTGGTTTTTTTTTTTTTTTATCCACATAAAAAATTTTGCCATCTTTTTTTTTTTTCTTTTCATGTTGAATATATATTTGTTTCATTTCCAGTCATCCTGTTCATCACAGGAGAAGCTGCACCAGCTGCCCTTCCAGCCTACGCCTGATGAACTGCACTTCCTCTCCAAGCACTTCTGCACTGAGAGTATCTCCGGGGATGAGTGCCGCAGAGCGACGGCCATGCGACCCCGCTCACGCAGTCTCAGGTATTAGTTTAACCCCACACATGCAGTAACGATGTTGGCTCTCAGACACTGATTTTATTCTAATTTGTTCTTCAGCCCTGGAAGATCTCCATCATGTTACGACCACGAGATTATTATGATGAATCACGTCTACAAGGAGCGGTTTCCTAAGGTAAAGCATCACAATGAGTTTCCCCCAGCCGCGTCCAGTCAATAATTATCTTACCAAACTTACACCTCCTGTTCCTCCTGCAGGCCACAGCTCAGATGGAGGAAAGGATTCAGGAGATCATCCGCAGCAGCTCTCCAGAGAGCGTCCTCCCTTTGGCAGATGGCGTGCTCGGCTTTGCCCACCACCAGATAATTGAACTGGCCCGTGACTGTCTGGAGAAGAGCCGGCTAGGACTCATCACCTCCAGCTATTTCTGTGAGCTCACTGACAAGCTGGAGAGGCTCGTTCAGGAGGTGAGCGCATCTTCAATCATCGTCATCGAAGAGCTTTTCGGATGACAGTTCATCCAAACACATCATACGCCTCCGTTTTTCTCGGCCGAGAGACGGCATCAAAATGTTGTGGAGACAGTTAATGGCGTGCATCATGTATCACTGTTACGTTTGAGTCACAGTACCCATCATCTGGTTTTCTGAAAAATACACGCCCAGTAATCTTTCCTTAAAACGATCTGGATGAAAGAATATTCTGTGCATTGCACAATAAAAAACTCACTTTGCTTCTGTGTTTCCTAATCCAGAAGTGACATGTCCCTATTGTTTTGTGAAACACATACAAAACTATAAGATCCTAATGAATATTATTATTAAAGGAACATCAATGTTACCAATATTACTGATAACAGACAGTTTGAAAATTGGGTTAAAAATCTTTATTTTGCAAAAGATTGATTATTTTTCAGGGTTTTTTTTAGAAAAAGCTTTTAGGACTCGATACCTATCAAGTGTTTTTCAAAGATTATCTGATATTCGTTGTTCAGTATATTGACAACACATGATGAGAGCCGTGCTGCCAGTCCCTGATAATATGTGAAGTGCTGACGTCCTGTATCTTCTGTGGTTGGTTGTGTGTAGTCCACAGAGAGATCAGAAAGCGAGGAAGTAAACTTCATCAGAGAGCTGGTGAAGAAGATCCTCATCGTCATCGCCCGGCCTGCTCGACTGCTGGAGTGTCTGGTACGGTTCATATCACTAAACTGAGTCTTCTGTCTTGTTCAGCAGGACAGCTCAGCTTAACGCCTCAAACTTTCAGCAGGTGCCAACATCACTTTAGTCTCCTCCTTCATTGTTAATGCCACTTTTGTCATTATTCCTGCCTCCATTTTTAGCCGGGTCTGTCTTGTAAAAGAGATCATGGAGGTCAAGAGTCTTTCTGGTTACATTAAGTGGTAGAGCTTTATTGTGAAGTTCAGCTCACACACTACTTTCCTGTTTTGGTTCGTGCCAAATATTTCCCTCAGGGGTTGGTGGAGACCAAACAGGGTGCTAAAAGAGGGCAAACAATGGATTTACATTCATCAGGTGTCCAGACTTACGACCCCAAATGAACAATAACGTAGCTCCTGTGTGTGCTAACAAGCTCACCCTGTCAATTTAAAAGGTGATAGTAGTGTAGTGTTCACAACTGGACATATAAAAAGCACGAATGTGTACGTCTGATCCAGATAGAGTAGTAAAACCACAGAAACACCAGGTCTGGGTTTAAAAGGCACAGATTTGTTGTTGACCTCTGTCTGTCGTCTCAAACTCTTCAGGAGTTTGACCCAGAGGAGTTTTACCACCTTCTGGAGGCCGCCGAAGGACACGCTAAAGAGGGCCAGGGCATCAAAACGGACATCCCTCGTTACATCATCAGCCAGCTGGGACTCACACGAGATCCTCTGGAAGGTACACTCAGTTTATCATCATCATCAGTGATAATAACAACGGGACTGTTGCCGTTCTTCAGCAAGAAATGACATATAATCATTATTACATATGAAGAAAACTTGTTATCTCACTATTTTCAGGGTTGATATATAGCTCCACTCAAGTCTGACAGTTCCTACATTGACAGCAACATGACCAGGCTGAATACAGGGCGACTGTTGTATCGAGGCTGTGAAGGAATGAAAGAACTGAGCTCAACTAAAAGACAAAAGACACTCTTGACTAATGTCCTGTAGTGAACAGACTGTCTTTTTAATGACCCTCTGTCTCTCCAGATTCAGTTACCAACAACATTCATTATGACTAATTAGAAAGGAATGGCCTCCCCACAGACCTTATACAGATCCACACAGGCTGGCTCATCAGCCCATCTCTCCATTCAACTCCCCTGAGTGTCTCCTGTGTTTCGTTTGCCCGGCGCCTCGTGTGCCTGAAGCGAACCTACAAGGAAGGACAGATGTTAAATAGCAGTGAAAATGTGTTTACAGGTTCTCGGGGGACGAGACAAACAACTCCCCCTGTGAAATTACACACATGGACTTTGGCATGGTTGCACACAAACACACACACACACACACACACACACACACACACACACACACACACACACACACACACACACACACACACACACACACAAAAAAAAAAAAACAACGTAAAAGATGCAAGGTGGTTTATAATGAGCACTGGTTCTGGAGTGGCGATTTTCAAAATGAGCGTTGGACATGTGTTTGTGTTGCTACGTCTCTGATTTCCACCTCATTTATTCTCAATTCAGATTATCTTGGAGTCAGCACCTCAGGCTTAATAGGTGAATAAAGGCTAAAGGCTGCAGTTTTTGTTTTGTTTATATGTTTTGATTTCTCAGCATTCAGGTTTCCTTTGTCTCAAAAACCTCACTGCAGAATATTTATTTTACAGCAGCTATTTTTTATATCTCTGAAATCATTTGATTGGACTGTTTTATGGTCGTTAATTTTATTTGCTCATTTATTTGATTGTGTTTTGAATACTTTTTATTCTTCTGCATTAGTCTCCTTTTTTCTATATAGTGGCTAAATAAGTAAAGTTTCATTGACTGGTACATTTTTTCTGTTGTCTCTGTAGAAATTGCTCAGCTGACCAGCTGTGACAGCGGGATTGCAGAAACCCCAGAAACAGATGACTCTGTAAGCCCTCAGAAACTGATTATTTTATTGATCTACTCCATCTTTACTGCAGGCGCAAAACAGATTTTATCTTTTTGATTTGTTTGAGTGTTTGTCTCTCGTCTTGCGCCTCAGTCTCAGAGCCTGAGCACAGCCTTGCGGTGCCGACGGAAACCCCGTGAGCTGGACTTTGAGATGACAAAACTCATCAGTAACGGTGCCTATGGGTAAGGACATGTCATTTTTAACAAGATTATCTAATCTGTGATAGTAGAGGGCTTGTTATTTGCAACAACAAAGAATCTGTTTTTATTTATCGCCCTCTGCCCGTTCCCTCCCTGTTCACACCAGATGTTAATTACAATGGCTATCAAAACAGATTTGACGATCAATACTAAATTTTACAACCTATTCTTAAAGCGTTGCTGTCCTAAGCAGTCCCCACCCCCCCACCCCTCACCCCCACCTGATTTGTAAACTCCTTATCACACAGAGCCGTTTACCTGGTTCGACACAAGGAGACGAAGCAGCGGTTTGCCATGAAAAAGATCAACAAGCAGAACCTGATTTTGAGGAACCAGATACAACAGGCTTTTGTGGAGCGAGACATCCTCACCTTTGCTGAGAACCCTTTTGTGGTGTCCATGTACTGCTCCTTTGAGACCCGGCGGCACCTGTGCATGGTTATGGAATATGTTGAAGGTCAGCAGCTGGGTTTATTTTTTTGCTTTTTATTTATATTAACGCTTTTTATGTCATGAGAACAACAGGCAGGGGACAAACGTATAACAACGGCAAGTCAAGGCAAATTTGCCTTATATAAAATAAAATATCTGTTTTAGGAGATGCAGATGTTTGACAGTGTTAATAAAGAAGCCGTCAGTAGGAGGCTTTTCCTGAAGCCAGTATTTTCTAACTGCCTTTTTACTTGCTGCCAACATAATCTTTAGGAGATAGGCATCGTCTTTGCTTAATCCATCATGAATATGTCCGAGATAGAGGGATGTGAATGTCATATTGATAACAGGGTTTTTGAGAGCAGTTCGCGCTCTCTAATCTCAGCCACATCTTTAACTTCACTCACATTGATCTCTGCAGGGGGAGATTGTGCCACCCTCCTGAAGAACATGGGCCCTCTGCCTGTGGATATGGCCAGGATGTACTTTGCGGAGACGGTCCTGGCTCTGGAGTATCTCCACAACTACGGCATCGTCCACAGGGACCTCAAACCAGACAAGTGAGACTTTTCACTGCCAGGAGAATGAAAATGTTGACACTCTTATTTTGTAACAACATAAAACACGTCTTTGAATATGATAACAAAAATGTTTTGCGTCCTTCACCTTTGCCAGTTTATTTGTGACAATTAAACAAGGAAAGCATTTGAGATGATTAATGCACATGATATTTATTGTACAGCCCTAACTCCATGGAGGTAGCTGCGGCATCAGGCTGTTTGACCTTGATACACAAATTTGATGAATGATGACACCTAAATTCTGTGTTTCAAAGCAATGATGGCGCTAGGCCCAGAATTTCATTTGGCCATGTGAGTCGGCCCACAGCTCCACAACCACTCAATCGACTACCGTCAGATTTCGTGCAGACATTAATGCATCTCAGAGGGTGAATCCAAATCATTTTGGCGGTCCCCTGATTTTTCCCCTTGGGCCATGATGAGGTTTGGAGTGAAACACCTCCACAGTTACAGGATAAGTCAAATACATATCTCTGAAACCAAAGTATAATCTATATCAGTAACAAAAAACAAACATGGCTGCCATGATCTGCTGTTTGTCATGTGTAATTCATTGTTTTATTGTGCATTTCTTTGCTTCTCGTCCTCACAGTTTGCTGGTTACATCAATGGGTCACATCAAGCTCACAGACTTTGGGTTGTCCAAAGTTGGGCTGATGAACATGACCACGAACCTTTACGAGGGACACATAGAGAAGGATGCCAGAGAATTTTCTGACAAGCAGGTGAATCTCACTAAACTGTACAGGACGTTCATACCAATAATTCGGAAAGATCATCGTGTTTAGAATAGGGAATAATATTTTCCTTTTTCCTGTATAGGTGTGTGGAACCCCAGAGTATATCGCTCCTGAGGTCATCCTGAGACAAGGTTACGGGAAGCCGGTGGACTGGTGGGCAATGGGCATCATCCTCTATGAGTTCCTCGTGGGCTGTGTGCCTTTCTTTGGAGATACGCCAGAGGAGCTGTTTGGACAGGTCATCAGCGGTCAGTGTCTCCACTTCTTCTTATTCTTCTCACGAGAAGTTTTGTAAAATCTGCTTCTCCAACCCAACTAATAGTTTCTCAGTCTAACACATTTCCTTTACAATTTAACCCTGTACATTCAGCTTTTTATCTATTTTCCCAACCATTACATATAAAATTATAATTACATTGCATAGCATTCAAAATTTCACTGTATGAAAAAATTGATGTATTGGATTTTATTGTTTTCTTTTGTTTTTGTTTTTGCGACTGTATCATTTGTAAAACCCATTAGCTCCTTAATTTCTCATCTTCTCTTAAAGAAGAAAAAACCCTAGGTATTTATTATTTTCTGTCAGTTTATCAAGTGCAGACTTTTAAACGGCATATTTCTGCTGCCAGAGGTGTTTCTCAGCATCTGGTATGTAGATTCTGTTGAGCACATCAGGAGAAATTCCCAAACCTCACTGAGATATGAATTAAACATTTGCAGTGACCACATGGAATTAGTTAGTGTGCATATTTCTCAATTTATTGAAGACTGAGATTTCCCTGTGGGCCAGTAGAAAAACAGATGGCAGTTAAGTGGGTTTAGCTTGGCTTTAGACCACAAGCAAAGTTTTAATATTATGATGATGTTACTTCATTCTCTTGTAGCCTCATGGTGACAGCAGTGCAGAGAAAAATCTTCATCTCGAAAACAAGCACTTTTATCTTGTCAGCGTTGCGGCTCAGATGGATTGTTTTATGTGGAGTTGTTGGGTAACAGCCTCTATCTGTGCCATGGAAATGAATGACATGCCATGACTGATTTGGTATGCTCTCAATCAAACTGTACCAAGCCTCTGAGAGTGACTGTTAATTAAAAGGGCCTGGGCGCACTGAATGCATGCCACCGTGTCCTCAGGCCTCGCATGCATATTCATAGCCCCCCTCCCAAATTTGATTAAAATGGGGGGACAAACGGTGCATGGAGCAGACAATCAGCATGGCACAGACAGGCTCCCCTATTCACAGCTTATCCATGAGGCTTTTCACTAAAAGCTAGACCGCATGTAAATTGTCTCATTCAACGTTATGCTTACATCTTAGAACTAGCTTTCATTTGTCTGACTTTGCTGGTGACGCTGTTTTGAAAGGAGCACTTTGGAGTGGAGCGTGGCAGATGTCAGTCGTAGCTGGTCACAATTTGGGGGAAACTTGCTTTTAAATATAAAATGCAATTTAAAACATATAGACATTTACTCTTGAAAAATCATGATCTATTTGATCTACAGTTATCAATCAAAGATGCATGTCACGCAGGCAGCAATGGGGGGGTAAAGGACACACCACCGCAATGTCATAATACACATTTTCAACATTTAGAACAACTTGTATATTTCAGTCATCCCCAGATTTGCAATGAATTCCAATGAGAAATGGCAGCTGAAGCAGTAATAACTTAATCACAGACTGCATGAGGCGACAGCATGGATTAAAAACACAGAAGCCCCCTTCTCCTCCTCCTCCTCACACGAGTAACTGCTGCTTGCTTACACGTTAAAGCACAGACACACACAGATGTGTTTTGTGTGTTTAAAACCTCATATCAGATAAGGAAACAGGAAATATGTCAGCACAGGGTATAACAGGTATTTACAGCATCATGACACTGAACATTTAGTTCAGCGTAACATTGAGATGCATCCAAAGTCATCAGTTTACGCTCCTATCGGTAAGACTCATGTCAAGTCTCCACAGCCTGACAAACATTAGCAATATTAACAACCATAAACCTGCAGTAACACTTTCTATCTAAAATTAAAAGCTCTGTCCAGATCACTAGATGCAAAAACATTACTTTGAGCTAACAGTGACACATCCTTCCCAGGATATTGACTCTTTACTTTGCCGTTACTGCAATATAAGGCTTTAAAACAACTTCTTAGTTTGATCTTTCTCAGGTGTTCTACCTTATTTTCTTCTCCTCACTCATATCCACACGTATAACTACAACCAAGCTTCGTGGACTACATGCTTACTTCAAACCGGTTGCATGCGTTGTGTGTTTCTAGATGAGATCAACTGGCCGGAGGGAGAGGACGCCCCGCCTCCCGACGCTCAGGAGCTCATCACCTTGCTGCTCAGACAGAATCCTCTGGAAAGAATGGGCGCAGGTACAAACACAAAGAGCAGAGCAAATGTGGCACAGCCAGTAACTCGGCCAGGACTCGACAGGCCACCATAAATTCTCATGTGACCGTCGGTGCCACCTCAGCACCGCTCATTAGTCCAAGTCACCGGGGAAGAAATTGAGGTCATCCAACGGCAGAGCAGTTTATCCTGTGGCCTAGTCACCTCTTCCCTTTGATGAATTGCAATTATTACCTTGCCAGTACATGAATCTAGTTCCATGCATGATCAGGCAGTGTGAGCGTGTAGCTCTGCAGACTGGAAAAGTCACCATGACCCGGGACGAAAGCTTTTAATCAGGCGGATGCATGTGGCCAGTTCAGTCCGAGGACAGCTGGACCTCCTTGTTCCATCTAGATCTCCCAGTCGCCAAGCTGCCACTCACAAAGGCTCCCGCTATTCCACGAAAGGTCACAGGCAGGAAATTGTACTGCATAATTTATGGTCATGATATGCAGGTTTGGCCTGTAGGCCTGCCACTGGGGAAAAGGAAAACCATAGCGTAAGCATTTCTTCACCTACTGTGTCTAACTGAAACAGAGTTCAATGTCAATGCTCAAGTATGTTTTGTTTTTTTTTTTTTTGGTTGGTTTTTTTTTTGGGGGGGGGGGGTCCACATTAGTCCTGAATATCATATTCAAACTCATAACTCATTTGTATTTACACCATGTGCAGGTGGAGCTGCTGAAGTGAAGCAGCATCAGTTTTTCCATGACCTGGACTGGAACGGGCTTCTGAGGCAGAAAGCTGAGTTTATTCCTCAGCTCGAGTCTGAAGATGACACCAGCTATTTCGACAGTGAGTTAGCCAACACATTAACACCATGTAGTGACTCCACTACTAGCTTGTAAATAAAGGGAGTGGAAATTGAGCAAATGAGCCTGGGGTTTGTTGAACTTATGATCCACTTTCCTCTGCTGAAGTCACCTTGTGGCGCTAAAAATATCCTGTAATAACAATTAAAAGAGTATAAACTTCCCATCATTCCCAGCTCGCTCTGAGAGATACCATCACCTGGAGACAGAGGAGGAGGACACAAATGATGAAGACTTCAACGTGGAGCTGCGGCAGTTCTCCTCTTGTTCTCACAGATTCTCTAAGGTGTGTCCCCGATCTCCTCTCTGGTCTTAGACAAACACATCATCATCATTGCTGCTAAAGATGTTAGTGATGTAAATGAGTTGATGCCCTCATCTTTCCTGACACTTTTCTCGTGGGAAAGAAAGCACGAGCAATTATTTCATATGGAGATTTGCGTCCGCCCGCTCCCCCTTTACCCCTACAGTATTAAACATAGATTTCGGCTTTGCATATATTTTCCACTTGCAAATCAGGTTTTTTTCCTTCTTCTCCCGGTGATGTGGAACACGGTACACAATACAGTCATACAAGCTGGGAGTCATTGTTGTGCTGCATTGCAGTATGCTCCCCTCTCACATCAAAACAAAGCATTACAGCGTGTCTCAAAAAGCAGCAGGGCATCTTAGAGGAAGTGTTGAGCTCTGCTGAACCTTCTCCTCAGCTGCACCTTTACTCCAAAGACACGAAGAAGTCTGCATTAACACAGACGGCACAGTCTTCCTGGTCTCCCCTCTGCTGCAAATGTTATAAACCAGCTCACAGTAACCATTTCACCATCTTTACAGAAGAACAACATTAATCACGTATATTTGTAACTTATTTCGGATCTGACAATTTAAAGCCTGCATGCGCTAAAGTGAATGATTGTTTCTGTGTTTGTCAGGTGTACAGCAGCTTGGATTTGTCCCGTGGGCACCTGGAGGAGAAAGGAGAGACGGAGGAGAAGAAGAGTGAGAGCCCACTGACTGTGGACTCTCTCAGCTGGACGCCAGACTTTGCAGAAATGTATGCATGCCTCCACCTTTCATAAACATGATGCAGCATCCTGTAGAGATTAAACATGCAGCTGAATGCAGAATGACCTCACATGTCACATTAAACACAAGATAGATACCTGCAGCAGAAATGTATTTGTTGTTGGAGTATGGCTGCTGGTTACAGTGATTATATAGAACCTCTATTCCTGTACCTGCACATTAATGTAGAAATACTGCATTATTGTACTATATTATATTGTATTACTATATTGTACTCATTCGTGTATGTTGTTCATCTCATGAGCATCCTTTCTCTCTTTTGCCTCCAGGCCCTCGTTGTCCCACTCGACAGACACAGAGAGTATGAGTCAGGGCCCCCGTCCCAGCTTGTTACCAAAGTTTGCCATCTCAGCTGAGAGCGAAGGAGACGAGACCTCAGGCCTTGGTGACCCCAGCAAGGCCTCCTTCTCCATCGGGGAGCTCCCGCAGGATGAGCCTGATGCCACCACTCCGGGCAGCACCCACAGTGGAGCCACACTTTCTGGTACGTCTGGACATTCACAACTTGCCTGTGCTTGGTTTTCATATGACAGATCAGTAAGTTGTAAGATATCTGGCCTGAAACAGTCAAACAACTAACGAAACGAAATGCTGTCAGCACTGTATTTTGACTAATTTTCAGTTAAGCTACTTGTTTCATGCAATATATTTTCTGAGAACCAGAAGAAAAATATTGATTCCACTCTCATGATCACAGGGCCAGTATATAATCAGCTACAGCCAATAGCTGATTATATTGTCTTAGCATAAATATGGCTAACACATGTTAACGGCTAGTATGGCCCTATTCAAAGGCAGCAAATATCACTTAGCATCCTTTTTAAAGCTCACAAAATACCACGCTATGTCTATCATACGGAAACAAAATTTTTATCTTGGTTCTATGGGGGTTATGTGCTGGATTATTTCTTGGATTAGAGCTGTGACTTCCTGACCTCCAGCAGAGACTTCTGTTGCTGCTCCCAGCCAAGAAACAGTCCAGCCTACAAACACCCTCCCCCTCAGCCAGGCTACCTTTATCCCCTTTTCCAGTCTTTGTGCTAAGATAGGCTACCTGGCTCCTGGCTGTAGCTTCATATTTACTGTACAGAGATGATGGTGGTATTGATTTTCTCATTCCAAAATGTCAAACAGTTTCTGTAATCGATCTGAGCTGTGTGCTTCACTCAATACACACCATTTGTAATAATTAGGGAGTTTCTCAGAACATCTGGACCAGTTGACACCCAGAGGTGAAGGGGTGGAGAGCCCCGACGGTACCAGTCATACCTCCACAGACCAGGCTGCTCAGACCACCTCACTGCGGCCCGAGAGTGCTGCAGAGAAGAGCGGAGCTGTGGCCAAAGTCCCAAAGTCGGTGTCGACCAGTGCCCTTTCCCTCATGATCCCTGGAGGTGAGTCCAAGAACGATGAGTGATGAAAAATATGATCACAACCAGTTAGGTAAAGGTTGAAGTATATCAGAGGGGTGATGTGTCAAGAATTACAATAAGAGCAACAGACTTTAAACGAATAAGGTGAAAGAGAGGAGAGCGCACTACAGATGTGTGAAAAATTGGCCCAAAGTGACACCTGCTGTGAGTTTCATTTTATAGAGCAAGTAGCTGAGTACAAGCTGCTGACAAAGAGAGTAAGCAGGCAGGGCAGGAGCAAGAGGTCTTCACTGCTGGGAGAGAGAAAATCCCATTAGTTTCACCCACAGCAGGAGCAGAATGAACCAGGCTCATGGGCTTTATAGCATCAACCCACCACTGACTGCAGGGGCAGTGCAAGTCTGATTGATTAAATAAAAGAACCTGCTCAGGTCATCTCTTATCTTTCCAGATATCTTTGGGGTATCTCCGCTGGCCAGCCCCCTATCTCCTTACTCCCTCTCCTCAGACCCTTCCTCACGTGACTCCTCTCCGAGCCGAGACTCCTCCCTCTGTACGGCCAACCCGCGGCAGCCCGTCGTTATCCACAGCTCTGGGAAGAAGTTTGGCTTCACGCTGAAGGCGATCCGTGTGTACGCTTGCGACAGTGACAT
This sequence comes from Rachycentron canadum, assembly GCA_038496675.1. Taxonomy (NCBI): domain Eukaryota; kingdom Metazoa; phylum Chordata; class Actinopteri; order Carangiformes; family Rachycentridae; genus Rachycentron; species Rachycentron canadum. The sequence continues at coordinate 18,508,963 of CM076666.1, forward strand.
CTACACCGTCTATCACATGGTCTGGGTAAGGATCGCTTCAACCTGCAGGAGACCAGCTGTGATCACTTCACTAATCTATAAGGATGATTTCATCCCTGTGGGGGGTCTTGTTCTGCACCCAAGTAGACTCTGGTCTTTGTTTTCACACCACAACACATATGCAAAATCCAGTGCACGGATTTTCCCTTAAACGTCGGAAAGTGCAAAAGAGAGCAACCAGAGTTGCAAAATGTAATATCGATAATTGAATAATTGTTTCAGTCAATTTTTAATCACAAATTCTAAAAATTCTCTGGTTCAAGTTTCTCTCATTTAATATTTTGCTGTTTTTCTTTGTTATATTTAACAGGCAATTAAAAATCTTTAAGTTTTGAGCAATCGGTCGGACAAAACAGCATCACTTTTCATAGATGATTGATAAAAATAATCCTACAGTTAATGGATAAAAATAATATGATCCAGTTTTACTCTGTTAGCCATCCTCTTCATCTCGTTTTTCGTGGTTAGTTCTTTTTAAACACAAGATTAAAAAAAACATTTATTAAAGAATTTTATTTATGCAGCACTGATGATGCAGGGTTACATCGTTGCATCGTGATGCAATGCATGACTTGTTTTTTCTGGTTTCTGCCCCAAATGAAGAGAACTCCAGATGTGAATGTTCCCTGTGAAGAGAAACCAATCGTAATAAATGCCTCTTGTGTCTGTTCAGAACGTAGAAGACGGAGGACCTGCACATAAAGCAGGACTCAAAGCTGGAGACCTCATCACTCATGTCAACGGAGAATCGGTCCACGGTCTAGTCCACACTGAGGTGGTGGAGCTGCTGCTCAAGGTAAATGGGAATGTGTTTATCTTCAATCTGCAGCTTTTCACTCCTTATTTTGTTTTCAAACATATATATATATATATATAT
>CM076666.1:18510278-18547435 GCA_038496675.1 Rachycentron canadum
ACACACACACACACACACACACACACACACACACACACACACACACCTCAGGTTAATAATGACAGCCGTCATTACAGCAGTGGTTCCCAACCTGATGGGTCACAAAGGTATTCTACATGAGGCACAAATCGTTGGCAATGAAAGGATATAATTATATATAGAAAAAAGAAAATATCAATAATGTTTTTAAATCTTTTAAAGAAAAAATATCTTTAAAAACATTTAAAATGTTTAAAACCATTTTTTTTCCTCTTGTACTATGTTCTCACACTGTGATTAGCCAGTGATAGGAACTTTTTTCTATCTCAGTCAGCTTGTGTGCTAAAAGATCATTGGGACAACATTGTTGTATTCCACTTTTACACTTTAATTTCAAAGCCTGGGTATTGGCTGAATGATGAAACCACAGTCCTATAGCCACAGACATGGTGTCCTCCCCTTTCAGAGCGGTAGCAAAGTGGCCATCTCCACAACCCCCTTCGAGAACACTTCAATAAAAACCGGCCCAGCCAGGAGGAATAGCTACAGGAGCAAGATGGTCAGATGTGCCAAAAAGCCCAAGAAGGAGAAGACACCAGAGAGGTACAAGTCCTTTACAGAAACATCACAGAATTGAATTATCTCCACAGCATAAGTGTGGTTTCTAAATGTAAATACGTTAAAACTCCAGCAACAGAAGAAGTCTATTAGACTGACCAGTTTTGGCCCTGATAACCCTGATAATGGTGGAAAGCCAAACCACGTCTGTCTGATAAAGTTTACTGCAACTGTTGCTGGAGTTTTGACTTTTGACCTCTTCCTCTCAGTAAAATTTGCTGTGCTCATACTGTCTTGTGTACACTGCGGAAATACACAGAGGAGAAGTTTTGTCTGTTTGAGAGGTGACGGAACGTGGAAAGAAAAAAAAAAAAGTGTCTGGATGTTACTGTTTCCTGTTGGCCTCTAGGTGGCAGGTGGACAACACTGAAGGAAGATTTGAAAGTTTAATTGATCTGTCTACAACATCAGCAGGTTGTTCTGCTTTTAAAGGAAGGAAGTGCAAGGAAATATATTAAATAGAAACATAAACAACCTGCACTCTGCACTTAAGAGCTTTTATATGACAGTAGAATTTACATAAATCTCTCATTCTCCAGTTCTGAATAGCACAAGTTCATATTATACTAGTTACTTGACTAGGAAAGTTAAGTTTATTTGTATTGCACCATTCAGACACAAGGCTTCACAGAGGCATGGGAATACATTCATGATAAAACATTAAATGACATTAAAATGAAATTTAAATACTTTGAAATTGTTTGATCCAGGTTGCATAAAAGGTATTTTATAATTTTTTTAAGATGCAAGATTAAAAAGATTACATGTGAGTTACATGTGTGACGTATTGGTAAGATGCAGCCAATAGTAACATTTTAAGGCCTGATTTAAATGAGCTGACAGTGTCATCAGATCTCAGGTGTTCAGGATGTTTGTTCCACAGGTGAGGAGCAGAGAAACTAAAATCTGCTTCTTGCTTGGTCCTGATTCTGGGGACACTGAGTAAACTTGATGCTTCGTCATACAAGTAGATCAGATCAACACCTGCTTCAAGCACCATTCAGCTATCAGTTCGCTCCATAAGATTTTAATCTATTGCCCTTTTCTTTTGTAACTGATGATTATTTCAAACGTGGACTTATTTCTTTTTTTCTTTGTGCTGCTTTTCTTTTCCCAGGCGACGCTCCCTTTTCAGGCGTTTTGCCATGCAGCCGTCTCCTCTCCTGCACACGAGTCGCAGCTTCTCCTCTCTCAACCACTCGCTGTCCTCTGGTGAGAGTCTCCCTGGCTCCCCCACCCACAGCCTCTCCCCTCGTTCCCCTACCGCCGCCTTCCGCCCTGCACCAGATTTCACCCAGTCAGGTGGAGGTCTTAACTTACTCTGATGAGCCTGACTATCGTTCAGATGTTTTGCTGTTTATAGTTGTTTCATATGTTCTGCTTGATTTAATTACTGATATCTGCTGTTTTTATCCTTGTTAACTTCCAGGTGGGAACTCCTCCCAGAGCAGCTCCCCCAGCTCCAGCGCTCCAAACTCCCCGGCAGGCTCAGGCCACATTCGCCCCAGCACCCTCCACGGCCTCGGCCCCAAAATGCCAGGTCAAAGGCTTCGTCAGGGACGCCGCAAGTCTGCTGGTAGCATTCCCCTCTCCCCTCTGGCTCGCACACCTTCACCCACCCCTCAGCCAACATCTCCCCAGCGCTCACCTTCTCCTCTTCTTAGTGGACACTCTGTTGCCATTTCCAAGACAACTCAAGCCTTCCCAGCCAAGATACATTCCCCGCCCACAATTGTGCGCCATATTGTCCGTCCCAAAAGTGCAGAGCCGCCTCGGTCACCCCTCCTAAAACGAGTCCAGTCTGAGGAGAAGCTTTCCCCCTCTTACACTGGAGATAAGAAACACCTGTGTCCCAGAAAGCACAGCCTGGAAGTGACCCAAGAAGAGGTTCAGGATGAGGAGCTGAGGCCTGGGGAGAGAGATTACACTGTCCTGCAGAGTGTGGAAGAAGCCGTCTGCGAGCCACTGGCGATCACCCGCGTGCGACCTGTTGAGCAGGGCTGCTTAAAGAGGCCCATCAGTCGCAAGATGGGCCGGCAGGAGTCTGTGGAGGAGCTCGACAAGGAAAAACTGAAGTCTAAGATGGTGGCGAAGAGGCAGGACTGGTCAGAGAGGAGGGAGTCTCTGCAGAAGCAAGATGCCCTGCGAGAGTCTGACTCATCCCCCATGTGTGGGGACGAGAGGGATGAAAGTTTTCTGGTCCGAGGCCAAAACAAATCCCAGAGCAACCCTGAGTGTGGTCCTCTGGAGCCCAAAGCTGCCAGCACCACTCTTAAAGATGTCCTGTACAAGAAACTCACCACCCGAGTCTCTGAGGGCATCACTGAAGTATCTGGAGGCAGCGGTGAGAATGAAGGAGGACTCAGAGCTCTCTGCTCTATTCACCCAGAGTGGCAGCACTCCAGACAGGGTAAAGACAACATGAAGCCAGACAGGCTGGACTTCAAAGCTCCCAACATCGAGTTCACCAGGAAGAGGTTGTCGTTCGAGGAGCGAGAAGATTGCATGTGCCGTCTGTCTTCTGGCCTCCATGAGAGCCTCCACTTTGGCTCCACCAGGTCTAAGAGCCTCCAGCTGGACACAGCCATGCCTCATGACCACATGAAGGCAGGACTGGGAAATGTTCACTCCAGCCCCGAAGGTCTGGCCCCTAAGCTTTTCTCTGGCAGAGGAGAGAGTGCCGTGGAAAAACTGCAGCTCATCTCCTCGGCAGAGTCTCCCCTTCGTAAAACATCGTCTGAATATAAACTTGAAGGACGACACGTCTCCTCTCTCAAACCTCTGGAGGGAACCCTAGATATCGGCCTGCTCTCAGGGCCCAGAGTCTCCAAAACAGAAACTTGTTTATCCAAAATGATGAATGAGAACACAAGCGACTCTGTTTCTGTGAGTCCTCCAATTTGGCTTCAGAGTCCCACTGAGAGACAGATAACCATCCCCCAGCTGAAAACTACAGACAAACTAAAGAGCCCCCTGACTGGTTCCCCAAGTCCTGAAGCTGTGTCTTCTCTAAACAGTATCGTTGTCAATAACACAGCCACAGAAATGAAAATCAGTACAATTGATGAGAAAACACAGGATAGACTTAGTGAACCGTCAAAGGCCCCAATCACCAAAGTGGAGACTTCATCCTTTACTATTAAACAAGAGACCAGGGCCAGTATGAAGCCCCCATCATCACTGGCTCATGAACATAGAGGCCCACGTCACAGCTCCCACTTCTCCTGCGGAAAAACACCATCCATAAGGGAAGTCAGCAATGAAGATCAGGAGGATGAAGTGGAGCAGCAGGAAGTCACGCCACACGCCACATCACAAAGCACCGCCAGCCCCAAAGCAGTCGGCTCTTTGCCTTCAACAAAGCCGGAGACAGATATAAAGAGTTCGCCTTCATCCGCGCAGGTGGCGGCTCGAGCTGTAGCTGCCAATGATGCGTTACCTGTGTCACTGAAGCAGAGTGTAAACTCTAGCTTGGATACAGGTCAGCGTCAGAGCTGCAAGGAGAAACCAGCCCCTGCTCAGAACTCAAAAATGACCCCTGTTTCTAAGGTGAATGTACAGAACGTCTCCTCATCTGTACAAGTTCCAGATAATCTGCTCTTAAAACAGCAGCTGCCAAACATCTGCTCCTCAAATACAGGACCGCAGGTTTCTATCACAGCATCAGCATCTGGTTCAAGACATGAAAATAAATCTTGCAGTTCAAAATCAGATGGTCGGGACTGGTCGGACAGGTCTGTTGGTAAGGACAGTGTGCAGTCCAACAGGTCAGCTGTGACAGCGGGCGGTGATGCAGGCAGCTCGGGCGCTAAGCAGGAAATCAACACGTGTACCACATTTTTAAAGGTCGAGCTGAAGAGAGACGTCTCCACAGCAGACATGGCCACCTCATCACAAAATGTTGGAGCAGTCACACTGAGCACGAACAAAAGGGATAACACTGTGTCTACTGGTAAGACAGAGAGTAGTAGCATCTCGCTGCGGAAGAAGGAGGATCCCATATCACCAAAGATAAAGAGCAACGAGAGAGATTCAGAGCAGCTATCAAAAAAATGTCCAGCTGAAAAAGCACAACACAAATCATCTGAATCAGAACACGGTTGCGCTAAAAGGGAAGAAGCTGTTAAAGAAAACACTGTGGCCCTGTCAACGAAGCAGAAAGCTTCAGCTTCAGCAGCTGCAAATGAAAACAATTTGAGTCCCAAAAGTAAGTCAAAGCCTGACCCACAACCTGCGCCACACAGCGCCGCGAAGGCAGAGAGGGAGGCTAAACCTCCTGAAGTGAAGTCTCACAGTGCAGGTCCTCCTGTCCCAGTGGTGGTTAGGGGAAGTCCCAATTCAAAACAGAAAGATCTGCCTGGAGAGTCTGCGCTCGCAACTTCAAATGTTCAAGTGGGCCACGATGCTAAACGGAAAGATGCCCCGCTGTCGTCCACCGGAGTTGGCATGAAGCGGGAGGTATCAGCGCAGCTGACACTTTCTTCCACTGTAAGTGATGTGAAGCAAAGAGAGACCCAGCATAAAAGCTCTGTAGCAGCCACAGTCCACACAGTTAAAGAAAACACTGACTCAAAGCCAAAATCTCTCTCCCCTAAAACTGTCCCTCCAACTTCCAAGACTCCTGCAGCTCCAGCACCGCTCGTTAAACAGAGTCCTGATGCCAAACATAAAGACCCGTCACCCAAGAACCAAGCCCCCGTCGTTAAAGACCATCATGACCCAAAACCAAAAGACATGAACTCGCCTCCACATCAGCTGCAGCAGCTCAGGAAGGAGCCGTCAGATGTTCCTGATCCTCCGGTGCTGCCAAAACCTGCTGTGAAAAAAGAAACGCCCTCGCCAAGCTCTGGAGCCGCCTCCAGGCCCTCCGTCTGCGGAGCCCAGGAGACTGTGGTCAAGGCATCCAAGGAAGGCCCCAAGCCTGAAACGCTAGGTCACAAGGGCCCAGACACCAGAACCACCACCCCTGACAAACAGGCGTCCTCCGGCCGGAAGGAGCCGGCTGAGAGGAAGAAGAAAGAGACTGCTCACGACACCACATCTGTACAGAAAAACACAAAGAGAGACGCATCCAGAGCTGCTCCCGCCGCGCAGAAAGACACTTCAGACAAAGATGGCGGCAGGTGCAAGCAGCAGAAGGAGTCGCCACGAAGTTCCAGTAACAAAAAGTAACAAGGGAAAAGAGGAGAGAGCGACGGACGTTATCACTTCACAGAATCCACATGTATTAAAACATTAGAAATGTTTTGTGTGAGCATCATCATGCCTTCTTCTTCTTCTTTTGTTTGAGGACCGGGCAAGCTGTTACATACTGATAGGGAAGTAGGTGCGTGTCCCGTGTGCACGTACGTGTGTGCGTTTTAATAAGACGACATATTACAACACATGAAAATGTTTCTAGATCTGAATGTAGGCAGTCACCTGCTGGCAATTTCTGGCGTTTTTCTTAATTCAGTGATTTTTACTTTTAACCGAATGTTTGAAGTTTTTTTTGTGTCGATCGCAGAACGCTTTGTGCAATCAGTGTGTCAGGGGCAATAGGGAGGAGCCTTACAGAGGTGGTGATGTACTGTAGAGTCAGTGCCATAAATGATTTTTGAATTGCACTCTTACTTCTAGATTCGAAGGACCTGATGTTGAACTCTTTTAATGCAGTAGAAAGCAACGCAATCTTTGCTCAGCAACTCAGCAAATGTATAATCAGATTCTTTAGAACTTGGGTTTTGTGCCGAGGGAATCCACTACGTCCTGTGCTGTTCACCTAAAACTAATGAAAAAATGAAAACACAAACACACACACACTCACAATCATTTGACGGTTCTAGAAATCAGAAATTAGTGTAGGGGCCTTAGTATCATGGGAAATAAAACTTGCTGTTCTGAGCAAGATGTGGTGTTTATTCACATTCCTCTGACATCTGTACATATATTTTTGATTTTTATGCAATATGGTGTAAATATGATAACACTGTAAAACTGGGATACATGGGCTTACATGATTGTCGTTTGTATTATATGTATAGATTTTGCAGTGTCATGTTTGTATGCTCGATATTAAGAGTATCATGTCCTGCTTGATAACTCTGTGGTCTGAAGTAAGCTACTGTGACGTATCTCATCAACTCATCCTCTTCTTTGTGTCCTTGAACATGTTTTCAACATGGTCTGGAAATGAACTTGAAGAGAAAAGGAAAAGTCACATGGGGGAAACTGGGCTATATCTAAAAAAAATGTAGCATTACATAAGAAAACTGTGAGGCTGTCAGCGTCTCCCATGAATGTCTTTATTGTCGGCTGACTCCAGCCTGAAGAACGATGACTGTGTAAAATATGAAATGTGTTGGGTTAATTAGATGAACCAGCAGTTCTGCACATGTTTGCCAGTAATTTCTGCAGTATATATATATATACTTTTTTTTTTTTTTTTTTGGGCTGCGTCCTCGTCTGTTCAGAGTGAGCCAGATAAGTTGATGTACACTGAGCGCTTCACTGTCAGCGCTTCAGAGAATTTCGAGGTCAGGCTTTCGGTCGGTGTCGTGAATGTCGTGTGTTTGTGTTTCGGACTCGTCATGATGAGCAGCAGCTTTAAGCTTCACATAATTTTATACGAGGAATCCTGATTAATTGCAAAGCATTGCTCATGTCCACGACATGCATTTGATGTTAATTTGCAAATACTTGGTACTATACATGTAGGCTGTCGTATATCAGCATTCACACATGTGATTCTGTACTGTAGATGCCTCTAAAATACAAACCCTAAATGACAACCAGAAAGTAGCCTAGGACTTTAAGTATGTAATGCAGTGTTGTGCTGGCTGTATGACAACAATAACCTTGTCTACCACATATAATCTACGTCGACAAGCTAAAGAAAATTCTTCATTTAACATGTCACAGAATATAGTTCATCTGTATCTGGGAAAGACGCTGAAGCACGAGACCGATCGCAGAGATTTTAATGTTAAAAGAATCTGATGTTTACCTGCATTAGATGTTGTAAATGTGTTGCTAATGTTTTGTGAGAGAATAAACGCACCTTAATGTTTGCCAGTGCTCAGTTCAGAGGGCGAGTGAAGGAGGGAAATAAACAAATGGTTCCTGAATTGTTCTGACTGAAAATTGAAACAAATCACTGACTTTTATTTGAACTTTTTTTTTTTTCAACCACCCCCCCACTCTCCAAATATAAACACACACAGATTTTTTTTTTCTTCCTCCTGTGAAAACTGACATTTAAATCCTCAAAGCACATTCAATGCTTGTTTACAAAGCATCATGGATGTATATTTTGTACATTGTTGATTTGCCAAATCTATGTTCTGTGTCACAGATAATGTCGTTTCTAGTAGTGTGAGACTTGCTCCGTTGCCACCAGGATGTTTAATAAGAACATTTGTTTGTGCAGTAAATCAATGTCTTTTCATATGTCAGGTTCTTCTTTGTCTGCTTGTCTTTTCAATTTTCCCTTTTTTGGTTTTTGTTGTTTTGTTTTTCTCCTCTGTGCAAAACTAGTATTAGATGAACTTGCTTACAATGGTTTGTCTTTTAGAATATGTGCAATAAAAGTGTTTTGAGTTTTGTATTTTGCCCAAGGAAAGCTCTATGGATGTCATAGATGTTGTATATTAAAACAGATATTTATACTTCTAATGTTGCGTAATACTGAAAATAAAATGGAATTATAAATTACTCTTTATATTTTCCACTTTTTTATTCTGGCATCTCCACAAAACTAGCTTATTGTTCACATTTTTCAATCATAGTATGACAATATTTACCTTTTGGGTCTATGTGTAAAGGATAAAAAATCCAGACTTTGGCAGAAAGGTGATGCATATCCCTCATATTTCCTAAGTATTGACTGACTGATTCATATCTTGCATCTTTCATTTTTCTAAAAAGTATAAATAATCATGTGCTTTGGTTCGAATTGCACAAAAACATAGAAAGTGTTCAACTGATCCAACTTCATTTGAATCAATTCCAGTGAATTGCTGCTGTCAGTGTTTTAAGTCAGAGCACCTCAGGTCATCTGCGACAGGGGGCAGTGTGTTTCCATTTGTGTGCTGGGGCGGATACCGTTCAAGTAGGTCCTCTGTTACACAACGTCCAGTCAGTGGAGATAAAGAGGACTAATGTGGTGCAACACACTGCACAGAAATCCTCTCAAGATCAGGGCGAATCTGATAAAGCTGCATATTTAAACAGCCTCTTTAATTCAGATTACTAGTTACTCACTTCACACAGAAAAATAAACAACATTAAGCTTCACCCCTCCTGTGTTTCAAAGTAAATTTCTCACATAGACTCTCAAGTGTTTTCTACATTTATGGATTCATGATGTGCTTTCTGCTGGAGAGCATAAATAAATTCACAGAGACACATTTGGCCCTTTTAAGTCTCACGATTACAGTGTTAATGGTGCAGATGGAGCCGTGTCCTCACAGACTGATTACTAAGCAAAAACATTAAATGGAGGAATGATTAGAGAAAAATCCTCTTAGGGGTTGGGAGTGGAGTTGACCGTTGGGAGAGGGGCTGTTGCAGCAGCCTGCAGCATTGAAAGAGAGATCACTGCAGTAACTAATTTATTATCATTAATTGACCATATGCTGCATCCTTGAGATGTTTTTTCAGCAGGGAGCAGTTTCCTCCCCTCGAGAAACTTCAGTCTAATGTTTCATTGCAGCTGTAGGCCAACGTCTTCATAGCTGATGTCAACTCTGTTCCTCTAATCACAGGTTTATTAAAATACCAACTAACCTCAACATTCCTGATATCTCGCCTTACTCAGGCATCTTAATCATGACACATTAACATCTTGATAATGCAGCTGTCAGAGTTAAATGATAACACTTTCACTTATGCATTTAAAGCATGTCAACCCCCTCTGTGTCCCCTCCACTCCGTTAATTTCACTTAAAAATACAGACACATAGGCCTCTGTTGTTCAATAGATTGTGGAGATAATAAAATGTATCTTCATTGTCCATGTGACTGCTTCCAGAAAGAGGAGGCTTCTTGGTCTGTAATCCATTTCGGAAAAAGACTGATCAATGCTAATGATGTGACCGACCACGTGCGTCGTTATCAACAGGGTGTGGATTTAAAGGGAGGGTTCACATGTGTACACACTGACACTGTGCAACAACATAACCAGGAGCCTGCAGCCACGTTAGCAGCTTTCATTAGCATCCCCCTGTGCTGATGTTTGGCATGTTTATGTTTTCCATGTTCACTGTCTTAGTTTTGCACGTTAACATGCTAACGTTTTGCTGACAGAGCTCAAAGTGAACTTTTGATGGCACTGGATGAAACATCAGAATATCATTACAAATCACCTAGAGGCAGGTATGAATGTGAACCAGAAGTTGTGGCAGTCTGTCTATAGTTATAGAGACGTTTCACTCAAAACTATAAATGGTGGAGCAAACAGAAAAGTAAAGTTGCCGAGATTTATCCTCTGGGCTCCATGAACATCATGAATCATGAACAAATTTCATGGCAATCCATCACAAAGTTCTGGAGATATGGACAGACAGACCAAATCATGGCCGCGGCTAAAAATAGAAGTCACATCTCAAACCAACGGACATGCATTGTATGAAGACAGTATGTTCTGCTGCTCCGGAGCTTAAAACGTCTGATTTTCCCCCTTAAATGTGTCTTTAGAGAGTTTGCAGTCAATCAGGCAACAGAAGAGAAAAGTGAGTCTTTCAAATAAAGGAGCAGACACGTTGAGAGCGGTGCTGGGAAGATTACTCGTTCTTGTAGACACATGCAGGCTGAGACACAGATATATAAATCCACCCTGGCCCGTATTAACTTTTGCTGCTGCTGGAAGTTGTTCAAGTACATTCTGTGACTTGGGGCGAAGCCAAAACTCCAGCCCAGCTCTCATATCTCATGTTGCAACTAATGGCTTCTGGTCGAGCTTTAGTCCTGAGCCACTGGCCCATCGTGCACACGGGGGAGGGGCGATCTCATTGTGTGGGACAGGGTTCACTCTCATATCAGAAATATTTCAAACTAATGCATCTGTTTTAGAGAACACAACTGGTTTCTCACTTTTTTTTTCACTTTTTCTTTACTCCAAGACATTTTTTACCAAATTCCCAACATTAATTCCACTTTTCTTCTTAAAGCTGCTGCATGAACCTATGTTATTTCACTTGTTTTTTATCATTAAGTAGAACTAGATCAGTAGTAAATAAACATATTTGATGATTATAAAACAGTCATGTGTGCCCCATGAACAACCTCATGTGATATTTACTGTAGTAACACATTTCACTTTGTTTATAAAGTCCTCTCAGCAAAGTAATACAAATGATGCAATGTAGACACAAGGAAAAGTGTGTGTGTGTGTGTGTGTGATTGTGTGTGTGTGGGTGGATGGCAGCTGGGTGAATGTGGGCGAGTGAATGTTAAAGTACACAATATGGAGGTTGTGAACAGTCTCAAACACCAGTAAAAGAATATTATTTTCAGAATTCACGGAAACGCTCGTGTCGCAACAATAAAATAAATAAACATTCAATTATAACCGAGCCTCCTGTGGCTGTGATGAAATGCTCAGTTTGAAATGAACTCTGCAACTTGAAAAACTTCTCTCCTGAAGCTGACTCCTTGTGTGGCAAAACAGAAAGAGCATGTTGATTAAAACCCTCTTCAAGGCCTGTGTAGTTACAGTGAAATGAGAGGATGATGTATGACTGGATGATACTGTGGTTTCTGTGTAAGTCTGCTAAATGCTGGGTGTACAAACATGCTATGCACACAATGAGCTCAATGCTGGGTCATCAAATGCACCTTTTTAAACTTGCCTCATCTGCTTGTGTCACTGCACTGTGTTATATTTAGTTCTTTGTTTTATCATGACTTCATTTCAGTCTATAAACAGGTGATATCACATGTTTTTAGGTGTGGACTCGATGTATTGAGGGAAATAAGTAACACTTCTTTAATTAATTATGTGCACAGTCATGGTTTGGATAGATGATAAAAATCACCTACATTACACAACCTCATGATACTGTTTGTTATTAATGTTATCCAGTTATCCAGCGTTTTTTTTTAGTTCACTCCTCTGGCCTGTAGCATGATGGACAATTCCTAAAATAAAGGAATAATATTGATACCACAGAACCGTTGTCTTTTTTAAAAATTCTCATTAGTCCATTCAAAAGCTAGGGCCTACTTTACCCAAAATGCAACTAAACTATTGGCAGTTAAGAGATTGGCTCATGTTAAGCTAGTGGCAGCTAATGTAGCCATCATTATCAAACTTCACACAGATCTATCTGAAGATATAAAAAGCTTTATTTACTTTTTTATGTGTAAAATCAGTATAGTGGCCCTCTTACTCAATGTCCTCTTATTCATAGGGTTTCAGCCACACCTCATGCTCTTTATCAGTAAATTGAAGTTTGCTCAGTCAGATATTTTTCCACCAACTTCAGCCAACTTTTATTTGCTGATTAAGATCATGAGATGTGGTTGAAATCCCTAAAAAAAGCTACGAAATTGCCATGGAGGCAAGAAAAAGAAGAAGGATGGAAACAATGCAGGCTTTGAAATAATTTATGGCATATAAACTGTATCTAACCTTTGTCAAGCGTCTGCTGAGCAACACTGAATATTAGCATAGGTTTGTTAAATGAGAGTAGTGCTCACTGGGACTTTTGAGTTTGTGTCAGTCCAATTTTCAATTTCTTTTTACCCCAGTTTTGGTTTCCACCACCTCCACAGCTGCTGAATGCTGCACTAAGTTCACCAGCTGGTGTCTGACTTCACCTGATGCCGTTGGGTGTTTTTTTTTTTTTTTTTAAAGAGCCTCTTCAGTGAAAAGAGCTGCCTGCTGCAGTGAGAAGAAACTAAAACTGTAAAATGATGTTGAGATAAATGTAACAATACCCTGAAATGAAAGAGGATGAATGGTTGATTAGTGCAGCTTTCAAGTGATTTTTAAATGTCCCCATTGTTGCTAACAAGCAAAAACAGAGAGAAAAAGCAGTTTGCCCCTGATCATTGACCTCCTCTTAAGACTCATATCCTTTCTCAATATACCACATTTTAGGGGATTTCTCACACAGATGATACATGGCTGTCATATGATCATTCGTTCAGCTCAGTCATCACAAGATGTCAGAGCATCATTTTAAACACACTGCTCCTGTTGTGTAGATGCAATCCAACTGAAATTTATTGAAACTGCAAAGATAAAAATCTGTGATACAATCTGCTGCCCTATTTTTTTTTCTTCGTGGTTCCAGACACACCAATGATGACTCCAAACACGCTTTAAATACCCTCCAGCGCGACGCTTCACAGAGGCCTTTGTGTACATTTACATGGGAATCAGAGCCCACAAATGTAATAAATGTATACAATACTGTGACGTTTGCAATAAATTTTGCTTTAACAAAGGTGCTTTTCTAAACCTGCATGTCGAACAGTTTCTGTCCTGTACTGGAAAAGTCAGATTAAGACATAAAACGTAAACTGATAAGGTGATAAAGTCACATGTTCAGACTTAATTTCTTCATGAGATCAGCTGATCCAAGGTAAACAGCGCCTTTAAAGAAGGCCACTTGCTCTAAAGCTTATCCCTCTTTTCTCTAGATGTCATATTTAAAGGTACCTGTGGAGCAGATGAAGAGTGTGAAAGTTGAAAAGGTGGCAAAAGGTGAGAGGCAGTGGGTAAGAAGGAAATGAAAGAGGATGAAGGGGACGGTGGGGGAGGAGAAGATCCCTGTGTCAGACACAGGCCAGGGGTCCGGGCTCAGAGAAGTGACACAACCTCGGTGTGGTCCCACACACCGAGCGCATTAATGAGCGTCTGAGAGGGATTTAAGGCCCAGGGCTTAGTGCAGATCAGGCGCTGAATCTCTTGCCTCAGGAAAAATGGGACACGAGTCTGAGCAACCATTATGGAGGCTGTGGCACATGCTGGGAGAGACGCATTAAGGTCGTCTCTAATGAAAGACGCACCTGAAACGCTCGGGGTCGACAGTAGGAAAAGCTGTATGTTGTTTAGTACAGAGACACTGAGGTTCAGTGGCTTCTGCTGTCTGTTTAAATACCAGTTCTCTCATCTGAGATCTAAACTGATGCTCCCACGCATGGTGTTGGTTATGTAACTAACATTTACTTCTGTAAAATTTGTCGTGATTATTTATAATTATATGGGTGAATTTGTCTGACATCGCTAGCTTTAGTTTTCAGATAGTTTGCAAAACTCCCCATATATATATATATATATATATATATATATATATATATATATAGTGTTGTTGTACCATCAGTATGAAGTTGTTAAAATTAGCTCCATGTACCTTGGGCTAACGCAACGGAAAAATGCTGCTTTAAAGAGCAACTTCACTGCTGATGAAAGAGCCATAAACCAGGCCATCTGTGCAGTGGAAATGTGCCATTATCTGGCTGATGAGATCAGTTTAATTGCAGTCTCTAAACTCATCAACGAATATACATCATTTGTCCGTGTCCTCTAGAATGACAGATAAAGTCTTTCCTCTAATCTGACGCCCATCTTATAGCATCATGTGTCTGCAGCTTCCAAAGCTGATACAGATACATTTTCAGTTTTATGATGTAATAATGTCATAGTTAAGGTTTAGATAAGTGTCCTGAGTCATTCTGTCCACAAAGTTAAATATGTTGTCATAATTGTAACCATGACAAAAAAGATCATCTAATGTTAAGGAAGCGCTTAATTTAACCCAAATCTTTTCCTAAATCTAACCAAGACGTGACTGTTATTGACAGTTGTTGGCACAGTCCACGTGTAAATAACTGTAACGCCTGCCGCCATAGGGCTGCTATTTCAGGAGACACTACTATGGTTTGTAACAGAAGGTTGAAAAAAATTACCCATGTGGCCGTTCGGGTTGGAGAATTGGTTGGTTTTATGGGCACAAGGGCTTCCGCTGGTGGTGTGTTTACGAAAGGCAAATGGTGAATTTATTTCCCCAGCAGTTTTCCCATTAGTTGGAGGTTGTTCTCTGAAAAAAAGGACTGCTCTGTCTCATGAGTACTTTTACTTTTGATACATTTTATTTGCATTTCAATAATACCGCTGTACTTTTACTGCCAGATTTTCAATTCAGGACTTTTGCTTGTAATTTAGTGTCTTTTCACTGTGGCCTGGCAACTTTTACTTCACAAAAACAACTGAATTCTTCTTGCATTAGTGCTAAAAAAAAAAAAAAAAAAAACAAGCACACCAAGGCACTTTTACACTACTCTGTATATAAAACAGCAAAAAATTGAGATTTCAGAAACTAATCAATCATGGTCATTTTGTCTTATCATTCATAGATGACGCACAACAGTAATTATAAACCACTTGTTACTAGAAAGTAGGGTGATTTCATGATTTCAGACGCCTAGATTTAAAGAAAAATGAATGATTTGCATGTTGGTGGTTTTAGCAGCTGAGGAAGGCTGTGATAGATACTATAGTTTTAAATGTTTTATACTGTACGTTATGTAGTCCCACATGTGCAATGCCCATCCTTTCATCTGATAATTTCCAGCTGTACGAGATCTGCCCTTCACTGCTACAACAGAAAACAATCACGAAAAATGACTCTTAAAGGAGGAATTTTGTATTTTGTAAAATAATTATTTTGTGCCTTGATACTTGCAAAGGCAAACAAACACTGCCTCTGCGTCACGGAAATCTGATGCTGAGTTTAAAGGTTGCATTTTGAAATGTGTGCACTTGTCACGCAAGCGTCTTACTCAAATAGTAACTGAAATTGACTTTGAACCCCACAATGAATGTGTATACTAATCGTACATGTGCCTATGAGCTTCTAAAAATAGGAACCAATGCACTTGAGAAACTAATACTTAACAGTTTCAATACAAAGTTAGCAAAGGAACAAAAAAATAGTTTTCCACCACCATCTGTGCTCGCCTCTTAATTCACATATGTAATAGAAAATAGAATGTCAATAATGAATAAGTCACCTCAATGAAAGCTTCACATTTCATTAATATTGTGGAGGTCAACAAACGCCAGGGTTTAAATAAATAAATAAATGCTGACTGCAGTGAGTCTGGCTTTTCCAAAATTCTTATGTCTTAAAACAGACTTGTAGTGAAGAAAGCCAACTGCACGCTTTCAGCTTTCTATAGAACATGTTGTGTGAATTGAGAAAAGCCCAAATAAGCATTATGTAAACACATTCCCTGCACGCACCGCCCAAACAGCCACAGCTGGCTGAACTTGCGTAAGAGGCCCTGGCTCGTACTCTGTGTATGCCATCCGGGTTTGTAGATCACTGGAAATCTGCTTTGGTTCAATCCTGTGTCACAGGCACCAACTGCATGGCACTGCAACGGATGGATTAACATAAGTGCAGGATTGAGGTTGTCCCAGATAACAAGAGAATCAAAAGAGACTCTTTGCCCTCAGTGATTTCCAAAAACATTCATGAAACTTTTCAGGGGTTGTCTAAAGGTTATGTACTGAGCTGTCATATGACCCACAAGGGGAAGTTTTTGCTGTTACAGCTCTGTTGAAGCTGATTTTACCCGAATGTCTTTGGAGCACACACCTGTGCCATAAAGTGGACACAGAAAGTTAACTCTTTCTGTTAACGTGCAGCTAAAAGGATGGAAGCTACTGAATCTGTTAGTACACAGGTAATGAAAGCAGAAGGAAACAGCTAGCATGGCTGTTTCTAAAGGTACAAAATCACATCTACATGTGTCTTTAAAGCCTTAAACCTCAACAATAATAATAATAATAATAATATTTTGTTTTTTTAATCTTTCCAAAAACCTTAAGGTAGAGATGATAATTTTGTGGTTTTTACAATTGTGTGTTAAATGAACAATTTCATGTCCAGCTCAAGCGGTGCCAGTAGCCGTTCAAAACCATTGGAGCCACTGTTCTTTTTATGCTAAGCTAAGCTAATCATGATGTGGCTCTAGCTACACAGTTAGCATTCAGACACAAGTGTGGTATCATTCTTCTCATCTAAGTCTCAGCAAGAAAGCAAATAAATTTATTTTCCAAAATGTTGCAGGCAGGCAACTGTGCCAACATGAAGGTGGCAGGTTGTTTCTAGCACATAAACGCTCTTTTGAATGTATTCTGGTCGTATATTTTACCCAGCTACACAAAAACGGAGGCTCTTTCCCTCGTATTCCAGTGTTTATACCATGCTAAGCTAATCACATGCTGGCTGTATCTTCATATTTACAGATGTAATAGTGGCTAACGTAATAGTTGTTCCAGTAACATGTCCTTGATAGAAACACACTATCAAGTCATTGTATATTGTGGTATTTTATCTAGCTAGGCCACAGTGTCCATATTATCTCCTACATTTACAGATAAAAACTTCAAATAATAACAGAACACAGACAATATGGTTTTCAAACTAAGTATTGTTAGCAGCTCACGTTATTACTCTTTTGGTTCACTCTCATGGTGTAATTGTTGGCCAAAACAGCAATTAAGCTGTACACTTAGCAACTATTGAACATAGTGGTTCAGCAGCTAACAAACCAGATGTTTCTTCTGGAGTTGATTGAGAAGAAAACTGAGCTAAAAGAAGACTAAATGTTGCAATTATTGTAGGTTTAAGGACACATGTTCTTCTGTAACAAAGAGTGAATGAGAGCTCAGGGTATCTTTGCCTTATTCATGTATGTTTGTTCATTACAGCATGCTAATGTGTGCTTCAATGTGCGGTGATTGCTGAGGCGAGAAACCAGAAGAGGTTTTCTTAATTGCATATGAATAAGAGAACTCACTGTGATGGGGAAAGTAGAGCTACAGTGACTTGCCAGAAGCACTTACCTTGGCATGAATATGGGGGGAGGTTATGCACTAACAAGTACAACCAGGCACTGATTAGTGGGTAATGCACTTACTTCGGTAAGTGGAGTAAAACGCTCTGCTGTATAGTTGGAATAGACTGGATTTGCCTCACTTGTTCTGCCAGCATGGCACAGTCTTAACAGTCACAGGAACACGTAGCTTACAGCTGCTCGTTTCATCAGCTCGAGACGACGCACCAGCACAACAATAGAGCTACTGTTGAATAGGAACCTGGAGAAAAATACAGCAAATGAAACACCTTTATATGACCAAGGGTCACATTTGTGTTGAGCACGTGTTTGCATTTATTCTATGAAAGCACAGATAATGTCAAGATTTTGCTGTCACAGTATTTTTCACTTCAATTAAAGTAACACACATATCACAGTATAGAAACACTTAATTACAAGTAAATGTTATGTATTTCAATTGAAAGCATTAGGCCTAAAATATACATAATAATCTCATTTTATAGAAAAATGTCCACTATGAGCATTATTTTATTAAATGCTGTATTATTGCATTGTTGATACTGTACAACACACACTGGTGGGTGGTTACATGATGACAGTGCATCATATTTTCCAACGTCATCAAATGCTTTGTAGGTTAAAACTTAATCTGCAAAATAACAATGACTCACAGCTGTCAGATAAATGTGCAGTAGGAGTGTGAAGTAATAGAAAATAGAAGAACTCTATTCCAAGCAGTATTATACAGTCTTTTTTTTTTTTTTTTTTTAATAAATATCTATCTAAGTTGCACTAACTCCCCAAACTGAGGTAATTCTTTCAAGTGAAAGTGGATGAATCTGCTGTGGGCAGATTTCTCACACTGTGCAGACCGGTGGCGACAGACTAGTCAAACTGCAGATGTTCACAGATTATAGGCTTGTGCAATAATCAGCTTGGTGGAGATGTGTTCACTCTCTCATTACAAGTGACCATGTGTAGCAGACAAAGATGCAAAGATCTTTATCCTCACTGGAAACTGTACAAGTGCAAGTTTCTTTTTTTTTTCTAACTCAATGTGGTAAAAGCAAACAAATTAGAGAAATGTGTGTTGAAGTGTGTGCACGAGTGCAGTTCTGCAAACACACAGACAAAAGCAAAGATACTGTAGCCGTTTCCAATGGATCACTTATGTACATCTCATGCTTGCGCAACCACCAAAGACAAACTGGTCACAAGTGAGGGCCAGTTATTCACAAAGGCCACATGCTTAATTAAAAAGATAGTAGAGTCTTTCCTAGAAGGAGGCCAGTAAAGGCCACCTCTGCTGCTGAGTATTGACTAGTCCTTCCAGGAAGTCTCTAGTGCTTCATGGGTGTTTAGGTCAATAATTCAGCTGGGTACTTCTTGAAAAACGTTGTGCTCGACCACAAGCTGTACTTTGGGCTCAGGTCTCATAGGGGAGGGTAAAGGGATATGGTTGCAATTCAGTGGAACACAGCCTCAACAAAAACTGAGCCTCACTAATGCAGTATTTACTGCAGATTGCATGATAGTGTAAAGAGAGCTACTATTTTTACATCAACCCCCTAAAGCAGGGTTAATATTACTGCCCCCATAAGTGGACTATTACCATCAACAGATGATGAACTGATGACCAAGCACTATGAAATTTGCATGTAATCCTGGAATACATCCATGAATTTAGAGGCTGCACTATAGAGCACTGCATAACCCAGATTTGCTGGAAGCATATCTAAAAATTTAATGTAAGGTCACTTTGCTGAGCTATTACTGGAGCGCAGGAGAAAGCAGGAAAGTGCCCGTCTTTTGTAGGACGAATGGTTTGCAGAAGCCTGAGCCTGTAGCCTGTTCTTTCTTCTTTAGCATATGTCAATCCTATCGTTCTGAGCCTCTGTAGCATCCTTAACTGAGTGGACAGTGACATCGAAACACACATTCTGCAGGCAAGGACACAACAACCACTGGTCTTTGAAAGACAGAAAACTAATTCATGGCATATAGAGCCAATTAGATGCTAAGCTACATATGTTTTTCCACCACCCCTTACAATGAAGCTTTCGTTTAAAAAGCTTGCATTAAAAGCCACGAATAAGTAGCAAAGCTAAACTCTATAATGACACAGGCTATTTTGGACTCTCACTCAGCTCACAGGAAACATTTCTCTTTAATGGATGACTCATGCTGGTTGTTGACAAGAACATGGTCCAATGTTCCCTGAGGAGTTGTGCTGAAAAGCCTCCCCCTCACATTATTCATTTAAGGGCACAATCGAGAATCAGGTTATCAGATGAGGTAACTGCTCCCTGACCTGCTAGTGTAGGTTTTTTTTTTTTTTTGTGTGTCTGTGTTCTCTGTATCCAGTCTGAAGATATTGGTCAAAGCGTGGATACAAACACAGCCTTGTGTTGTCTGAGAAGCCGTAGTGTGACAGTATATAAAGATTGATTTGGCCTTCAAGAACGGCGTCATTCAGAGAAATGGTAATCAGATTTTATGCGGAGGTTTCACTCAACGTTGCGCTGATTTTAGTCGCTAATAACATTGCCTGTGGTACCACTCACAGCTCATGTGAAGAAAAATACAAGGCTGTGAAAAATGCAAGACTGTAAAGAAACAATACTTAATCATTTATCCAGATGAATGCATGAAGTCAGCAACAATCATCCAATTATATTGATCTACATTCCAGTTATTCACTAGTAAGCTATAAGAAAAAAGAAGCAGTTTGTTTCGGTGTGCAACAACAAAGACTGTCTGTGTGGATCCGTTCAACTCTGTCCAGGGTCACACTTATCCATTTATGTAACCCTTTATCGGAAGCAGTTCAGTGAGACAGAGACAGAAAAACAGCATAAAAATGTCTCCTCAAAGACCCACAAAAATCAAATCTGGCTAATACTGAGACAAGAATATACAAACTGGATGTCTTTGGACTGAAACCAGACAATCTTTAAAGTTAAGTTTGCATTGACATATTACCACCTTTAACAAGTTAGCAAACAGTTGCCTTTTTACACAAATGGCCACTTGATTAATTTAAATTTAGTAGAGTCACTATCCTTTGTGCTCTGATTTGTTCTCCACCTGGCCTTTGGGGAACTTCTGAGCCAAACAAGTCCATAAATTCAAAATAATCTGCTGAAAGATGATGAAATGCATCTTCGCCACAACCAGCCCTTTATGCTTTATAAATATCTGTGTGTATGTAAGTTGTCGCTTGGTCAGTGTTGATATAAGCAGCAGTAAAGAGCTGTTTCATTCTGCAAATTTCTAATGGCCCAAGACTATGTGATGCATTGTCTGGTTGCTTAAAAAGGCAAAAGTGTTTATAGCAGCTAAAGGACATTGTGAAAAAAGGATTAATCTGCAAAGATGTAGATAGTGTGGCAGACTTCCTGTGAGACAGTCTTTTCTCAAAGGCGTTTGTAGTGGTGCATTCAGTTCTACACACAAAAAAATGACAAATAGTGGAGAAAGAAGGCCGAACCCTGCACGTTTCTCACCTCCACAAAGTTACACAAATATCAGTGTATGTTCAAATCAAACATTGGAAGCACGTAGTGGGCAGGGAGGGGGGTTCAGACGCTGCTCAGCCATCCAATAATGAGCATGATAATATCAGGCCCTGAAATCAAGTTTAAATATGGTACTGTTTTTTTATTCCAGCAGGAAAGTCCTGATCACGCAGTTACATTCACACCTGGAAGCTGCTGAGGGCGAGCACAGTTTGGTCCTTGGCTGCTGAGCGGCTCCAGGGCAGTCAGGTGTTGAGGTTATGGGCCTTCCTGCAGGGCACCTCAGTGGTGGTAATGACAGCGGAGCACTAAATCTGTAGATTTATTCTGCTGGTTCTTCGGGGCTTCCTGCTTCTTGAACCTTTAGGCCACCGTTGTCTCTGATGTTAGTCATGTATGTGGTCCAGACTGATGGACGCGGATTGCCATGAAGATCTGCACAGCCGCGTATGGTGAGACGTTCCTTTCTCAGCCTCAGCTGTGCTTAGCCTCAGAGCGTTAGCATTGTTATTATAAGCATGCTAGCATGAAGATGATAGCATTTAGCTCAAGTACAGCCTCACGAAGCAGCTAGCGTGGCTGTAGCCTGAACATTGTGCAAAGATCAAATACCAAAGGGAGCATTTCCAGAAAAGAGAGAGAAGAGGAGTAATCCTTCTGAGATGAGTAGATACTAATATTAGAAAGGAGTTTCTTAATGAGTTTGGCAGGGACAGGATTGAGCAGACAGGATGTCTGATTCTAAACAGGGACTGGAGCCCTCAAACATACTCTCTCTACTCACTGAATCAGATATGGTCCTGTCCCGAGAGAGGAGCAAATCAAAGGCATTACCACTGCCACGCATCTTTTAAAGCACAAAAACCAAACAACGAGACTGCTTTAGTGAGGGGTCCGGGCAAGCGTATCTACAGTTTAATACAATAATTCTGCCCCAAAAATATCTGGGATTTTACTTATATTTACTTTAAAATATGATGTGAATGTTCGCACAGAGAGTGGACTTGAACTGTGAGAAAGTATATTTCATATTTAGCTTGGATTACGTGTATCAAAGCCGCACGGATATATGTAAATATGGAGGAGAAATGGAAGCAGAAGTGGCGTCTGATATAGTCAGGTCTATCAAATATGGTATTCCTTTTTTTCCTTAACACAACTACAACAAAATGATTGACTTCTCTTTTTCACTTCATGTATTTGGTAGGGATTAAGGCATACAAAGGCTCTTCACATTCCTTGTCCTGCAGCAGTCTCTGGGCCTAAACCCTCCTGCGGAGATTTGGGATTGGTGTCATGATCAGACAGAGAGGGTGAGCTGCAATATTTTTTATATAATTTCCGAGAGTGATAAAATGCCTGGGAGCGATGTTCATAAATGTCAGTCATGCCCTGGCGGAGGACTGCCCTGCTGCATTAATATTATGTGGCAAACAATGCTCAATCCAGTTTTATGAGTCTGTTCCGGATGCACACACAGTCTGAGCCTCCAGTCACGCAGACCTGTCCTGACCTGCATAGTGAAAGTCAGACTAGACACTAAGTGAACTGTTGAGTATTTTATATTTAGTCTGTTTCTTTTAGGTCAGAGGATGTTTAATGGATGACAATGTCTCAATGTCTCTGCAAATCAGAGGAATACTGAAAATGTCTTTTTTTTTATGTCTACTCTTATTAGAAGCTACTTTTACATGACAAAGTCAACAAAATCCCACATTTGCCTTAATAAACCACTGTCTTAGTAAATATATAACATTGGGATCTAATGAAGGTCGGTATGGCGGTGTAGTGTCTGTTGCCTAACAGCAAGAAGGGTCCGGGTTCGAACCTTGGGCTTGGATCCTTTGTGTGTGAAATTTGCATGTTCTCCCTGTGCCTGCATGGGTTTCCCTGCAGGTTCTCCAGCTTCCACCCACAGTCCAAAGACATGCATGTTCAGGTTCATCTGTGGCCCTAAATAGCCTGTAATTCGTTTGTCAGCTCTGTGACAGACTGAAAACCTGTTCAAGTTGTACCCCGCCCTCGCCCACTTCAGCTGGGATTGGATCCAGACCCCATCCTATGAACCTATAAGGACAAACAGAATAGGTAGTCCTCATTGGAAGTACTGACCAAATTTAAATATAGTAATCACAGTTTGGGCTACTGCTAATGGATATGTCTATTATTATTTATATGATTATTCAATTGATGATTCAGATTCAGTTAAAAAAAAAAAAAGAAAGAAAAAAAAAAATTCCCAGATCCCATGTCAGCATCTTCATTTTGATCGTTTTGTCCAAAAACCAAACATTAAAAAGTCACTTTAGAATTGTTGGTAATTAGTTTTCTGTTACCTGCTTCAGCACATCTTAATATGCTGAATGGGTTGGTATGTAGATTTGGGTGTTGTCGTCTAGTTGCCTGTCAATCTCTCTGCCAGCCAAGAAATAGAGCCGCACATAATGGTGACACTTCAGAAACGGGATAAAGCATGTTAATTAGTGTGCTTTAAGCTAAGCTAAACTAAGCTAAGATAAGCTAACCGACAGACTGTGGAAGAATACAAGGCTCATTCATTCCCATAATGTTGAACGATCCCTTTAAGGTTTGGTAAGAATTCAAAAACTGTTGGGGGTTCATTTCATAGTGTGTTTCATGAGCTTGAATGTCAAATCTGCACCTGTTCATATCAGCAACTCCTTTAAATAGTAAAATGCGGAAATGAAAAGCTAATATTTCAAGCATTTGTCCAACTTCTGACAGAAACTGCTGTTAAAACAAACCCACAAGTCAATCTTGACAACTACTTCTCAATGTAGCTTGTGTTTGTCTCGCGCGATTGACACACTGTGGGGCCTCTCTGTTCCCTGCTTTTTTTTATGATGCCAGATGGTTGGCCTTATACACAAAGCAGCGCCCTCTCCATCATGCCCTGCACACTGATACCTCAGCTCATGGTGGGAACTGGATGTGTAGACCAGATGAAAGTAGCAGCTCATTGCTCAGACTGTTGCTCTTTAACTGGTCTCTAGAGTCCGGACCCTCTCTTTCACCGCTGCTATCAAAGCCTCTTGTCTCTTTCAGTTGTTCTTCCTTCTGCCATCTTCTCGAGGTGTTTTGATCCTCTTGCCATCTGCTGTCAGAATTCGGCCAAATGGACATTAGCAGGCATAGTGAGAGCCCTGTTTGCCTTCTTATGCCCTAAAATTGATGATTGTATAGTGCAAGCGGTTACATCCCTTTAATCAAATTAAAAACAGCGGATATTATGGGTTCTGCAGTTCATAGTTACTAATGTTATCTCTGACTTTGGACTCAAGCCACAACACTAAGCTTGTTTCCACATGCAGGAATCCAACAGTCAGCCCACAGCACACTCTGTATCCTTTTTATTTCCCAAAACTCAGCTCAGCAGCAACACGAGATCCTGACCGCCATGTTAAGATTGTATCAAGGCCAGTGGATGTCATCTTTATAAGTTATTTCCATATAAAACATGTCCACAATTGGATGCAAACTTGACTGTAAAATTAGTCTTAAGTTTGAGGAGTAAAGGGCTGTGTTGCAAAATTCTTCTTATCAGCATTTGTCTCTGCGTGTTCTTTCCTGATGTGAGGGTGTGAAGGCTGTTGTGACAGCTGTGAGGCCTCCATTCCAATCCTCCAGTAAATCCTGTTTAGTTGTGATTTCTGTTCTGTTTAAAACTCTTCTGGCTGAAAAAAACATACTCTTTCAATTACCCCTGAAATAAACTGAAAGTATTAGTCAGTAAGTGCTATTTATTCTATTAAAGGTCTTTTCGTTAGCAAAAACAACGCAATCAAGATAAAATCATGCACATTTCATTCTTTTATTTTGTTGTTGATTGTAGATTGTGTTGTTTTGTATCTGCTATTTTCTTTTGTATGTGACTTGAATGCTTGGAGAACTGAACATGCTGAAGTATTTGACAATAAGACCAGATCACAGAATCTCTATGTATCTTACAATCTGACTGAAAATGTAACAGCAGACCTGCAGTGCCAGTGACAGGGGAGGGGGATGGATGAGTATCCACCAGGAAATTCAATTTGCAACCAGATCTTATAGCCCCTTCATGTAATTCAAATCGACAGTTTGAAACCCTCACTGTATGTTGCTGACGAATTTGAAATGCAGGTGAGAAATAGCTGGACAGATCCTTGGTGTTGGTGTAGAGAGCAGAACAGAACAGTGCACGTCCTGTGCTGAAACATCCTGGGATTATCTATAGCTGAAGTTTATTAAAACTGATGCTCTCACACCAAATATATTTATGTCCTACTTTAAAAATAATACAACTATTGAAAAAGATATTCAAAAATGAGTTGAGAAAATGAAAGAATACGACTATGCACCCAACCCTGGGAAGCTGCATATAAGAAAAGCAGATCTTTGAGTTAAACATAAGCGTCAGTATACTGACAAACTCACTGTGACAATGCTAACAATGTCCACCATGTTGATCATCTTTGTTTAGCATATTAGCATGCTAACATTTGCTAAAGAGCACTAAATGCTAACATTCACTCATCAGCACAAAACACAAAGTACAGCTGAGGTTGATGGGGATGTCATTTTTGTCATTAACCAAGGTATTGGACAAATAAAAATGCTGACCTGGTGAATCTTCTCAAGTCAGAGGGTCTTCAATGTTATCAATCATCATCATGTTACAGTTCATCCTCAGGGGAACATGAGTGTCTGTATTAAGTCTTATGGCAGTCATTCCATTGGTTGTTGAGATGCGTCACTGTTGACTTCATGGAGGTGCCCAAGGGGATCAAGGGATCAATAGAATAAGATTCATCCTCTGGTAACCATGAACATCTGCCTTTGTGAGGCTCTAGATCTCGGGCTATTTTACTAGATATATGAAAACACTGACCTGCTAGTGGCACTACAATAAAATTCAAGGGATCACTAAAGCCATTATATGATTCATCCACTGGAAACCATGAATAATGTGTTCCAAACTTCTATGCAGCCAATAGTTGTTGAGATATTTTGGTGTGGACCAACCAACATTTTACTGTTAACCAAAAATGTTGCTAAAGAAAATTAGCTTCAGCCTCAGGGGATTACGACTGTCAGTACGAACAGCTGACTGACTGACCAATCGACTGGCATCATCACCACTGAGCAACACCACAAAATAGCTAAAAAGATAACCACAGTTGATAAGAAACAGTCTTAACCATGAGCGAACGTTAACATTGGCCAGGTTTCTTCGAACAGTGAATATATTTCAGCCTTGCCAAATAAATCCCTGCTCAATTGAAGGACCTGCAGTGGACATTGATCTTGAGGTCAGGTCACCCTCAAAAAGTTATCATTCATTGTGGCTTTGTAACAGTATTAATGTCAAAGGGAAAAGCCCATACTGGGACAAAATGTCTTTCCCGTTCTCTGACTGATGGTATGACAGTGTAACACACTGGGCTCGCTCTCCTTGGCCCTCTACCATCCAATCTTTGTGAATTATTTCCTCCCTCACAGGGAGCGCGTTGTGGCAAACACATCAAACAAGATTACACTTATGGAGCAAGGGTATATTTACTCCCCCTTTGAGACATATTTAATTTGCTTGTTGCCTTGGTAACATGGATCTTGCAAAGAGTGGCTGTGGTGTTGCCTGTAATTATAGAGCTGGCCTCTTCATCAGAGGCTTTAATCTGAAAAATGAATACACTCAGGCTGTCAAGCAGGCCCTGTGGCAACTCACACATGGCCTTGGACACCGTGAAATAGCAGCCACAGGAATTAGGGCTCATTATTGCTTTTGAACCCGTGAACTTGTGAAATGAGCTTTACGTATAATTTTTAAATAATGCAGAATTTCATTATTTCCTCCAGTGTAATACAAAACAAAGATATATTTTGACATGAAAAAGGAAGTGAGCATCCAACAGGTCACTGGGCTGCATGTCTATTTAGAAGAGCAGCCCAATGCTCTTGTCGCACATTGTGGGGAAAATAAAAAATTCAAGCCAGGAGTGATATTCCCTCCAGAGACACTTAAGAAAACTACCATGAAACAAGGAAAAGTGAGCCTACATTAACTCTGAGGAAGTTAATTTCATCAATAAAAGCCTGCAAAATAAAATAAGTGTCAATGACCTCATCAGAGTGAAGATTTTTATGGGTATGCTGATAATGCTTCAGAAAGGGTTCAAAGAGCTCGCTGCTCTGTGAGGCTGCTCTCAGGGAAATGCAAACTTAAAACATGCTCACAATGAAGCATATATACTAATGCTGCAGAAATATTCTCCATCTTAACCATGTGTTAACATGCTAACATTTAAATATTAGTGCTAAACACAAAGCACAGCTGAGACTGATAGGGATGTCGTTGGTTTTGCATGCATTTCCTCTTCACAAATGAAAGTATTATATAAATTTGGTTGTTGAGACATTTTACTCAAAACTAAAACTGTTTGACCTGCGTCTGGTACTAGAGGAAAAGTCAGAGGATCACCAAAGCTAAGAGAATTCATCCTCTGGGAGCCATGAATGCAAAATTGACAAGGCAAAAGCTTAACTGTTGCTGAGATATTTCAATCTACACCAAAGAGGCAAACCAAACAACCAAGAGATAGACAGACAGATAGATAGCTAAAAATATAAAAAAGGAAAAGATAGAGACACGAATGCTGAAAAGGCAAGAGAAGAAGGAGGAGGAGAAGTATTCAGGTTCCTCCCAGCCAGAATCATGTCTCGTCTCTTGGAATGGTTTCAAGCCCTAGTGCTCCAAATGAGAGGGCCCTGAAGCAAGGGTGCAATCTCTGCTGGCGAAATCACTGGCCTGTGCTCATCGGCCATAAACATGTCACTGCTGAACTAGGTCACTGTTCTCTCAATGTGCACATCAAACAGGGGCCTCCGGTGGAGCATGGGCCGCCTCTCTGACTTTCTGCGCTGTACCTCCGCATGATGTGGCCCATTTTTTCCTCTTTTGTTTATGTGACATGTCACCACCTCTTGCTCCCACAGCATGCAGCAAAGACATGGAGGGGGTGGTGGTGTGACATAGAGGGGAACACCAGTTGGAGAGGCAAATAATAGGAGGGTAAAAGAGAAAGAGAGGAAGTGTTTCTGTGCAAGGAGGTGTCAAGAATAAAAAGAGAAGTGTGGTAGATCTGCAAAAGGAAGTCTTGAGGTTTATAAATGTGGAAAACACAAGCATCTCTATATGGAAAGTACTGTAAGAATATCTCATTTCTAAAACTGATCTGCAACATTAACCTTTCAGCACTCAGTTACTATTTTGTTTAAGAAGCGACATCTCTAAACAGTGTTCTACCCTGCTGCAAGACATTTGAAAAAGATAGAACAAAGAAAGACAGAATAAAAAAGAAAACAAAATCTGTCCAAACATTCATGTTAGATGACAGCTCAGGTTTCTGTCTGTGAGTGATTTCCCAGAAGTCTCCACTCCAGCTTGCCAACATTATTCATTAATCACCTTGCAGTGTTTTGTTCCAACACATCTCGTTAATGCAAGGCAGAAGTTAGAGGATTCTTGGCATGGCGTTCAGACGATGTGTGGCAGTACACAAACCCTTTTTTCTTCTTCACTCCTTTTTCTGTGAATTATTGAATATTATACTAAATATTAAATATGTTTATCAACTACAGGATTATCCTTATTTGCTTTCTTTCTGATAGTGAGATGAGAAGTTTGATACCAGTTTCATCTACACTGCAGTGCACTGCTGCAGTGAGTCAACCTTTAGTTATTACCACTTTTATATTTACTTTTTACACAGTGTTTCATTAGTTATAACCTTTCACAGCAGGTAAATAATGTGATAGGGACACATTGCACACAAAGCAAAAACCTGCTCACATCTATAGACACACATGCAGAAACACACCAGCATCCTTATGTTTAAGAATTAGAATATACAGATCAAGTTAATATGAGTATACAGTATTTTTTGAATGAATACTGTGCATACTCACCTCTGTTTTCTCATTATGATAAATTAATTTTAATTACATTTATTTTTATCAAGGAGGCTTTGCTGGGACATCTAGGAAAAGCACCATGCATTTATGCATTGGACAGTAACATGCCAGAGAATGCCTTAAGCTAAAATCTGCCACAGAGACAAACAGAAACAGGTTTTGGTTCAGTCTGATCAGTAGAAAGACAAAGTTGGCAACTAGTTGGTGAACATATTGAAGTATTTAGTAGCTTGTGAGTGAGATATTTCCCTCAGGAGGTGGTGGAGACCAAACCAGAGCTAAATGAGAGTAAATATTGGACTTAGATTCATCATGTAGCCAAAACATGACTCCAGATGAATGTTTATGTTGCTCTGTCTCTGCTGTGCATAGGCAACTGTTTGCTGCCGCAGAAGGACCAAGGTTTACTGCAGGGTTAAATTTTAAAAATATGATTTGCCACTAATAGAAAAAAATGTGGTCTAAACTGGCCACAAAGCCATGAAATATAATTACATATTTTCTACATTCAGTTAGCGCTTTTCACAAATGCGCAAATCTGAGATGCTAATGTGCAGATTCACAGCTACAGCTCCTGTTGTGAAGTCCATACTATTCTCTGTATGTATGTATGTATGTTCTGTAAAGCATGTTGGGCTGCTGAAACAGTTGAGCTGTGGCTAGTAGTGAAAATGAATGATTTATGGGCTGGACCAGTGAAGAAGGTCATTGTCTGCCGCATCTGATGGGTTGGTGGCTGTGTAGAGTCTTCCTTTATACTGACAATCACACAAGCTAGTCTGTGCACTGTGTAAAGAAATTTTGCAGGGGTTTCTTTGAATTGCAGGATGTGGAATTAGCGACAAAAAATCATCGAGACGTGACGGTAAAATCCAAACAATGTGAATTTGTCTGTCAGGAGGGGCGGAGACCCCAAAGGACTCTGAAAGTTATGGTTATTAAATACCACTTTCTTTGTATATTTTCATTAGTATAAGTATATATAAGAATTTCAGCATTGCACAGCTGTGATACTGAAACTAACTCAGATCTCAAGTGTGTAACAATCTAGCTAATATGTGACCAGCTATAGCGTAAATACATAAAAGCACAAGACAAGCAAATATCAGAAGGTGACTGAGTTTAAAGTCTGACTGATAATATGACTGTTCTGACAGGGAACCAAAAACATAAGGAGGAAGTATCTTTTTTCTTTTTCTTTTTTTTTTTGTTTTTTGTTTAAAGAGGCGTCGGTGGGTGATGCATTTCACAAGTTCATCTTATGTTAGTGAGCATTATGGGGTTACCCATGTGAGAATTCTCAGCTTGCTCACAAAAGTAAAAGAATCAGTGAATAGAGAGGGGGGTAAAAAAAAGCTGGGAGCCTGAGAGCTCTATACACTAAAGTTAGCCATTATTATGCCTTGAAAACACTGCATAGATTAATGGTTTAAGGGGCCCAATCCACGCGGTGAATTCTTTAAAAAGTAGGTCCCACTGTTACAACATGAAAGGATCCCTCGGCCACGTACCTGGAGCTTTAATTCGGCGTCTTAGAGTCCATACAACACTCCACCCCCCCAACACAAAACCTTTTTGACAGATTCTGGAAGACAACAGAAATACTTTGGTTTGTTTGTTAGTTTTGCTTTACATCTCATTTTGCACCTCTCATATAACTTGCAATGTTAAGCTGGGAGTTGGTGAATTTAATATATGCCTTATGTCTGTGAAAGACTGCTACCCCTGTTAAATTTCTGTGTTTGTGTTCATGTAACATTTAGGTTTGTAAATGCATGGTATATCATTTAACCCTAGGCCATATTTGACATACGTTTGCAATATTTCTGTGAATTATGATGTTGTTGAGCTATTTCAGATTGTTTTGGAGCGCTGCAGCACAGTAGGTGGTCTGAGAGCACTTCACACTTTGAAAATTACCATGATAAAAGCTGAGGAGGCCTGACAGTGTGTCAGATCTCAAGTACTTTTCAATGAAATGTGTGTCAACTGAAAGTGCTTACATAGTGATTTATGCACAAATCGTATTTTAAAGAGAAAACTGTCAGGGTTTCCACAAGGACAAACTTTTAAGGCTGCTGCGCACACGAAACAAATTGATCTATGTAAAATCTGAGCAACAGTTCAACATTTTGTTCCTTTTCTAAATCAATATAACTCTCACATGTGTCTGCTTTATATAAAGTTACCCATCAACAGCTGCTTAGTTGAGCTCAGCTCAGCTCATTGGGATGACTAGAGAGCAGCTAGCCCGGCTCTGTCCTAAGGTAACAAAATCTGCCTACCAGCACCTCTGATGCTCATAAATGGACATGTTCTATCTCGTTTGTTCAATCTGCACAGAAGCGGAAGTACCAGGCCAGCTGCTGCAACTTGCACAGGAGAGCAGAGGCAAACATCATGGCCACACAATATTCTTGTATAAATACATTAATTGTCCATTTACCAAATGTTCATAATATCATACAGTGAGGGAAGGCTACACCATATGTGGATACAGATAAAGTATAAAAACAATTTCTTTGAAAGACTAGAAAGTTTGCAGTAGAGAAAAGTTATTTTGATGTTCACTGTTTGAGATAATTAATGATGACAGCAAATAGTAGTTATGGAAACATCATAATATATACAAGCAAGATATGCTGACAGGTTTGTACATACGATCAAATGGAAATACAAAGTTTCCATTTCAAATTCAAGGACTTTATCTGTTGTGCACTTGATGAACAGCTTCCTGAAGGACAAATAACCACCTTTTTGTAAACTCACCATATATTGACACAACTTGGCTCGCTTGTGCAATATTTTCCTGAGAAAACAGGCCAAACAAGGTGTAAAGGCAGTATGATGTACTTTTGTTTAAGACTGGAATGTCAAACATTAGAAAAGTTCAGTGCAATACATGTTTTTGTCTAGGTCCAGGTAAAGATCCTCCTAGAAGAGCAGTTTTGGTATCTGCAGGGCAGCAGATGGGTCAGCAGAGTCTGACTATTTAATGCGGGGGTGAGGTGTGGTGCTGGCAGAGGGGGGGATTATATGGTCTGGTGGTTCAAATATTCATTTCCATCATCTGCAGCAGAAACATAAACCCTGTCTTTAACATTCAGTGGCTCTCTACTGGACACAGTTTAGTCTGGCATTTGAAAGGGAGAAAAACTATATCTCCAGTTAAAGTAGACACATAAGTGAGACAATGACAGAAAGAAATACAGTCACGTATAAATCTTAGTGTGGTAAATGAAAATTGCGCATTGTGCATTTTTTCCCCAAACTTTTAGTAATATGACTTAAAGAAAGTAATGAGAGGTGCATTGCGTATATACGTTTCTCAATGCACCACAGCAGACATGCAAAGTTCCTAGTAACTGTTGATTTCAACATCAAGAACTCCTGTCTCCTATGCTCCTTCCTCTTTTTCTCAGTGGTGATGACCAGTGGTGCCAATGTGACTTTGGAACACTTTAAGGGGCCTGCCCCTGTACAAAGCTGCTTACGGCCTCTTTTAGCACAGCCGGGACAGTACGGTTTATACTTGATAGGGGATTTCTGCAGGCCAGCCTTCTTTCCCTACCATAATTAGGCCACCCACATTCACAGTCATGGACCTCAGATGGGAAGATTATGGGAACTTTCACAGCGAGAACATGTAATGCTTTATAAGAGAAAAGTGTGAACTATAGATGGAATAAGCATGATTACTTCCTGTTATAGCGGTTTCTTGAAATAACACTAGACTTCATTGGTTCTAGATGTTATCTTCCGCACACATAATGTGATACACTAGTAGTGTGGAAAGGACAAACCAAGAAATATTTTTCAGACATATATGAAAAGGATATACTTACTCTGCCTTCGATATTTTCTATGATAAAATTGTAAATAGAATAATTAAATGATGTAAAATAATAAAAAAAAAAACTAAATAACTTACTTTACTTTAGGACTTAGCCCAAGTTATGTAATTTCCATAGGTGTTTCGTGTTGCGTGCAAGAGGAGATGGAACGGGGGGGGGGCCGCCGAAAGCGCGAATCTGATTGGTCCGATTGTGTGATGTCCATGATTGACAGAGACGCGGACCAATGAGCGGCCGCGCTCTCTCCCCCCCCACCCTCCCTTGTTGGACGCGGAGGCGATGTTCAAGGGAGCGTTTGTTCGGGACGGGGAAATCGTGCCGTTATGTCGAGTGACTGTGGCTTGTAACAGTTTGTACTACTCGTTAAACCGGATTTAAACCGAAGCGCGAGGATTTCTTTTCGCACCCGTGCCGATATAGGATCTGCTTAGGGCTGTATTTTATTGATAGGGCGCCTCGGTAAGTTTTAACCAAGTGGAAGTGGTTTTTGTGCGGAGGGAAGAGGAGCCGTTGGATTTGACTGTGGATCAGACTCGGTATGTAACTTGCTGACCAGGGTCACAGATGTTAACGTTTACGCCACTTTGTTGAATGGCAAAACATAGTATTTAAAACGCTGCTTGCTTGTAAAAGCACCGTTTCCGGGAGGTAGTTAGGGTTAACTTTGTAAACTTGTAAACTTTCGACGCCTGCGTTAGATTTTAGTCTTTATTTAAACTTGAAAATCGTATCTCCCACCACCCCTAATTTTAATAACTACTACCATCTCGTCGTTTGCTTCTGTTAAACTTTAATGGCGGCTTTTAATAAATTCTCATCGTAATTACTTCCAGCAGATGGTTGATTAACCCCCGTCGATAATGTTAGCAAGATGCTAAGCTAGCTAACGACTCTGCTCCCTCGACATCTTTTCAGACACCGCATCTTTGCTGCTGTGGACTCTCTGAAACTCGAGTAGGCGAAACTTGCAACCATGCAAACCTTTTCCAAATTTCCAAATTTGCTGTCAAACGTAAGCTTTGCCGTCGTTCACGCACCCAGGAGGTTGCTGTGTAGTTAAACGAGCGTAGTTGACAGCGCTGTGACTTAAACAATGCTAGGTTAGCGACCATATGTTAGACGAACACTTCTGAAGTCGACTTATTTCACTAGAAACTGCAAGGATGTAATTGTAACCAAACACACCAAATATCAATAATAAGGTCTTTTATGAGACTCGATTTGTATCATGTTGTTATATCATTTCACGAACAGAAGTAGGAGTGCAATACCACAAAGTAAAGTAGGTCATATTTAATTACTTGCTCTAATAAATAAGTACTTCCAATATTTTAATGATCTGCCACAGGCTTGGCATGTGGCAAGAGTTTTAAAGTTAGAATAAAGTAATTATAAAAGGTAAATGCTTATAGCAGACTTTGAATAAAATGCCATCAATGTGTATATATGCTGTATATAACAGATGAATTTTGCTGAGTTAGTAAAATCCACAGTGGTTTTTCAGCAGCACCGTCTCTCAGTTAGAGTTTATAATGAAATATCTCATAAGTTTAAGCCTTTTCACATCTTAGTGTGTGTGTGTGTGTGTGTGTGTGTGTGTGTGTGTGTGTGTGTGTGTGTGTGTGTGTGTGTGTGAGATGCTTGATTGTCTTATGTAATGTGTTGTAAATGGCCTCCACTCTCATTTTACAGGTCTGGATAGCATTCTCAAGATCACAGCAGCACGCCATTTACTGATGGGTACATACTGTGAGGCAGCGCGTCAAGAGAACTGCAAATCATTCAGAAAAGACAGGAACTGTGAAAGAATGAAGACAAGCTAGATATTGTCTCTACAGTGCTGTTAAAGACTATAGTTTTGCTACGCGTGTACACAGACGACCATTTGAACTTGTAAATGTGTGCCTGGACTGAACACATAATCAGAGAAACCTGAAAAGTAACTTTGCTGGTTGAAGCCCATCTTCAAGAGAAGGCCTTGACACAAAGAGATCAATATGAGTGCTGAAGGATATCAGTACAGAGCGCTTTATGACTACAAGAAGGAGAGGGAGGAGGACATTGATCTGCATGTAGGGGATATACTGTTGGTGAGCAAAGGAGCTCTGGTGGCTCTTGGGTACACTGATGGGCTGGAACAGAGGCCAGATGAGATTGGATGGCTGCCAGGGTTCAATGAAACCACTCAGGAAAAAGGGGACTTCCCTGGGACATATGTTGAGTACATTGGGAAGAAATGGATCTCACCCCCCACACCCAAGCCAAGGCCCCTCAGACCCTTACCTGTAGCCCCAGGCTCCTTCAAGGCGGAGGCGGACTCTGACTCAGAGCAAGGTGAGTTAAACACAAGACACCGCACAAAACCGTATAATACATGGTGCTGAAGCTAATGATTATTTTCAGTATTGGTCAGTCTACAGTTTATTTCCAAAATCAGTTATTTGGTAAATGGGGGAGGAAATGCTCATCACATGCTCTCAGAGCCCATGATCCCACTTTCACATGTCTCAGCTTCTCCAACCAAAGGTCAAAAAGTCTTAGATATTCAGTTTAAAGTCATAGCAGACTGATAATTTATAAGATAGTAACTTTGGAGGAACTGAAACAGCAATTTTTTTTTTTAACACATTTGATGATGAAACAGAACCGTTGCAGACCATTTCTCTGTTGTTACTTAATCAAACGGTTGGTGATTAATTCAAAAAGGTTCTGAAGTAAAGAAAACGTTGAGTGCTTACAGTTTTGGTGAGGTTATTGCTGGTGTACTTAACTAACAAATTAAAAAGTTAATGCAGAAATTAAACAAATCAGTTACACAACATTGTCAAGCCAAATATTTAGTAAAGGCTTTACTCTCATGTTTTATATATTGTGATGGTTGCTTCATTGTTCGATGCAATGGTGCCAGTGAAATCTCAAGATGTGGACAGCCATGTTTGAAACAATTAGGGAAAATAAATTACTCATTGCTAAATAAATTCACATTGATTTGTAATTTTTTGCATTTGAATGTACACCAGTTTGTTGGGTGACTGAGGCGAGCCTGTTGCATGTGCATTGAAAGAGCACATTATGTTAAGTTTGAAATATTACTGTTGAGCTGATGAAAGTTCAAACAAAGAGACACGTAGTCAGCTACGTCAATGACAGATCAAATTCCCAATTTTATATCGTTAAATTTAAGTAATTGTTGAGTGAAAACATAAGTAAGCAGTCACAAATAAAGTGAAAGGAAGATGCTAACTTTGTACAACAGGTGCTGTCTTTGAGAACAAGTATCCCTGCCCAGCTGGCCTGAATGTGAACCAAGCTCAGTCCCAGAGGACAATAGTGCCGCGATCATCTAGGCTATGCTGCACTAGAGCATCTCATGCCAGCCATATGTTACCAGTGGATATCATCTGTGTTTCTCCACAAAGCTGCATCTTAAGGGAATTTAATTCTCTTATTACTGTTGAGACAGATGATTAGATCACTATGTATGAGTGATTAAGGCAAATTACTCCTCTGAAAGCCCAGGGGGAAGAGCTTGGCTAACTCCATCAAAAATGTTGATAACTAGTTATCAACATTTCCTAAAACCACGGTGCCTCATTTGCTTCAGCATGTAAATAAAACAACTGTTACTATTAGAAGCCTTTTATTTGCAGTTTTTTTTTTTTTTGCAAAGTCAGATGATCTGCTTTCTTCCCTTTTAGTGCAGCGCTAGGCTAAACACATTCGATCAATCTCAGTTGCAGATGCAAAGGGATTAAATCCATCTTTTATGGACTTTGTATGACTGCAAACAAGCCATGTAAGTTAGATGACTCAGTAAGTGTTTTATGTGACATCGATAAACATTAATCAGAATTTTTTCTCGGCATGGTTTTTACGCAGTTTCACAATGACTGGGTATAAAAAGACAGCGTTATTTCTCAGGCCACAACTCTGAACTGTAATTAAAACCAGGATCTTTATTTTAAAAACACTGACTGTGCGGCTGTGCTCACCTAAAGAGCAGCTGTAGCCAGCCAGGTTTCTAGTTTCTGCTGTTTGTGGTATGATTGTGAAATTCTTTGCTGTGGTTTGCAGGGTGAGCAAGGAGCTGTATGAAGGGGGCATGTGTTGAATGGCTGTGTCGTGGTTGAGTGGCAGCGCTGAGCCTGGAGTGAGTGTGAATGTAGCAGAGGGAGAAGAAAAGTCTCTGTGTCCTGGGCTATGAGGGAGTTGGAGAGATGGAAGGGGGGAGGGAGGCCCTGAGGTTGTGGGTAAGGGAGAGAGAGCCTTTGCGCTCGCTATAGGGTCTGTGCACGGGATAGTGTGGTGCAAAAGGATCAGGACTGGAGCTGAGATTGGGGGCTTGGCAGAGGGGCGGAAGCAGGAATGGGATTGGGGGGGG
>CM076666.1:18552399-18563154 GCA_038496675.1 Rachycentron canadum
GGGCATGGGAGGGACTTGGGTTCTGCATGCTCACGGGGGCTTTGAAGAGGGGCTAAGGGCTCTATGATGGAGGCAGGGCTCTTGTTGCTCCCAGAGTGTTTGTGATTTATTGCGCACCACCAAGGGATCTCGCTCCCTTCCTCCTACTCCTCAGCTTTTTTTCTTCTTCCTCCTCCTCCTTTTTTTTTTTTTTTTAAATGTTTTGATAGTTCCTACAGTCAGCACTGCCAGTGGGAAAAGAGGTGGAGAATGGATGCTTGGAAAGGGGCCTCTCCTCTCTGAGCCACAGGGGTTTACATGAGTGCAGCAGATGTGGAGAGAGTAACAGAGAAAGAGAAGAGGGCCGGGCTGGGAAACTATTCCGCCTCATTCCAGCTCTCAGCCCCCCTTTTTTTTTTTTTAAGTATTGCTCCTTTTCTGGGCCTCTCAGTTGAGAGAATATACATGTGTTTGAGCCTGCCAAGAAAAAGAAACTCAAGGATTGAAACCCAGAGAACGAAGCCCCAGCAACTTCAGATTGTAGCTCTCTTTGCCTGGTTTGATTTCATTCAGAAATGCAGAATTAATTTAAAATTGATATACTTCAGCATCTTGCAGCTCTGCCATGTTTGTATGGCAAACTTTTGTGAAAATAAAAGCATAGAATGAAATTCAAAAATGGGGAAGTCACTCCTTTCAAGTGATATTTTATCATCACAAATGGTTGTTTCTTAACAATGTTTACCTACATCATCACGTCAGGCAAATGTGTTTAACAAGAATGAATCGTATGAATTATTATGGTGCTAAAAAAGTAAGTTGCTTCCTGCAGTTTATCGCATCACCATTTTAGCTGTTATTAATGACAAGGACGTTCAAGGGCAGTAGGATATGTTTTGCGGTGACTCTAAATGGTTAAATGTTAATTGTTATGCGTTCTCAGTAAGTTTTTGGTGTGTGTGTGTGTGTGTGTGTGCATGTGTATGTGCCTTTCATCTCCCAACAGCCAAGTGTACATTCTTCCAAATGTTAAAGATAAAAATGTGAATAACTGGTTGTTACTCTACATGCTCTCACAAGGTTCAGCCCTACATGCTGAGTCTTGTTTAAAGAAATATTTGATGCCATCAGGCTATCTTCTCTTGCTTATCAGTATGTTTTTGTGTAGCTAATGCATTACATTACTCACAAAAATGTAATTGCAAGGTGATCATTTAAAAAAATATCTTTTTTTAATTTCAAACGTGTATAACTTTCTGTTTAAATACATTTTAAAACAGAATATTTTATTTATTACCAGTGTGCCGGGCTTTATACTGTATATTTGGGCCATAGAGCCAAATGGGCCAAATAACTAAAGAGCGCCTGGGTTAAAGAGCAGTTCACATTATGTGTAAGAGAGACAGACAGAAAGAGGTTACTAGAAGGAAGAGATGAGCCTGTACAAAGGACACAGTTGCAGGGAGAGCACTCTGCATAGCTGGAGATTGAGATAATGTAGCTCTCCTTCTCTGGGCCTCTTTAGCACTCAGGCTGACATCTGCTATATTGAACGCTCTTTCTCTCAATGCAGTTGATTTTTCTCTGCTAAGAATTCACTTCTCTCTTAATTCACTTCTGTGTTTTGGACACGCAGCAGCTTCGGTTTTGGTTTCAAAGTGGTGTACGTTTTCAGGCTCTTTTCAGAAAGGACAGTCACCCGTTACTGAATCAACCCACTTTGGTGGCAGAATGAACAAAGCACAAGTTTTATCACAGGATAGTTTGCTCTGATATAGTGTTCCTCTGTGGAGCTAAAGGCAGCTGGGGCCAGGAATGTGTTGGCGCTTCTTTGGTGGAGGGGTGTGCACAGACTGCATGGTAGACTGATTTGTAGCTTTGTGATGAATCAGTATTGTGCTAAGTGCTGATTGCAGTAACTTGGACAATGCAACTGGACAATAAATGGTTGCACACTGAACAGGACCCCAGTGATTGCTGTTTTACAACGTCATTGTTATCAGTGTACATGCTGCTGCTGCTAGGAGGATAATTTTACTGTTTTAGTTTTCTTTTTTAGCTTTTGAATTGGAAGATTCTTGTTACTAGGCGTAAAAGCTCTACGCGTTAAAATCACAGTTGTTTATTTTAGTTGCTAAATATTAACCAGTGGGAGGATGGGAAAGAGTGGCAAGCCAAGTCCACTGCCTGCTAACGTCGGACTCAAGCTGTGTTTAAATTAATTTTTTTTGGCTTGTCAAAGTTTCCAGCACTGGACTATGTCACAGAGGAGAGTGACTGTCATCCCCATTTTCGTTTCCTCCCTGGGCCGTGTTTTAGCAAAGGATGTGATGTGTATCAGCATAATATCAGCGTTGGCAACTCTCTAATACTCATATGAGAACACAAACGTATCCTTCACTTACAGCACTAGCAAATGACTGTAAAATAGCTTATCTTGATTATAAAGGTTGCAGATACATTTTCTGTTCTGACTAATCTAATAATCATTGTTTCAGAATTACACTAAATTCATATAACTAGTTTTCAATTGAAAACCACTATCCACACAGAGCAATGTTATTTAATCTATAAAACTAAATTTAGACCAGCCTGTGATCTAGGTTATTTTCTGTCAAGTACAAAAAAATAAATAAATAAAAATAAAAAATTGCCAAATTCTTGTTTTTTGAAGCCCACTTCTAAAATACGCTGCTAATTTTAGGCCTCAGCGAACTGCATTAGTGTATAATGTATGTGCAGAGACTGAGGTCTGAAATGGCAAATCTTCTTTACTGGAGTCAGATCATGTCTGCTAGCAGGATTAAGAAAGAGAGCGAATCAGGCAGAGAGAGACAGAGAGAGACTGATAGACTTTGAGAAGCTGTGCCGTAAGACAGAGGTGAGATTAGACAGAAACACAAAGTCAAGGGGAACAGAGGAGGTATTACAAATATGTAATGTATTAAGAGGGAGAGGGAGACGAGGTGGATCAGCTAGTGCAGCTAGGTGCTGTGTGTGAGCCTCGTGCTGTGGAGGTGTGGCATTACATAACAGATCAGGGGCTGTCAAGAGGCAACAGTTACATTCAAAGTAAATCTCATTGATCCGGTTTCAGTCACAATGCCAGTCAGTTCTATTAAAAATAGAACCAATCTGCTTCACTCCTCGAATGTCTGAATTCGAAAGGCAGAGGAACATCCTCAGTCGGACTCAGAGAGAAGTTAGAGCACACCCCTTCAGTGCAAAACCCACATTGCAGTTACACAATTTTAAACAGTGGTAGTTAACTAACTATGTGTCCTGTGTCACGTCACTAGAAGTGTAAGATCAAGATGACATGTCCCTGATACAATGTGGAAACGCTCATGAACACTTTTTTTAGTTATTTTCACTATCTGAGTATAATTTTATGTGTCACACATTATAATTACATTTGATGTGAACATTTTAATAATGTTATAAACCCAAGGTGCATCCAGTATATCTATTGCATCAGACCACAATGTACTCAAGTGTCAGCTGAGTATCATCATGTCCCATTGCTTAATGATTGAAAAGACCAAAAAGTGTAGGAAAAGTCACTGGAAGAGATATTTTAGATTTGACAGCCACAAAAGTCAATCTAGGATGTGTTTGAAAATGGTGTAGCCTGTGCTGAATGTGGCATATGTGCTCAGACAATCATTTTTGATGTGATGGCTTGGCCACTTATTTCTAAAAGTTTGATTTGATTTTAATTTAAAGAGGGTTTTATTATTTGTTAGAGTGATGCTCTGCAAATTCAACGTGCAAGGCAGAAATGTGCAAAGTCAGTTGCACATCAGAAACAAACTGGTCACTTGTTCAGGTTGAGTGATTCAGTGGCTCTATAGGGTTAATTGTCAAGCTGTAGCAACAGTCTCCTCATTGGCTGTTGCTCAGCTTTTGCACTGCATCTTCCACCCTGCAGGAGGAGACATTGCCCTATTCTACTTACCTCACCTTAGAGCGCTATCACTCATTGACCACAAGCATGTTGAATCATGTTAGAGCCCCTCCACCACCCCACCACCCCCACCCATGCAAATATATTAACAACTCCTTTTTCACTTTTGTTTGAGTTGAATGTCTGAATAATGAATCTTTTTTAGTATATAATTTTCAGCCTTTTTCATAATTGATACAGTACTGAGTGTCCACTTGTATACTTTTGTATTATGGTATTGTTATGGCTTTATAATGAGCTGTCAGGTGTTGTGTTTTGTTCTTTCCATGGTTTATCACTATTTCCTGGCATGCCTCAGCAAGACCTCTTTCAGACAAGAAGACATGGTGTAACCTGAAAATGCTGGTTACTTGAGTGGGCCCTCCAAATTTAACCTAAGTGTGTGCTATCTTTAGTCTGTCAGTGGTGCCCCAGCCCTGTCCTGCCCACAGTCTGCAGTTCTTTCAGTTCAGACATACCGTTTGAGCCGTGGAGATTGTCTCCCCCCCAACACCACAGCAGCACCAGTGGCAGCTGCATCGACTTCTTCGACGTGTGGTTGACTGACTACTGACTGGCTGTGGCCTTTTGGGATATCATGAGACGGGTCTGCAAAACGTGCAGGCCTGTACAGACAAGTCCAGGGGGCCCCTCTCTCCTTACTTTCCCAAATTGCCACAGAAACCAGCTTCCATTGGAACAGAGTCTTGTGATATTTGTAGCCCCTCAGCTGTTCCAGAAACAGCAAAACAACAGCAATACATTGTGTTATTATTGTATAACACTGCAGTGAATCAGAGAGGGTGACTTAATCTGTTTCTGGCATTGATTAGACGGACTCGAGAGATTATAATTGTTCTACTCTTGCAGGTGTTTCTGAATGTTTACAGCCTTCCAGTAAAATGAGCTGTACCTACTTGTTCCACGGCAGTAAAAGCTATCTAATATTTGCCAGCATTTTAATCGTTGGTTATATAAACATGGCAAACGATTCTAAACGCAATCTGTTCCCATGGTTGTAAGATGTGGTCAGTTGGCGCATGTTGATCGTTTGAATGCGTGCCAAGGCATCTCAGAAATCATCGCCGCTAGCTTGAAACATTTCTGCCATATTTTGCGCGCTACCTGATACAATTCCATTGGCGCTGAAACTATCACATCGTTGACAGTACCAAGAAGCAACTGTATCTCCGGCCTGTACTGTGTCACTCATAGGCCAGCCCTGGATAGAGTAAATAAACATAAACTTTTGGATCACCTCGAAGAATCTTCTTGTTGTTGAGTTACGACCGAGCAGTTTGAGATGTCCGAGTAGATGCTTTGAAACACACGTAAGCATGTTCATGATTAACAGAATGCTGTCTTTAA
This sequence comes from Rachycentron canadum, assembly GCA_038496675.1. Lineage (NCBI taxonomy): Eukaryota > Metazoa > Chordata > Actinopteri > Carangiformes > Rachycentridae > Rachycentron > Rachycentron canadum. The sequence goes on from CM076666.1 coordinate 18,557,693, forward strand.
AACGCCGTATAAAGTCTTGTAAAGAATTGCCATCCTTACTAAAACCAGCCAACTCTTGGATATTTCCCTGGGGCAATTTTCATAGATATGAACAGTGGGCGGGCGGATGGGTTGGGGGTTTAAATTTAGCCTCAGGTTGTGAATTGAGTTTCTCAGAAAAAGGTTGGCAGTAGAATGGCAGCCGTGTTAGATATCTTGTCTGGGAGAAAGGTTACACCTCCAAGGTGTGCGATGGCAACACTGCGTGTCTCGATCTCTATTTAGGGACACTTTGGTGTTCCATCTCAGAGTTCACTGCTTCTGAGAAAACCCCCCTCTCCCGCTCTGCAGTTCCAATAATGTCTTCCAGATGACCAGTTGTCCTACATGGAGTTTGGTGTGTTCTGTGGTTGGAGGGACTGTTGGTAATCCAGCTTCTTCACACGCAACATGCCAGCCTGTGCGCTGCGCTCGCCAAAGAGGATGTGGAACTGGATGAAGTGGTTCATTATTTCCCTGATTGAACATTCTTTGGTGGGAGAGGTCCTCGGTAATGACTGGCACGCGTGCATCAGCGGGAGCAGTGGTTGGACGTTTTTTTAATGCGTGATTGAAAAGAAATGCAATAATTTTTAAGGTAGAAAGAAAGAAAAATATGTCCACGAGAAAGGGTTCCATTCATAGTTTCTCAACATTTTGAGTCTGCAGACCTGATGTCGAACAGTTGAGCCTTTCAGGAAAGTGCCCTTTGAAAACGCACCTTTGCAAATCCAAATAAAATCCCTGCCAACCCCTTCATCCTTTCATTTCCACACCTGGGTACAAAGTTCTAAAGGAAAAATGAGGAGAAAACTCAGACCTGGCTTACCTCATATCACAGGGTATTTGCTTAGCTCCGTGGTCCACCAAACCCTAACTTTAGTGCTCAGCACCTCCTTTTTTTTTTTCTTCTTCTTCTTTTTTTGAATTGGTCTGTTGTAAATGCTCACCTTTTACTTTTGAAGGCAGAGCTTTGGTCTCGTAGCCACTTCCTTTGAAGTTGTAAGTAGTTCATAAGTCATGCGCCTAATCAGCCACTGCTGGTTAAGATGAAATGCAGGCCTCAGCGTTTAATTTCACATAAACATTCATCAAAGTCTCATGAATGACAAAGGGGAGTCAATTTATTCTATTGGCAGTTTATTTAATTTCTTTATGTCCCACTTTTACTTTGTGGTTTCCTGCACTTTCTGATATGACTTAGAAAACCCATCCTCTCACCCAAGAGGTGAAAGAACTGGGCCAAGTGAAATCCCCTTATAGTCCTTTTTGTTTTCAAAACCCACAGAGACAGTTTGTTTAATTTGTTCAAAAATTTCAGCTTTTCATACAAAGCTCCTTTATACTCGAACACTGTAGAAGATATTATGCATGTCAGCAAAAAATCTTTCACATCCACGAAGTTAAGTATCTACTCTTCCATTTAATCAAATGTCTGTCAGGGTGGTGTTGATTTGAACAAAGAATAAGAGTTTTTCTTTTATCCATCATCCACATAAGGAGTGCTTTAAAATAATAATACAGCCCTAGACTGAAAACTGTTATTTATTATTGAAACAATGAGTTGATTGAAAGAAAATTAATTGTTGTGATATGTAGTCATTTTCCATGTCAAAACAATATCAGACATCATAGTTGTAGTTTAATTGTTGGTAATTGGTGGCTTCTTTGTGTAATGTGAGAATAAGCTGAGTATCTGTTGGCTCTGTGTGTTGGTTTACAACAAAAAGCTGTTTTGAAGGCGTCATCTTGAGCTATCAGAAATTGTGACGGGCATTTTTCCACATTTTCCAACATTTTAAACAATAAACAAGAAATAACTAGATCTGAAGATTTATGGGTAATAAAAATAATTGTTACATCAAATGCTACCACTAATAATATGATGCAATATTTGGTAGCGGATAAATTGCATGGCACTGATGGTGGTTTCGCTGCTTTATTTCAACAGATTGCACTAGTTCAGTTGTTGCATTTAGATTTTCAGCGCAGTCACGCAGGCTGGACTGGTAACTTGTTCACCGTGTCAGAAAAAGGTTCACGAGACCCAGTTGACCCAGTGGGGAATGAGCAGGATGTTCAGTTTTGGCTCCTTTGTTGACGATGTGTTGTCTCCTCCAGGCTTCTGTCTGCTGGATTTGACAGAACAGTTCTCCCTTCCAGAGACCGCTCCACCCATGCTGGCCAGGCTGCTGGAAGCTATAGAGAGGAAAGGTAAGCTTCACCCAGGAAACGATAGTAACTCACCTTGACTTGCTACTGCACATGTGCATCATGATAATATTGACAGTCTCCCTTTTTAACTTGGTGAACTAAATGGTATCAGTTTTTTCAATAAATGTTATGATTGATATTTAACTGAATATTTGCAGGTCTGGATAACCCCACTTTATATCGAACATTTACTGCTGGTGCTGGACTCGAGGTCAGGCAGTATTTTGACTGTGGTAAGTACCTGTTTTTCAGCCTATATGAAACCTGCAAGTTTTCAATAGATGAGTGAGGGAGACAAAAATAGAAAGGAGGAAATATCGTAAGCAGTGATGAAGAGAGCTAGAACATTTGTGTGCGTGTGTGCATGTACAGTGCATTCAATTAAACAGAAAGGGATACGATTTGTGAAGGCTTTATTGCCCTGATTTTTGCATCTACCTTTGCATGATACATTTCTTCATATTATATCTGAGCCTGTAATTATCTCACTCTACAGGAAAGAGTTTTGGTATTTAATACTATCAGTGCGTTGCTTTGCATTTCAGATCCTCCCTCTGCAGACCTGGATCAGTTTGAACTTCCAGTGCTGTGTGATGGTCTGCGCAGGTACCTGCAGGATCTTCCACAGCCCATCATTCCCACTGCAATATATGCTCAGATGGTCCTTACTGCTAAAGGTGAGAATAGACAACATCAGTGCAGATTCAGTTATCATATTCTTGGTGTACAGTTGAAACAGAAGTGCTTATGTAATGTACCCTTGCCCTGCTACAGAACATTCAGTACTTTCAGTACAGAAAACCACAAGACCTCATCATTGCCCTTTGGCCTCGAAATAAGATTTTTTTTTATTTTACTTTTGTCTTCTTCTTCTTCTGTCTTTAGTTTTTATGCTTTCTTCTATGTTTAAAAAAAAAAAAAAAAAAAAAGTATTAAGACGTATAATCAGTGTATTTAGTCACTTTCTCTTTCCCTTGTCTGTCTTTCTGCTTTAGTTGCAAAATTCTCATAGCACATTGTTCTGTAGCGCTGCTCTCTTGCTGTCACATGGCCAGAAACAGGATATATGTGGTTAATAGGAACTAAAACAAGCCTGAAAGTTTATCTCAAGCATCTCTGAGCAGCCAATCACCTGCTAGTGTACCTTACGCTTATTGCCAACCACACAATCTCTGTGGTTTTCAAACTGAACTGCACATGACACTTTTTTTCCATCTTCATTGTTTAAAGAAACAGCTTTCATATACTGCTCCCATTCGATTTGCGTCAACGATCAGTTTTTTTACCTCTGTTTCACTGACCTTTCAGCCATTCTCATCTGTTTCAACAGAGGTGGTGAATCCTGAGGAATGTGCCCAGCTGCTACGTCGCATCAGCACCAACCCAAGCCTGCCTCCCCAATACTGGCTAACTCTCCACTGTCTGCTAAGGCATTTCGCTAGAGTGTGCCAAAACAGCTCCAAGAACCTGCTCTCTGCTAGAGCCCTGGGCGAGATCTTCAGCCCTGTGTTTTTCAGACAACAAGCCACCAGGTGGGTGTCAGAGCAGTAGGATCATGTCTCACTGCCTGACTGAGCCTACACACTGTCTGTCTGAGTGTCTATCTCTGACAGGCCACAGTGTGTAGGCTCAGTCATGCAATGCTGAGACATAAGACTCAAACAGGCACTCGTGCAGACTCTTGCATTCAGGCTGACACGCACACACACATGCGCACACACACATACACACACACACACACACACACACACACACACACACACACACACATAGACCGTATTGTGTCAGGCACTCGAGGGATTTAGCTATACTCAGATATAAGTTGGAGATTTTTTACTTACCAGCTGTTCTGCACAATTAAAGCAGCTAAGCCTGAATTAGCATCAGATTGAAACCAGCACAGAGCAGCAGAGACTTACACCTGCAATTGTAAAGCTCAAACTTTATTTAACCTCCGTTTTTCACCCCACAGTTGTGAACCCAGTCTGGATGCTCACATCAAGATCATTGAGGTTCTGGTGACCAGTGAATGGAGTGAAACTCAGGCCGCTCCAGGTAGTAAACATTTCTTTTTTTGCACAATGTTCTTAAAATCCTGTAAGTTTTCGTTAGTGCTAGAACAATGACAGCATATTATTTCCTGAATAAAAGAATCAAGCCTGTGTGCTGCTCTTTGGTGAGTGCTTTCTGCTGCATTTACTGTTGGGTGCAGTTCATGGACACATGTTCTGCAGGGACTGAATTGCTGCAGAATATGAACTGAGACATGAATGCCCCGAGACCTGAACTATTAATAGCTTTAAAAAAGGTGTTGAAACTTGCAACTGCTTTGGTTGTGGAGGGCCACAGGGAACACTGGCTGTAAACTACTAACATTGTTAAGTTAACCCTCTGAATGCGAAAGTTGCAAAATTGCGACAAACAGCAATACTACACTACAGGGCCAAATCTCGTTTGTCCTCTCTACCGCTAATTATCAGTCATGGACTACTATGATTTCGGCCCAAAATTACATCATTCGAGGAAATTGTATGGCTTTTGATTCAGCTCAAAACTGAGTATCTTATAGGCAATAACATTGACATTTGACAGCGTAGGAGTGAAAACCGAAAAGGAAGCCTATTGATAAAATCTTGTTTGACATTCTGGCTGGTGATGTGTCAAACGCAGAACTGCACAAAGTCAGTTTTTATGGCTGTTGCAGTGGTGGTCTGCACAGATGAGGCGAGTCTGGTGGTGTGAGTGCAGCGCGTTGCGTGGCACAGTTATGTTTTTACAGTGCTAGTTAAAAGCGCTGTCGTTGGCTGGGGCAGAGGTCCGGGACTGGCTGTGGCCGTTTAAACATTTTATTACCTGTTAGAGCTATTTATAATGTTCCTGTGCAAGGCCCGCTCTCAGCTGTCAGTAATTTGCACCTGCGGGAGCACTTTGGCAGTGGGACAGATGGATGGATGGATGGTGGCTGGGAGGAAGGAAGGGGGGGGGGGTGAAGACCTAAACGTTTTTTAGTTGTTTTTGCACACACACGTAAAGGCAGGACCCTGTCAAGCACAGGATAAAGTTCAGGTGTGCCAAACAGGTTTTAGTCAGCCGTCTCATTCAGATGACATGGTCTGAGGAAGAGAGAGTATGAAAAGCCTACTTTGTAAACACACATGTACATTCTGTACATGTGTTTCTGCGAATGACGTGTGTGTGTGTGTGTGTGTGTGTGTGTGTGTGTGTGTGTG
>CM076666.1:18563163-18641470 GCA_038496675.1 Rachycentron canadum
GTGTGTGTGTTCGGGTGTGTGTGTGTGTGTTCGGGTGTCTGCGTGCCTCCTCCCAGTTACTGCGTGCCTATTTTAAGAAAGCGACAAAAGGCCCACTTAGATTTGGTTGGCTGGAGAGTCGGCCTGCTCCACAGAGCACTTCTTGTTAACCAAGGGCTGCCTCCAGTTTCTAGGGCCACTCAAACCCCCCCTCCACAACTCCCACCCCACCGCCCTCGGTCCTCCCTCTGCCTCGATCTCCACATGTCCTCCCTGCCTGAAACTGCCCAGCTCAGCAAATATTTGAAACTTTGCAAGTTAATCATAAGACTGAACACCCCCTGCCTCCTCCTTTACAAACAGAGAGAGAGAGGGAGTGACCAAAGAGACAGAGGGACACACAGGCACACACAGCTGGCACGAGTGGCTCAGAACAGGCAGCACTGACACCAGAGCAGCTACTGCTAATCATTAACTATCTGCCTCAGCGCCAGCAGGCCTCTGCCTCTCAGAAAGAGAGAGAGAGAGAGGGAGAGGGAGAGTGGAGAAGAGGCGGAGGTGGAGGTGGAGACTCGGCCCTTTACCACACTCACAGCAAGAACTGAACAGTCAGTCAGCTAGACAGTCGCATGTTGCACCTGCCTCGCGCCGAGGGGATTACCTGGATTTCATTAAGCACATAAAGCCGAAGCCTTCTCAGAATTAAAACAAACCACATCCAGCTTCTCTGTGGCCTAAACTATGAAATGGAGCTTTACTGGAGGACTTGAAAGTAACTCTGTTGGATTTAATTTACTTTTTGGGAATAAAAGAAAAGCGAAGACATTGTCGATTCACCAAAACATGCACAACTTGCAACGTAAGTTTGTTGTTATGCTTCTTTTTTTTTTTTTTTTTTGGAACTTCTTAATTTTTTTTTAAATTGTTACCCAAAAGTGTTAGAGCGCATTTTTGCGGTTTCTGCTTTTGAGCTACAAGGATAATGGCTGCATGGATAGAATAAGTTACAAATACCACAGATTAAGAAAATAGCCAAAACAAGGAAAAATAGGTTTTTGTTTTGTTTTCTTTAAGCTTTGAGCAGCCTTAACTATTACCCAACAGTTTTGCCTAAGGCTCCTTTTCATGCCGTATAGTTATGAGCTATTCATATAGCCTGTGTGTGTGTGTGTCTGTGTAACTCTGCATTGCTGAGACATGCTGATGAATCTTCAGAGTTCAGTGGAGGCTTCCAGTTTGCACCTAATGTTCAAAGAGGCCTTAACACATTCCCAACATGCTGTGTGAGGCTACAGTAGAGGACGGAGTATTTCCAACACTGCGGAAAGACTTGTTCAATTAGGTCACGCAATGTTGTTTTGTTTTTTTTTTCCTAATAAACTTAGTTTTAGTTGTTGTGATCTGTTTCAATCTGTTACTCAGTTCAGCAAGCATAGTTTCAGTACCTGTTCTTTAATTGAACCTAGAAGGATGACGACTGTGTCCCACTTGAATCCTTCCACTTTACCAAGAACTAGGTCTATTTTAATTTCACTCAGGAAATCAGGGGAGCTATCTCTGTCATGCTGAGTGTCACGCTGTGGGATTACAGGCGTATTTTGGAGCTCTGGATGCCACTGACCGGTCCAAGCATTATAATTTAGCTGCGTACGTGCTGCTGCAGCAGAGCTGGCTTTGTCTGAGTGCCAGCAGTGGGACGGACTAAACCTCCGCACGACATGCAGAGAGGAGGGGCCGAGCAACCTGCAGGAGAGCGAGCAACTGGAGAGAGAGAGAGAGAGACAGAGAGAGAGGAAAAAGCATGGAACAGGCTGCAGGTCCTTTTTTTTCCCCCCTCTGCTAACGGATGCTGCACATTCGCTCTTAAGATGGATGCATATTAGCACACAAGGCTGGATGCTGCAGAGAGGATTATTAGTTACTTCCTTTTTCTGTTCAGCTGCAGTGTTGTTAAGTATTGAACCAGGGGAGGTAAAAGGTAACGGGCTTTTGAGAATGACCTCATCGCTCTCAGGAAATGAAAGATGCAGGAGTGGTTGGTGACAGACCCCCAATGTGATTGGCTGTGGTAAGTGATGTAACACGTTACTGAGCAGGCTGGCTTAAATGGCCTTTCAAAGTGGTGTTTAGGTGGCTAAGAAAGAACAGTTTATCATGCCTCTTTTGGGAGATTTTCCACTGAAAGTCGTATATTGCAAGCTATTGCTTCATAGAAAGAAACAAGTGTGGAGCTGTCGTATGTGTTTGTTCTCCTGACTGGTTTGAAGAATTAGAAATTTCTGGTAATCTGAAGAGGAGGTGTAATCAGGGTGGAGGGAAGATGTGCTGAAAAGTGCACCGGAAAACCATGTGGTGTGATTCATTTGCCTGGCTGCAGTTTGTAAACCTCTGCAATTTTATGCCATGTCACAGTTGTAGCTGCCTGGAAACTGAATGCTGTCACTAAAAAAAGTCCTGCAACGGCTGTTGCAGCAGAAAGGAGGTTAATGCAGAGGGAGTGAACAAAGGCAGTGCAGAATTGTGGGTTAAAAATAGCCAGATACCACAGTTCTGCCACTGCTATGAAGCACAGAAGATTTAAGATTCTTTAGATCTGTATCTGCAGTTAAAATGTTCATCCAGACCATGAACACAGTGCCAGTCTTGACCCTGTGTTGCCTTAAAGCTGCCATAGGAAAAGGTGATTGTGGTTATAGTCAACCAGTTATTTCACAGCCGTCTATTTTATTATAAAATGTGCTGTATGTGTAGTTTAACCTGTGTTTTCCTACTTTCACCATGAAAGAAATCTTCAATCCTTTTGGGTTACATTTTGTGTGCACAGAAATATGAGGCTACACAGCTGTATGTGGAGCCAGGAATATTTATGGACAGCCCTTTTTTCTTGAATGAAATTCATTCTCCCTGACTCACGCTTCATTTCTCCTCCCACTGCCTCGGCATCACCGCCTCTCTGCTGGAGAGGGGCAGTTTTTTTTTTTTTTTTTCAGCCCTATTAATCAATGGAAAGAGGATGAGAGAGAGACAGAGCCACATTGAGTGTCTCTGTAATTCAGAGCATCTGCAGAGCAAATGCTTGATTCTCTTTAAGTGATTAAACACATTCTAACAGATTTGGTATTTTGAGCAAATGTTACCACCTCAAGAGTCTCATTAAATGCAATGTTACGAGCATTTAAATGTAAATATGAGCGCACACAGGCTCCAATCTCCAATCCTACTGCAGCGCATTTATTTACCTTCTGTGTCCACTCCTCCTGTCCTTGCAGCTCTACCTCCAAAGCCACCCAAGCCCACATCTGTGACTAACAATGGTATGAACAACAACATGGCTCTGCAAGACGCTGAATGGTACTGGGGAGACATCTCAAGGGAGGAGGTCAATGAGAAACTGAGGGACACTGCAGACGGTACGTTTTTGGTGCGAGATGCCTCGACAAAGATGCACGGAGACTACACTCTGACTCTGAGGTGAGCTCATCTCTTATCAACGCCATCATTTATTTATGTATTTATTAATTATTATTTATTAGCAGATAGTTTAACCTTTTGTTATGTTTTTGTTTTGCCTACAGGAAAGGAGGAAACAACAAGCTCATTAAGATATTCCATCGGGATGGGAAGTACGGCTTCTCAGACCCACTGACCTTCAGCTCAGTCGTTGAGCTCATCAACCACTATCGCAATGAGTCACTGGCTCAGTACAACCCCAAGCTAGACGTAAAGCTGCTGTATCCGGTCTCCAAACACCAGCAGGTAAGACATTAGCAAAGTCGAAACAACCACGTAGAAAAGGCTTTATATTAAGGCAATTTAACTGCAGCGTTGTGCGTCTGCTGATTGTGAATCTCTTTTAGGATCAGGTGGTGAAAGAAGACAACATCGAAGCTGTCGGGAGGAAGCTGTGTGAGTACCACCAGCAGTACCAGGAGAAGAACAAGGAGTACGACCGCCTGTATGAAGAATACACCAGAACATCACAAGTGAGTATCACCTACAGTCAAACTACCATCAATAACAATTTCACCACGATAATCCGACATTATACGCTCATACCGTGCTTCCCTCTTTCAGGAAATCCAAATGAAAAGGACAGCGATAGAGGCTTTTAACGAAACTATAAAGATCTTTGAGGAGCAATGTCAAACACAAGAGCGGTACAGCAAGGAGTACATTGAGAAATTCAGGAGAGAAGGCAACGACAAGGAGATTCAGAGGTAAGAACATACCGCACTTTAACACGTCGCCTAAACAGAAGCAACATTAGCAGATAAGGAATTTGATAATGGTCCAAAACTCTGCCGTTCTCAGGATCATGGGGAACTATGAAAAGTTGAAGTCGAGGATAAGCGAAATCGTGGACAGCAAGCGCAGACTGGAGGAAGATCTGAAGAAACAGGCGGCAGATTACAGGGAGATCGACAAGAGGATGAACAGCATCAAGCCCGACCTCATCCAGCTCCGCAAGACCAGAGACCAGTATCTCATGTAAGTACATCGCACAAACAAAGAGCCCGAACCGCGAGAGCACGCGTCCCTCTGGAGAAAATTAAAATGGATCTGCCCTGGTTTCTAACGTCCACGTGCTTCCCTCTCCTGTAGGTGGTTGACCCAGAAGGGAGTGAGACAGAAGAAGCTCAACGAGTGGCTGGGAATCAAGAACGAGAACACAGAAGAGTGAGTGTCGTTTAAATTTGAAACAAAATTCAAATGCTTTCAAATGTTTGTTTTTTTTCCCCTAACATATGTGTTGTGTGTGTGTGTGTGTCACTTTTTCTCTGTAGTCAATATTCTATGGTGGATGATGATGAAGACCTTCCTCATCATGACGAGCGGTCCTGGAAACTGGGCAACATCAATCGACTACAGGCGGAGGCGTTACTCCAGGGCAAGAGAGACGGAACATTCCTGGTTCGAGACAGCAGCAAAGCAGGATGCTACGCCTGCAGCGTTGTGTATGTATCAGTCTGTGTGCGTTAATCAAACAGCTGCTAAAGTGTAGATTCACATTGATTCGCATTTGACCTACCTTAAAAGTGAAAGAAGAAAGAAATGAATGGCTCAGGTTTAGTTTTAGACTTTTATTGCCCCCAGAGACAGAACAGACTGTGACCGTTGTCCTCTCTTTGCAGTGTGGACGGCGAGGTGAAGCACTGCGTCATCAACAAGACCCCCTCAGGTTATGGCTTCGCCGAGCCGTACAACCTGTACAGCTCATTAAAAGAACTCGTACTTCACTACCAGCACACATCTTTGGTCCAGCACAATGACTCTCTGAATGTGACGCTAGCATACCCAGTTTATGCCCAGCAGAGACGGTGAGGACCCAGATGTATCCACATGGACACAAAGGAAAAAGAAAAAAAAAAAGGCCCCATGGGAGTTGGAGATAACACGTCCTTGGACTCCGTGACTAAACGAGACTCTGATGCCCACGTCAGACTTGAAAAAAAATGGAGGAAAAGACGCAATAAAGCCTGAAACATTTCAAATGACTTTGCCTGACCACGAGCCTGAATGTAGATTTATTTCTCCTTTTGCTTTTTGTGGGAGCACAGAATCAAGCGGAAACTGCTGACCTCTCCCCCAGCGGAGGACATTTGAGGCCTTTTTCCCAATGGTGCTTGTTCTTTTTCAAAGCTTTACCAGCCGGAATGTCTAATCGCAGCAGATAAACTCTTCAAATGGACCTGTACCCACCGGCCACAATTTTGTTTTTCCACTTTTGTTTTCCTTTCACATCATTTATGTGTGTGTTTGTGTTTGTGTTTGTGTGTGTGTGTGTTTGTTTCTGCACAAGTGTTTGTGTGTATGTGGCTGTGAGTGTGTGATTGTCCATGTGACCAAAACTCATAGCATCAGGAAACTGCGTGATGTCAGGGGCTGTGTAACACATGTGCTTGTGTTAACTGTTCAGTAGCAAACCATGGATCAGCTGATAAATGTAGCAAAATGGCACTTTTTAAAACAATTTAATTTTAATTTTTTCTTTTTTTTTTTTTTTTTTCTTTCTTATGGACTTTTACGGACAGGGCAGAGAGGGCAAGGACAAGAAACCTGCCTTCTAACTGTTGAGCATTATAGTGCAGAAGTAAACTTGATCTTTACTGTGGGCAGGTGAAAACTATATGGACTTGATATTTCATGCACATCTGTGAAAATGTGGAAAAGTCATGAATCAAAGTGCACCATACCAAAAAGGATCAGTTCCTGTTATCGTTAGTCTGATCTGCCATGAAATCCTTTCTCCATTATTTCTTCAGAATTGTTTTATTCTGTTGCAACCCACAATATAAGCTTGTTTTATTGCTTGAAAAGTATCTTTTCCTGTGTAAATATCCAAGAGGATATTTTGTGTCAAAATGCCAAGATACAGTAGAAAAAAAAAAACTGCTTATGATTTTTAAAGATAATAATAGAAACATAAACTTTATTATGATTTACTTTAACAACTGGTATAAAGATGGAAAAGATGAGTATTTTATTAGTCTTTTTTTTTTTTTTTTGCTTCAAACTAATGTTCCTCTCAGGCAGAGCCTTCTGAGTATTTGAGCTGCTTCAGTCAGTTTCTTACGGAGCTAAACCTACATGCAGTTCTTTGTTGGAATGGACAAAGAAAGTTCGAGCACTCAGAGAATGGGATGATGGGATTGTATGACCCTTATCAACCATAACCATGAAAACAGTATAGATTTATTTTGTTATAAAATATATATGTTCCCACATGAGAATATATGGAAGTAGACTGGTGTTTTCAACTGATGGATATTGTTATTAAAGATCAATATACATTGTCCACTTTAGTATTTTTCTGTATCAGAAAATCACTGTTTACATGAATGGATCAGCTCATTTCAGACAAGTCTGTAATTTCATAGTTCAAAGACAACACGTGCCAGTGGAATCATAAGTTTAGCCCATCTTCATCCTAGCTTTCGTGAGCCCACGATCGAGTGATCGGTACATGTGTAAACCCAGTGGACTGGTGGTAGGATCCGAAAATATTAAAAATGACTGTTAGTGTTTTGAGTGTCAGGCCACCAGAGCTACCAGTAGTCGCCCTCATTAGGTCCAACTGATGTGAAAACTTGAAAAACTGGGTCACTCGAGTGACAAAATGTCTGCTGTTAATTATATCTACTTATTTTACCATCACAGATTTACCTGCCATTAAGTTATTCAGGTATTTTTGCACCCCCCCCAGCCCTAAAAATAAAAAAAATAAAATGTACGCACGGTTCACACGTTAAACTGTTAGTATCTTTGAATAACAAATTTAGTTGAAGGAAAAAAAAAACCTCTAACCCAATGTGATTTTGATTATTTTCGTTTGTTCTCATTGATATGTCAAAATAAGCATCTTGATTCGCTCTCATCTTTGGCTGGATTTTCTGTTTGTCGTTAAAAGGTTTGCAGGCGGCAGCTCAGCAAGCCAGCAGAAATAATACACGAAGCTAGCGATATCATCCGCTACGAGAGAAATGCTGCGTGATATACGACCACGGAAGAAATTTAAGCCTGGAGAATATTTAGTTTTTAGGGTTCTCAGTCCCCCCCCCTCATGGCAGGGCTGTTGTACAGCTGAAGCGAGCTACTGTACACACAACAAAGTTCACAGTGTAACGTGTGTTTTTAGATGTATTTGACCAAATTATTCATACACGATTAATTTTTAGCACATTGATATTAACCGTCATTTATCCTAGGTTTTATTGGTTCTTTCGAAGCCGTTATGGAGATGTTATGGAAACTAGATCTGTCGTATCTGACATTTCTTTTACTAGAAGTCGTTGATCGTCTGATTTTATTTACCTCCCCAACAGCTGCTGGCATGAACAATTTTTTTTTCTTATTGTTGAAATGTTTTTTTTTTTTTTTTTTAAAGTTCTGGGACGACATGCACCATTATTTTCTTTGCCCCAGTTCTGGGTTGTATGATTATTTTAGGTGTCTTTTTAATTTGAAGCTCATCTTCTTTGTGGGTGTCCCAGACATGATGATTGGATTGAGATTTACCAGTGTTCCCCAGTTTTGCTTCAAATCTGTATTGGGCTTTGTTAAAAAGGAAATAAAAACACTTCTTTTTAAAGAAACAAGTCTTGGTTTATTCTTATTACACAAATGTGATTTTGCATTTTTTTAAAACCATATTAGCAGCATGTTCACATTCATGCTCCCAAGGGATGAATCCTAATGGTTCAAGGGCCCCTGCATTTCCCTCAGCTGCCATGAAGTTGTCATTTGTGGCGTCTTGTGCTGCAATTAATCATTTTCTTGATTAATTTACTTTTCACATGTAAAAAAAAAAAAAAAAATTAATTTTAAAAAATGTTATAATTTTGGATCGCCTAAGGTGCTCATTATTTTATACTCACTGCTTGTTTTATTCAACCAGTGGTCTAAAACCTTAAAAGATAGTCTGTGATAGAATACTTTTGCTTTTGCTTTAAAAATAACATTGATTCAGTCACCAAAACAGTTACTGATTAGTTTTCTGTCAACTGACAAACTGATAAAATTAATAATTTGCTACATTAATACGACTCCCTTTCAGAATAAACTCACTGTGGTGACCCACTGACCTTTCACCTCTGTGGTCAAAATTCCTATTGATAGTCATAATATTTTTATTTTTCACCAAATGCCAGGAAACCTAAGCAGCGGACATGCTACCACACCAACGTGATGAAAACGCCTCCAGAACATCAGCATTGTCATTATGAGGATGCTAACGTTAGCGTTTAGCCCAAAGCGCTGGAGTTGTGGTCGTAAATCAGGCGCACGATGAAAAGCTCATTCTCTGTTTGCGTAGAAGAATCTTTAACCTAATAATAATAATATCTCTCACTGATTTGCACTGAATTGAGTCTGAAAAATGTGAGACACAGGCTTTTAGTTTCCGGTTACAGTAGCCTACAACTGTTACCATGGTGAAAATGACACTTATTTCATTATCTTATATATATATTTTTTATTAGTTTAGATAAAAACAATAGGTATTTTAATGATATACCACCAAACTGGCAACATCCCTGGTTTTCATTTCAGAAATATGGCCACCTTAGTCCAAATGCAGCCTTATTGAGTATATGCTGATGCTGCATGTTAGCACTGAATAAATCCATGCAGCCATGAATCATGTTTGTATGAGGATCATCAGACAAGTTGAATTTTTGCTACCAGCATACAGGAATATTACAGACAATCACTGGCGCTCAAACCAGTTTTTTGACAGACAGCAGGAGGCCTTTCCCGTTTCTTGCGAAACGTCTTTGGTGTTGGAAAGGTACAGTAACTCGGTGGACGTGACTGCCAAACCGGATACACAACAAAAACTGGGACACAATGTCAACTTTGAAATTTTTCCACCAGATTATACCCACTAATCTTACCTGAAACGCTGGAGTGGTAGAAAGTTACAATATACATTTACTCCAACGGTACTGAAGTGCATCTCTCACTGTTGGGCTTATTTAACAGCTAAAGCCAAACTTTACGTTTGTATGTAAAATCTTTAAAAAGCTGGTTGTGTATCGAGTATTTAAACTGGAATTACTTCTAACTATCATACAACATGAATCCTTGTTACCATCAATATGGTACGAAGCAGGACGTTTACTTAAAGAAGTGTTTGTTTGCTTTTACCTCCATTTTTCTTTAGTTGAAATGAAAAATCTTCTGTTGTGAGTTTTTATTTTTTCCTAAGATCACCCATCTTGACTGATGGGCGTGGCCTATCAAGATGCTGATTACACAGCATGATCACCGCCCATGTGCCCCGGGCTGATCACAATTGAAGGCCGCTTTATGATGCAGTTTTATTTTGAAAAAATACATTTATGAGTACGTGACTTGGGCTACAAATGTAGATGTTTTGGCTCTGGGGGGGGGTCATGGATCAGAAAACGAGTCAGTATCTGGTGTCACCATCATTTGCCTGTTTTTGAGCAGAAGCTATAAGTTACTGCTTAGTTGTAAATTAACTATCAAATCTTTAAAATGCTGGAAAATCTGATTTGTAGCATTAACAAGTGGGAGAATTAACTAAGTAGATTTTCCTGAGTATTTTCATTTTGTTTTACTTTGAACTCCTGCTCCCAATGACACATTTTCATTTATTTGACAACTGCAGTTTGTAACATTTTCAGCATAATGAACATGATGAAATATTCAATAATATATACATTAGTTACAGAGGTTGTAAATATATCAGTCTACCTTGCTAATTGACACTTTGCCTCTCTTCTCTTGCTTTGTTTTGTTTTTATATATGCACAGAACTTTGTAACTTCTTTTTGCAAAGTTTTATATAAATGAAAGTTATATATAAAATATGGTCCACCTCAACCTGATACGACATTAAAAAGCATCAAGCACATTAATGCAGACGTAACACAAAATCATAAATATTAAGATTAATTACTTATTATTATCATATTTACTTCCAATAAATCATGTGATTGCACTTCTGTATTTTCATTATGCTTCCATTTCTTACTTTTACTTTTACTTGTAAACCTATAGCTAGTGTTACTTTTTCCACCACATCACAGACCTATGTATATATGCATTAAAAAACCGCAGCTACAACCTTACAATAGCATATTGCAATGCAAGCTTTGTAATTTTCCACTGGGTTAATGAAAGAGGCCAAGTTGCGTGAAGGCAAAACATTTCTCAGCGTCTCAAATAAACCACATCTGTTCTAGACTTTTTTTTTTTTTTTTTTTTGCTTAACAGCAACTCGTAGTTTGGGTCAATGAATAAAATGTAGCACAACCACCACTATAAAATATTAAAGTAAAGCATTTCATAACATGACGCACTGAAGCTGGTATTTTTGCTCACATGCTATTATTATAGGCTACTTTAGTGTTGGATCAGTAGTGATGTTAATGCACTACAACTGTGATTAATGGTCATAATCTGCAGGATCTGAGGATATTTTGATGACAGGGATTTGCAGCAGCTCAGAGTTTACATCAGGACAGATACTGTGGGTCAAGATATTATAATGCAAATCATACATGAGTATGACACAGTATCTCATCTTATATAAAAACCCCTGCTTGGATTAATTACAGTGAACCGCTGCTCTTTTTTCTCATTGGTTGTGCTATGTCGCTATGATAGTTATGAAAGTTTCTATTCTCCACATTTTGACTTTACTTTTTTTTTTTTTTTTTTTTTGTCCTCACAAAAAAAAAAAACATCTTCCTCTTTTAGGTCAGATGCATGAACAGTAATGTAGCCACACCAGTTACAGAGCTGTAAAGGATGGGTTTTAAAGATAAGGCAATGGGTTCAGATGGCTTATCTGAAAAACGCTGATAGAGGGAGCAGAGGCTCTGCCATTGCACAGCACTTTGTAAATGTTTAACCAATATATCTGAAGCATTGATGAGCAACTCTGAGAAAGAGATGAATGAAGGACTAAAGGTCATCAATCATCGACCATTATTAAAAAAGATTAACACATTTCTTGCTTCGTTCAACCTACAGAATGATTCCCATCTCATTCAGTCACTGTAGGGCTACTTTATACTGGGGATATTTCAGCAGGTCGCAATGTTTCCAGTAAGAAAGTATTTGAGTCATTGAAACATCTCATTTATCAGCAGTAAAATCTAACTGATCGCTCAGTTTCCATCACTTTGTCTCACCATTTCATGCCATTCAGACTTGAAACAGAAGTTTCTCAGATAAGATACGATCACAGAGATGATGAGATCTGCTCATGGGAAATTATCCAGGAAGTTGGTTCAGGTCCACTGAGTTGTCTTGGTGGGTGGATGGGCTTTAGATAAAAAGAGAAAACAATCAAATATGAGTAAATCCAACAACACGTTTGCTGCAAATACTGACAACACAACGAAATACGTCAACGCAAATTCTCCGATGGACACATAAAAAGTGATGGACTTGCGTGGTTTTGTTATTATAGTTAATATATCCATTGTCATATGCTCAGTGCTTTTTACTTCAAAGTCACAAAGCATTGAACAAGAAGTGCTTCCCGGCCAGTTTGTCACTTTAGAAACACTTCTGTTGAGTTGTGAGTATTTGCAGCTGTATTTGTGTATTTGCTTGTGTTGTGAGTTTGTATTGCAGAACATTTGTTGCAAAATTTATGTTTTTTTTCTTTTTTTTGCTGGTTTTGTGTTTTTTTAAGCTGTGTTGAGTGTATTGAGCCCTTAGAGGAACAACCGTGGGAAATAAGCTCTTCGATGTGGTTGTTTTATATGGAATATTTATTAGAGAAAACTGTGCTATATCCTGATATGTGGATATGAAATGACCTATAATCAGGATATTATTATTATATAGCAGAGCCCTGGTGACTATAAGTCCAAACAGGTCACTGCAACAGTTATTAAACTGAATAAATGAATCTAATCTTGCAGATAGTGTTTTAATGGTGCATTGTCACTTGATGAAAAAAAGCATATACAGATACTGATACAGCTTTGTAATTTCACCTATGGGCCATGGCAAGAATTAAATTAACTATGAGTCACTTTCCACCCAAAAAGGTTTCAGACTAAGAGGAATGTAAATCTATAATGCTGTCTCCTGACTATATTCAAAGATAATGCTTGGGGCAATTACCTAATTGCTAATGTGTAATATGGGTCTCTCAATAATTAACGAGGCAGGGTTCACTTGGTTGCAAATGACGTCAGCTCTGATTAGGAAAAGTGTGTGAATGGGAGTCAAAGTGCTGCTGTGTGAGATAAATTTTCACCAGTTGAATCTTTGCAGATTAATTTATTCATTTCCTAACAAGCAGGTCAGGTCTTAGAAAGACAGTCAGCAAGAACGACACAATCTCTGCTGCCTCCAACGTGAAGACTTTACAGTGAGATATTAAGTCTGTTGAAGACAGTGGTATCTCTATTATGGTTTTTTCCCCCCTCTCTTGTTAAAGCTTGTTCCCCCTTCAAAGCTGCGCTCAAGGCCATAAAGAGTGAAATACCTTCAGTACTTACTGTCACTGATTTTCCCTATAAGTCTACCTGTCAGAGGCTAATAATAAAGTCTGTAATTTCAGGTATAACATGAAACGTGTCAGGCCTGGTCCTGAATTCGGTCCTATGAGGCGTTGGCATGCTAGCTGCTTTTTAGGGCTGCCAGCTTGTGGTGGTGCTGTTGAGCCTCCAGGTGTGCAGCTGTATTATTATGTGACCCCTGTGAGAAGGGGCCCAATTAGCCACGCCGTCAAGCAGCTGAGCCTCTTAAGAGACCTTTCAAAGGGACTAAGACGACTTTAGCACCTATAGAGTCACATGCTGCTGAGGGCGTTGCACCCTGTGGCCGCCCTGCAGAAGTGTGCACACTGTAAATACTCTGAATGTTAATCAATAATCAAGAGCAACTGACTAAGCACCAACTTTCCAGAGCAATATGTGGTGTCTGGCTGATATGAAGTCATATAGTCTGTCTTGATTACTATCAATTCAAACCGGCGATGGGTGACTACAGGTCATTGAACTTCAATAGACAGGTCAGGTAAATGCTAACATCAGCTGCTAAAATGCCAACATGTGAAGCCCAATGTGTTTTTGCGAATAAATCCAAAGCACAAAGTTCAGTCAGTGACATTTGAGTCAAGGTATTTACCATTTATAGCAAATACAGTTAACATCCCAGCTAATACATTTAATTCCTCGTCATAATTAATCCGTTAACATGACCTGGATCTATGTACGGATTATTGAACAGGCTTATGGGGCAGAGTCATGGTCATTTCGTCTATAGTAATTTTGTCCCATTTCAGTGTTTTGCGAAAAAACATTTTATGTCCTAGCAACACTCCCCTAACAACCAAAACATATGATACAATATATGATGTTACTGTCTAGACAATTCAAGACCTCGTGACATGACATTACTATTATGCAGATTTTCATGGTGCCCAGAGGATGAACCGTGATGAATTAAATGATCCCCTGACATTTCCACAGCAACTCAAAGTTTAGACTTTTACCACTGAGATTGAAACGCAATTCTGCACAGATATTCATGGTCCCCAGAGGATGAATCCTACCAACTTTCTTAATCCATTATGTTACTTTTTTCCTCCATTTGTGTGAAATATCTTTACAACTATTGAATGGATTGCTATGAAATTGAGTACCGGTATTCGTGGTTCTCGGGGGATATTTTTTTGTATGATTAAACATTTGAAAGCAAATGACGTTTTTAACAGGCTCAGCTGGTATAACGACACAAATAAAAAGTGACAGGATAAATAATTAACTTAACGTGGACCAGTAGCTCCAGTACAGTAAAGCTTAATGGAGAATGCAGTAAAAATTCACTGGTAGCTATAACCTGTCACCACTGGACCAACCCTGTGAAAAAGCTCGGCACTTATCACCGACGGACACGTCGCTGGAATGACAGCCGATCAAATCTATGTTTAACTATCACAACTCAGCGGGGGATTTATAAACATTTCAAATGTCAAAGGCCACAGAGGAGCTGACCTCTTGGCTTGAATGCCTGGGGATTCATTGTGATGCTAATCCGGTTCTATCCAGTCGGACCCTAAAATAAACCCAGCGCTCTGAAGAATGAGCCATAATCCCCATCAGCGAGTCGGTGCGCTCCTGTTCTGAGCTGGATGTTATGTCACAGTTGGAGTTAAAACCATCATCAAAATGAGAGACAATGGAAATATGAACAGGTACAACCAATAACATGAAGGGATTTTCAGAGATGAATTGAAATGTTTTTTGTTTTTTTTTCTTTTTTTTCCAAAACTCATAAACAAGACAAGTGGATGACTATTGTGCAGTTTCCATGTAAACAAAGGAGCTGGAATTTAAACATGTGCACAACTTAAAATAAAGGTTCAACATTCGTGGGAACTTTTCTTTTTCATATCTACTTAAAATTAAAGACCGAGGAAAAAGACAATAGGATGCTGGATAGTTTTGTATTTCAGTTTTTATTCAGATGACAGCTTTTACTGGAGTATAGTGTTTGGCTGCTGTATATCACCTCTAATATGAAACTCCAGCCAGCAGCTGATTAGCTTAGTTTAGCATCAAAACTGGAATCAGTGGTTAAAAACTATAAATCTCACCAATGAATACACAGCTCTTTTCCTTGATTTGCTTAAAAAAAACAAAACAAAAAAGAACAAATAATTAAAACAAAATGTGAGATGCAAAAAAAAAATGGTATCAATCTACCCAACGAACTCTTGACAGGAAAGTAAATTTCCTAAAATCAAAGTATACCTTTAAAGTAATTAATTGATACAGTGCAAATTGGAAAAATATACTATTTATCAGTAAAATACATGTGTTTTAAAATGTATTAAAGCAAAGTACAACATGTCTTTTGGCAAACAAGATTCTTAATCTGGATTAGCACTTGTATTCAATCCTATGGACATACATGACTTATTCTATACGTTCACAAATCTATATGTTTATTTTAGATAGATAGAATTTGCTCTAAGGAGCTTTAATCCCAAAATGCCCCAAGTCCAGATGGCAACTTCATGAAGTGAAGAAATTGGGGTTGGGATCTGTGTAGTATGTGGAGCTGCAGCGAAGCAGCTTGAACCATTCATATGTGCGGTTGAACATGCAACATGCTACAATCCTCTTAGGCTCAGGTCCAACTTGACGTACATCTGCAGCGATCTAATGAAATGTATTTTGCCTTAATGCTCTCAGTAAGCGAATGAAGCATGGCCATGCACTGAGGATTACAAGATCGCTTCATTTGGGCTGAAAGAAAGGAAAATGACTGCATACAAAACAAAGGACATCAAAACTAACATGGCTTCCAACCACCGCTGAAGTAATTCAGTTTAATGTCGCTGTCAGATCTGCTTTCTTGGCTTTTAATCAAAGGTCAGACATCTGGCCTCGGGGCTTTCATGTAATTGCTTCTCTGAAATGGACAATAGCATCAAATCTATAAATTTGATCAAATCAAATGGTGATTAACTAAATGAGCTCTGTTGTTAATCTATGAAATAGGGATCCATTAGAGGAGATCACTCACCATCTTGATGGGTTGTAAACCCCCCCACGCATGTCGGTTTGTACACAGGAGGTCACCGACACTTCTCCAGCCTGAGACACGTTTTCATTTTCCACACTTTCATTTTGACGACATATTGAAAGGTCACATCCACTGGTGAACCCACAGATGCCGAGAGATAATCATTAATGTTTATAATGGGAAAATTTCACACAATCCTTTATATTATGTATGTGATTCTACAGTGTTATGGACATGAGGAGCTGTGCATTATAATTATCATCATTTTAAACTGGTGATTGAATTAATGAGATAAATACATTTTAATACATAAGATGGAGATTTTTTTATACAAACTAAAGCTTTTAATTGCCTTCAATTCTCCAACTTAACAAATCTTCTTGTTAAGAAAATGAATAGTTACTGGTAATAAATGATTTTTTTTTTTTTTAATATTGGTTGTTTAGTGAAATATCTTAACATCTTGGCTTGCTGTGAAATTTTTGACAGGTATTCATGGTCCCCAGAGAGTGAACAGTGAAAGCATCCAGTCAAATATCTGGAATAATTGATTCATGGTCTCCAGATGGTGAATCCTACTGACTTTGTGGATCCTCTGACTTTTCCACTATCATCATGATGACTTTGACCTTTTTGGTTTTGACTGAAGTGTCTAAACGTGGCTAATGTTCTGCTCAAGATTGAAGAGATTGAAGTCTTTTTCTCTTGAAATTATGTGAATAATATCTATAAATAAAAGTGCATATGCTCAATTAAGTTATTTATTTATACCTGAACTAACCCCTAACAAACGCAAGAGAAGAAAAATAACTAACTAGCTAGAAAACCATAAAGGCCATTTTAGGACAGAGGTGAAAACTGCTTGCTCACTTAAAAGTAGTATACATGGTTTGTTAGAGTCATATTCATATTTTGAGTCCTGGTATTATGTTGGGAATTTGGCAAATGCATCTGGTTTTGTCCCATAGACCTGGGAACCGTGATTATACCTTTTGGAGCCACCACAGATTAATGTGCCACGGTAATAGACACTGTGAGCATGTCATCGTGCTGATGTTAGCATTTAGCTTGGAATAGAAAATAGCAGGTAATGTCCTGTTCAGCCACATGTTGTGTCACTGATATTTTAAATCAACACAGATTAAAGGATGACAGTGTTTGTTTATGTTAGCTCTATCAGTGTAACCTGATTGCGCAGCGTTCACTGCGGAGCAGGACGTTCTGTGATATCGGCGGGATTTGATGACAGAAACTCCTAAAAATATAGGTGTGACCAAAACACCTGATGAGGCCGGTCATATTTTTGTGCCAGGTGATTTATCAGAAGCAGAATTGGAGCATGAGTATGACAGAACCAGCTCAGGGGACATGAACTTAACCACAGAAAAGTGGACATGGTTTACAGGACGGTCATTTTCTCTGACTGACGTTACAGCAGCCTATGGGTACCACAGCACAATGTGCATGCAATTATATATGTAAAATATAGTATTTTATAGTGAAATATATACATTTTAAAAATAAGGATTCCTGTCATCAAAACGTGACTGAAAAAACAGAAATAAATAAATAGCAAAGCATGTTTTACTGATGCCTTTGAATGCTGTGCAGCTCGATATGCGTTGCAGTTAAAGTAATTTTAAGACCAGTGGTATATAGGAATGTTACCGCGTTAAGACATAATGGGATAAAATTGTCAAACTAAATCATAATCTGTTCAGATACTATATATATATAAAATATCTACTCTTTATCCTATACGCCACATAGTGAGATGAACATATTGATGAAGGAGACATTTCACCATGTCACTTCAATTATGTCAGAATATATATAAACATATATATATATATATATGTTCTATATGTTATATATATATATATATATATATATATATATATATATATATATATATATATATANGGATTCCTGTCATCAAAACGTGACTGAAAAAACAGAAATAAATAAATAGCAAAGCATGTTTTACTGATGCCTTTGAATGCTGTGCAGCTCGATATGCGTTGCAGTTAAAGTAATTTTAAGACCAGTGGTATATAGGAATGTTACCGCGTTAAGACATAATGGGATAAAATTGTCAAACTAAATCATAATCTGTTCAGATACTATATATATATAAAATATCTACTCTTTATCCTATACGCCACATAGTGAGATGAACATATTGATGAAGGAGACATTTCACCATGTCACTTCAATTATGTCAGAATATATATAAACATATATATATATATATATATGTTCTATATGTTATATATATATAACAATGCTATATATATATATATATAACAATGCTGTGATAATTAACAATAAAGTAATTAAACTATGTTAGTTTGATCCTGTTTGTCCTAAATGTTAGTATTACTGTACCAGGCAGGGTTTTTTTCTGTGGTGTCGCTGTTATATGATGCTTGAATATAGGACATTATAGTATATGCAGCAATAATCAATGTCCAGTAATGTGTGGTATACTGTAGAGCTCTGTGTGCATTGTCTACTATTTAAAGTTTGTTTTGAGCCGCCCCTCAGGCGAGGCATGTCATGTCTCATTTGCTGCGTAGTCAGGTTGGAGTCCAACTTGTTATGTATGTAAAAGAAAAGTGGAATCAAAGGCACCTTTTGATGTGTGTGTGTGTGTGTGTGTGTGAATAGAAAAAATATACCAAGGTGTAAAAATGTGCAGGATTAAATGTGAAATATAAAAATTAAAGCATGCTCTTTGTGCTACAGTCAGCTAAATCCTGCAGCACATGCACAAATAATTCACTCAGCAGATAGAATAATCAGATAGAGCATGAAATTACCTGTTTTTCAATTACATTTGTATAACGGTGGAGTGGAAAGTAGTATGGAGCACACTGACAGGGCCGTGGCAGATGATTTAGATACATGTTCGCGCAGTGCCAGGGACTCTGCACTGAGAGCAGAGCCAATTCAAATATAGCACAGACTCTTGGGAAAAAGTTTCCTTGAAAAACATGATTAATGGCAGTCCAGCGTGTTTCTGTGAGGCTGCATGGCGTGACTAATGCAAACA
The DNA here is from genome assembly GCA_038496675.1 of Rachycentron canadum. Taxonomy (NCBI): domain Eukaryota; kingdom Metazoa; phylum Chordata; class Actinopteri; order Carangiformes; family Rachycentridae; genus Rachycentron; species Rachycentron canadum. The sequence continues at coordinate 18,582,224 of CM076666.1, forward strand.
GGTTTTCTTAGGCAACACAGTAACCTTTGCTCAACTGGCGCATACGGAAATTACATTTTTATTTCAGCCGCCATTTGACCTCATGAAGTAAAAGCTCTGTAGCGTATCTATGTTGCCTTGTTGTCATGTTGGATAAACTACACCCATGAAATTTTCAAAATAACTGCACCCGATCACGCAGAAATGATGATACTCAAAAAATGACCTCACAAAATGCTGATTTCATTTAACTGAACAGAAACCAGACTGAAAAGGCAGACTTTTTTTTGGGCCATTGCATCAGCAGGAGAGAGTTGGCTGTGTAAATTTGAGGCAGCTCTTTGCGCAAACAATGATATAACACTGTACAAATACTGAGAGTATCACAATGTGGAGCAACACCATGACAGTTCTGAGAACTGTTGGCTAATTTTGGTTTGAGTCGAGTCCTCATTGAACTGCAGCCTCACCTCGAATGTATACTCCACCCTGCAGGGACAATATCAATGAGCCACAGTCTACAGTGTCCAAAACATACAGTTAGGGCATCGTTAAACTTCTGTAGCATGGATGGATTAAATGTAAGCAACACTAAGAGGCTACAGCCTTGCTAACAGCTCTGTGAAGCTCTACTGTACTGCTCTGTGCAGTGTTAATGTCGATGGGCGTATCATAAAGTCAAATCTTAGACACATTTAAAGTTCGACCTGGTGATGGCGCACGATATCCACATCCCTATGGGGACCTTTAATTTTGCCTTATTTAACAGGAACAATATGTACAATACATTTATGGCAAATTTAATGGCAATCCATCCAATACTTGTTAAGACAAACGCAAAATGGAGGAAAAGTCAGGATATCGCTATATGGTTAGGGTGCAAACGCTCTGAGCAGGCGAGTCCCTGGTTTGACTCTCTCTGTCCCGTTTCCTGTCATTCCTGGATTTATCACAAGAAATTATTTCAACTCATTGTCTGGTGATATCTGTAAATGTTGATGTTGTTCACTGTATAAATGAATACCAGACCTGTTGGTAATGCTGCACAAAAAAAATAAATTAAAAAAATCAAGCGATCAGTAGTGTTCATCCTCCTGGGACTATGAATATCTGCGGTTAGCTGCAATCCACCAGTTTTTGAGACATTTCAATAAAAATCCAAGTCAGAGATCACCGAAGACGGCAGGTTTCATCTGCAGGAAAATATCAACGTCTCTAAAAAATGTCATGGAACTTCAACAGTCTGGACCAAAGTGGAAGACGAACCATCAACAGTCATCACAGACCTACACTGCTAGCATAGCAAAAAAAAAAAAAAAAAAAGAAAGAGAAAGATTTTACATTTTAGAGGCCTAAAACCTGCTCCCAGATTCAGGGCAGCCATGGAAATAGCTTTACAGCACCAAATATCAACCATCCATTTCACCTAATTAACCCTTCAGATTACAAATCCTCTCTGATCAACGGCTGTTTCTCAGCTCTTATCTGTCTTCACCATAGGGGGACACAGGGGTCAAGTGAAATATTGTCCAGATTTTTTTTGTGTGTGCGTGTATAATCTTCTAAACACTCAAGGGTAAGTTCTGGAAGTATTTTATTAGCGTATTCCTATCACAAGTACTCACTGGAGCTGTATTACAAGGACACTTGACTCATGAACTTGAAGTCCTTATTTAGAAACATCTCAGGGTGAAATTTGATCTTAGCAATATGCATAGGTAGAAATCCAGGGCAACACAGTTATTTCTAAATGTTGAACTTCATGTGGAAAACTCCCAGCTCTATGCCAGACAGCATCTTGTGTCCCGCCATTCCTCTTTGCATTCCTCATCGCCATATTCAAACATACTGTTCCAACATCCGTAAACCTTCAACAGCTGAGAGTGTCAGGCTTCTCTGAACACATGAAGGTTGACCTGCACATGGATACTCAGAAACCATGGCTGTGATCACAACCTGATCAAACACTGAGTCTTCACCGGGAGGATCGGATGCAAGAGGCCTAAATGTACCCATTAAAGTGTGAGCTACAAAACAAACAGAGCGGGGGTGCAGAGAGGACATGGCAGTGGCTGTAGGTCAAGATGAATGACCCATGGTACTGAGACACGAGGTATGGACAGATCACTATGTCACCTGCCTGATGTTGAAAGACTGAAATGGCCTCTGATTATACTAGTTGCAAATGCGACTGAAAGTAGGACCCACGTCTTTTAATTGTAACTCGTTAAAGGGTTTTAGATGTCATGAAGCTGGTGAGTCATCAAGCACCAAAGTTCACCCATAATGAGCGTAACAGAAACTTTCACTTCAGATCAGGAGCAGCTTGAGATGACAGATTTGATAATGAAAAGATATTGATTTTGCAAACCTCTGATTGCCTCCACAAAAGGCTCCAGTTGCAAAAGAAAGATGGATGACTGTGCTCAGTGTAATGTGTTTAAAAAGAAAGACTTGTATAAACATGCACGATGCCAAGCTGTGGTGCAAAAAGTCCACAGGAAAACAAAGTAAAAAAAAAAAAAAAAAAAAAAAAAAAAAAGTGAAAAAAGTCTGAGTGAATCAAGAGGAGGGTAAAGGTCTCTCAGTTGGGAGTAAAAGCTTTTCGCCTCCAATAAAGTTGATGTTGATTTTATTTCTGAGGTGAATCCTGAGTTCTCATGTAATATCACTGCTGAATACTTATGTAATATCAAAGTAAGAACTATCAAGTACTGCACTGTAATAACATAATAACAACTACTTAGTACTCAGGAAGTTAATGTAATAACTGAGTACGCGATTGATAACAGAAATGACTACTTAGTACTCATGTAGTAACATAGTAATAACTACTGAGTACTAATGTAATAGCACAGTAATGACTACTAAGTGTTATAGTATTAACATATTAATGTCTGCTGAGTACTTGTGGGTTCGAACCTCAGTGTTGACAGGTGTTGCAGTTGCTGTGAGCCCAGACCACCTTAAAATCCATTATTAGGGGAAATGACCTCAATACTAATTAAAATTATTCAAAACACATTTTTTAAATGCTTGTTCTGTAAAATATGCTCCTGAGCAGCAGCAGCAGCAGACAACCACATACATCACATGGTACCTGCCTGACCAGTGTTGCATAGAGAGTCAACACTGCCATCTGCTGGAAACGTATTTACAGTCTGTTGGTTCAGGCTGGAGCTCAAGGCCGCTGGCACCAGAGCCAGGAGGTAATGAGGCACCTCTAACCTGTAGAGGGAGCTGAAAGTCTCATGCTCTGTCACATTAAGCCCATAGTAATTTGGGGTTGTCCTCCTTGTCCTGTGGTGCCACTATCAGGTGAAACTCATTGCTCTGGAGAAGAGCCCAGACATCAACAGGACGAGGCCGGTCCTTGCAAAAGCTACACTGACCGTATGGTTCACTGGGATTATTTGGCTCATTACAAATACAAAATAAGAATTTATCTCTCTGCCCAGGACCGTTTTACTCAATGCACTCAGCCATTTCATCTCCGCTGGCTTCAGCCGTCAGCTCTTTGTCCTCACATGTTTTTTCCCCACTTCAATCGTGCATTGCAATATTTTCTCTCTCCTACTAACAGTCATGTATTCACCATCATCATCAGTAACATTAGTATACTTTTCATTGTTCATCATCATAGCAGTCTGTCCCTGCGTGTAGTATTCTTCCTTTTTCCTGAAAATCAGCTCATCCTTGATTTGCTTAACGATCCACAGAAGCAGAACTTTAGACCATGTTTGCCCAATTTTCTCTGTTAATAAGGAGCGTTAAAAACAGTGTTTACTGTCGGCAGGTATAACACAGGACATCAATAAGATTAAACAATTTAAACAGGGTTAAGGCAGAGAGAAAAATAAAATAAAAGAGCTGAAGAAGCCTTTCAGATGAGCGGTGAAACGTCTTCTAGGAACCTAAAAGAAGTTCCTTTGCCTTCAACTCAAGCACTTAGGACAACCATGACCAGCAGGTCTACAGTCTAAACACTTTGGATAATGGGGTTATTTAATGTTTTAAAGAGTCTTTCTGTCTGTTTTAGTCTAAATGTAATGGTTTTTAATATGGACTTGGTTTGATGTAGTCTACAAATTATATTTTCACAAATAGAATAAAGGTTTCACAGAATCACAGACACTGTTTTAAAGTGTCTTTGGCATTTTCATCTTCTGGATAATCTAGTCCAGATTTGAAAAGTCTAAGTGTAGTGGTTTTTGAGCTGGAGCTGGTCCAATGTGGTCTAGATGCTTTTACATTATTTTCACAGACACAATAGAGTTTTCACAAATGAGCCATAAAATGAATGAACGCAGTTGCTGTAACTTCCTTTTACTTCACGCCTATTGAGCCTTCGACATGTGACTAACTCAGTGGATCCATTTACACAGTTGTACGATTAATTCTCATGTGAATACATCTGTTTCAATTACACATATTGAAACTGAACCAATTCCTCCCATTGAACACATGATGGCAGCAACGACCAGAACAAGGCGTCCACTGTGCTGGTGACTTATCCAGTGATTATCCCACTTCTCACTCACTTTATGCTGTTATGCTTTTTTTTTGTACATTATAATAAATTGATCTTTCAGGGAATAAAAATTCTTTAACTCATTTTTGGCCTGGCAGTGAATATTTTCGGTCAAACAGTCATTAGTTGCAGTTCTTCTGGTGAGTAGTGGGCATTGAGACCCACCCACCATCCTCCCTAACATTGCCCTAAACAGTAGCTGTGTAAGAACCATCCATCCCCTACGATGACTGAAGAGCCTCCTCAGCTTATTCAACCCCCCCCTCCTTCTTTCACTCTTTCATTAACAACACACATTCCCTCTTCCTCCGCCTTCACACAGACACACAAACACTGGCACATCCCCTCGCTACCCATCAGTCCAGCCAGTCCCCGAGGTGTCGGCCATCACCGTCTCTGGTTTCCACAGCAACCGCAGCCTCCCCTGTCAGACTTGAGAGAGCGCTCTTCTGTTTGCTTTGGTTTCTAAAGAATTAATGGACGTGCATTAGAGGGTATGGGGTTGTGCTTTGTTGTGTGGACGACACTCTGAAGAGCGTCATACGATGAAAACAAAACACAATGAATGAGAGCTGCAATAATTTAATAGTCAATGAATCAAAAATGACATGATTAATAGGTCATCAAAACAGTTTCATTGATTCTTTAATCAATTTATTGACAATTATCAAACTTGAACGTCTCAGGATTGCGTTCACTTCAGAGAAAGTAGAAATAACATAATACAATAAATCAGAGCTGCAACAATTAGATAATTAGTCACTCTGCATAAAATAGTCTGCAACTGTTTTGATGATGATTGAAGAAAACAGGGGCAGCGCGAACAACCGTTGTGCAAAGCTCTTAAAAACTCATCTTTTACCTCCTCTCCTGAAACCCCAACATGTCTAATTAGCATTTACTAAGTTCTTTTTTTTGCTCTTTCTTACATGTTTTCCTGCACTTATTTAATAGATCTGGTACTTTATATTTACACCAAGACCTTCGACTGCACTGAAGCCTCACTGATGTCTCTCTGATGTCCCTCTGATGTCCCTCTGATGTCCCTCTGATGTCCCTCAGCAGTCAATTTGGATAAAAGCAATCAATTTGGATAAAAGCAATCAATTTGGATAAAAGCATCTGCCAAATGATTAAATGTAAAGGTGCACAGTCATAGCTGAGTCAACAAGGCTTATTAGATATTAAAACTATTTAGGTGTGAGTGCTGGCATCTATTTTGATAAATGATTAATTGTTTCAGTCACTTTTCAATCAAAACAGCTACAAATTCTCTGGTCTGAAGCTTCTTTAATGTGATGATTTACTAATATTATGATTATGATATATATATATGTGTGTGTGTGTGTGTGTGTGTGTGTGTGTATATATATAATCTCTAAGAATAACAGATATAAACTCCTTGTTGACACAAATGCCTCATTTAACTGCCTTTCAAAACATGATCCTGGGCTAATTTTGAGTTTGAGTTTTTGAGCTAAAATTGAGTTTCTCCTCAGTCGATGTGAGGGTCTAAGGGCAGAGGATGTTGTTATGATGCTATGTAAAGCCCTTTGAGACAAACTGTTTGTAAAAATGGGCTATACAAATAAAATTGCCTTGCCTTGCCTTGCCTAATTTGTCTGGGGCGAAATACCTTCTGAACCCAGCCCAACTATTCATGCACATTTCCGAGGACTGCTCGCATTATTTTACATACCAATATTACATGTGGTGCAGCTACTGCAAAGGATCTATTTTGCAATCATGGCTAATTCATGATCTGCACCGACGCTGCATATTTTGAAAATCCTTTGAAGGTGGTTTGGGAATGAAAGAAATCCCCTTCCATACAGTTGCCGTCACTTTGTTAAGAGCTTGTTTCTTGTGTTTCAGTGCCTGTAAATCCACACAGTGAAGTCGTGTTCTTTTTATCCAGGTAATATGACTCACCTGTGATGCTAATATCTGCCGTGAGTTGAGTTTAATTCTGCTGTAGTTGCATTCAAACATATGATAATAACAAGAGCTTTCCCAGACAGAATCACAGGGGCTGATGGGTGATATATAGTCTGATTATTTATAGATGTGTCTGATTATAGTCGGTAGTGTAGCTACTGCTTAGGGAAGAAGTACTCATGTCATTTACTTCAAGTAAAAGTGGCAACTGCTGTGTAAAAATACGCAAACGTATTAGCATATAGAATATAATGCCCCTTATTTATACCTTAAAAAGGCTGTAAACCTTTCAACCTTTTCACAATTTTTTGTGTTTTTAACCCTTAAACCTCTGCAGTTCCAGGATATGGTGCTAAAATCCAGATATATGTTAGCATGTTAGCAATTTCAGTTCCCTTGCCTCCACAAAGTCTGTTTTTTTAAACAGGTATTTGTTTAGATGGCTGAGATAAGGTCTAAAAGCTATGATAAAAAGTTAATACCCCAGATGTGATTTATTTAAGACTGTATGTTTGTCTAAAAGTGGCTAAATCAGACGTTAACTGTCGTCACAAATGTGAAAACTGATCCATTCACCAGTCGGCTTTGACAGCCTTGTTGTGTTTATACTATTAACTATTGCTAATGTTGCAAGAGGAAAGGAAGAAGAGAGACGAAGAGTTAAATCAAACTACAAGTTGGCCGTTACGTGACCGGTCTTGTTCTTTTGTAGCCTAGCATTACTTTTTTACTTGTAGGAATTGTTTTTAGGCGTCATTTGTCAAAATTATATCCTGCTGTTAAAACATAACGTGTCTGTCACAGATCTAATTTTCTGCAATAATCCAAAAGCCAGTGTAACAATCGAATTGGCTTTTTGCTGCAGGAACCAGGGTGATGCTAACTTCTGGGTAAACCTACAAAAATACATCAGCTGCAGCCTCTATATATACAATCTATAGGTAATCTATATGTATTTAATTAAGACTTAAAGAAATTAGGATCTATTCAATCATCCAGGTGAAAGGTGAACAATCATCATGGGCATCAGATCATAATGCATGGAAACGAAAGCCGTGAGGCTTCAATACTCTGAATCCAAAAGGAAACAAATAGGGGTTAAAGATGAAATTTCACACAATAAATCAAAATCTTATACGGCCGTCTTAAAGAAACACAGATAAAATCTCAGTTAGAACAACACTGACTCCTCCAAACCACAATGACAAGGTGAGAGCCAGTGAAAACAAGAACCAATCAGTGGTAAAGAAGGGAAAGGAAATGAGTAAGGGAAGGTTGGCGAAGGAGGATAAAAGAAAGTAGGAATCTTTGCCACACATATAACGCATACATTTTAAGGGGTTTCTAGGGGTTTAAGTAAGATGTTGAATACCTGAGTAAGATCTAAGTTCTTCTACACTGTCTTCATATGTGTCGGCCATGTCACCAGTCAGCACATTGTTGACCCATGCGGACACATGTCATTTACTGCATGTGCTGTAATGGCACCAATTCCTCTGCTAATTAATAACCACTGTCAGATCCGAAGATCTGTGCTGAAGAATCAGGATTGAAAGGTCTGAGGACAAAGGAGGCAATCGAATTACCGTCCATTTTACTGATTTCATTTCCACAGTGGAGGCCGCGGCAGTGGAGCGGCTTCAGTCCTTAATGGTTTCTGGCAACGATGGGGCCCTTAGTCCTGTTTACTGGAGCTGCAATATCCCCCCAGGGTTTCATTGGCAGTTAGAGCTATCATATCTTCTCTCTTGATGTCATTTAATAAAAAAAAAAAAAAAAAGAAAAAAAAAAGTTATGTTTGTCGTTAACCCCCGTGCTGTTCTGTTATGCATAAAAAAACCAGGCTACTGTCTCAAACAATGACCTTGTGTAACCGTGTAGGTCAATTGAATGTGAAATGAGATCATTTAGAATTCATATATGAGAGCTGTGTCTTTATTCAGGCTGCAAATAAACTGAAAAGCTGCACCGCATTACAGAGCCTGTCAAGGAACAGGCCAGAGACCTTTAATTGGAGGGTTGGAAACTGAGAGGAGGAGGAAGATAAAGAGGAGGAAGAGGAGGGCAGGAGGGGGAGGATGCTGCTGCAGTATTTAAGGCTGAGAGAGACTTCTTCAAGGATAGGGTGCTTCACTTTGAAGTGTGTGGTGGGACTGTGTGCAGCACACAATCCCCCAATCCTTCGTCTATCAGGCTTTCTTTACTGCCATGTTTGCTCATTATGTTTTCATGGGCTGATTCTAGACGCCTGAGTCGGATCTTTTGGCCCAGGAGAGAGAAACTCCAGGGGAATAGGGATGAGGCAGAGACGCCCGTGTATTTTCAGGTCGGCTGTCGACATGGATTGATGCCACTGACATAAAAATACTCCTTTGAATCCGGTTGATACCTTGACATGTAAAGAATATGTTATTGTGATTCCTTGACTGACAAGTAATAGTGAGTTTGGCTCAGATGAACCAGGCTACCTCAACTAGGTCTGTCCTTTTTAGGACTAGATAATGACCTTGAACCATCAACATCACATAATATTTCTTCACGCTCATTTCCCCCACATTAAATTCTTCTTCTTTGGTCTTGACAGAGAGCGCCTGCCTCCTAACCCAGCCCCATTTTATGCTCAAATTATGTCACACAAATAAAAACAAAGATAAGTAAAATTATCTTTTTTGTTTAATGATGCTTTGCAGATGTTTGAGATTCTCTAACAATGTTTGTTATGGTCCTGATTCATTCTCTTTGTTCACTTTAATATCCATCAAAGGCTTTTTTTTAAGTGGAAACATGATGGAGAGTGTAATGAGACACAAAAATGTCATAAGATACAGGGTCATTAGGTAAAAGGCAATAATTACCTAAACCAAAGAAGCTAAGAAATATGATCCCAAGACCATTTTCCCTTAAATTTCTATTGATTTACCAGATGAAACTGTTGTAATTAAGGTATGTTTACACAATAAATAATTCATTGTCAGATTAGTGGATTATAATATATTAAAGTATCTTAATGGAGGCACAGTTTAAGGAGTTTTGGGAGACAAAAACACCTTTAAATTGACCATGGAGTAAAGTAACACCACCAGCTCAGCTCCACTCAGATCACACTTCAGAACTCAAATGTCCACTAACCAACTTTTTCATGAGAAAATGTTCTGATTGAAAGTAAGATGTCAACACACGCCTGTTCCTGTGAAAATCTAATACAAACTCCCTTTGTTCATTTTCATTCATAGATAGATTATTTATATCTGTGTATGAAAGGCACAAAGTCTACAGAAGCAACTAAAACATGAACCTTAACCTTCAGACAAACAACAGCAATAAATGTCATATTTCACCTCTGAGACCGGACCACCATTTATTTTCAATTTTCCAAAAGGAATTAAATCCTACATCAGACACTAAGGACACATCAGTGGTAATTTACCAAAGATAAACCTGTGTGGATGATATTGACCAGCCGTCTTCTCTGGAGCTGGACCGGTCAGTCCTTATTTGAGCTACACTGACCAGAAACCATATTTGGATGACATGGTGGAGCTGAGGAGGAGTGAGGGGTGGATCTGACCTGCTCTGCACTCTATCTGCTGTCAATCACACTGTAGCCACGCCCTAAATCATCCTCGGCTTTATGGTCATTTAAAAATCAACATCATGTTGTACTGAAGACTTGAAACTAGAGACTGAGACAATAAACTCATTAGGAAAACATTTACTGAGCTAATAAATCAAGTGAGAACTAGAGACATTTTCCCATAGACTTCAATACACCCAGTGGAGTCGCCCACCAATGGCCATTAGAGAGAATCTATGGTCCTGAGGGGGAACTTTATCAGTCAGTCACCACTTTCACTGCTTTAACCTAAACTCGGCCACTCAATTTGTATTGAACTCACAAAAATACAGTTTGAAAAAATGTGTTTGTTTGTTGGACGTGGACTTTGACTGGAAACAGTAGTTTTGACCGATGATGTTTCATAAGAGCATAAAAACAAATACAGACAAGAATGGAGATTGAGAGAGAACGTGCAGTACAATATTGAAATAAATGTATAATTCTGTTTTGTTTTGTTTTAATTCAGAATTGAAAGTGAAAATAAGTTAATTTGAGTTTAGATCCAATTGTTGCAAGAAGCTGTTGTAAATTTGGGAGTTTATTTTGAAGGCAGACTCTCTGGCAGCTGATGGATTCCATCTAATGCATTTCTTTTTGACCTGATACTCACTCTGAACCAAATCTATGTGGACTAGCTCTGTAATGAGATGCATTAGAGTCGTGTGGCACAGAAATCCAATACTCCCAGCCATCCTCTCTCCACCAACCCACTATCAAGCAGGCCATAAACCGGGCTAAATTTAGAGGAGTCTTTTGTCTGTGGCAGCTATGAAATCTTATCGTTTCTACTTCTGAGACTTGTCAACATGCTGAAAATTGATGCCTCGTCAGATGATGTTTGTGCTGTTTTAAACGCGATTCCATCGATTCCTCTCTGCCAGCCCGTCCGTTATCTGTAGCTCTTGTGCCCTTCCTGTTGCACTGCTTGTCACTTATTTCAATATGACTCTTTCATGGCGAGATGATAAAGCCATTATCCAGCCTATTCAAAACCTGTCACACCCCGTCGCTGAGCGGGTAACAATTAATTTTCTCCAGTGACAATGCCTCAGCCGCTCCCCTGAATTGAGATTAAATTTCTTTGTCAATTTTTATTTGAAAATGTATGTTTCACAAACGGGTGTGTGCCGTTCAATTTGGCACACATCGCTGTGCTCACAATCCATTTGATGCCTCTCAGTGGGGCCCCAGAGCTGTCAGCCGGCGAGTCAGTGGGATGCTATGGATTGTGACAAACTGCGGCAGATGACAGTTGAAAGATGATGGGGAGTGATTGTGCTGCGCTGACGGCAGAGGGGGAATTTACCGTTATATAAGTAATGCATAACGTTTCACAAAGATGTAAATGTGTGCATGTGTTAGGCCGCCCTTCAAAGCCAGAACACAGTTACTATAATTAGGTATTTGGGTTAAGATGTTTTTTGTTTTTTTTCCTTTTATTGTAATTTGACTCCATTAGCAGTGTATATGATTTGATAAGTGTTTTATAACACACTGTAATGTAGCAGCTATCAGGACATTTGAAGTGATTATTAATGTACAGTTTGTGTCAGATAATATAGCTTCTCCTGTGAAGATGAATCTTTTATTTATTATCTGTTTATGCACCAGCCTCCACATTGGAGTCACAAGAAGGACCAACATATGTTTAATAAACATGTACGTCTGCTTACAGCTACATCATAGTGTTATAGAGCAGTTAGTATGTCTATATTCTGATAAATAGTGGAATTTTGAGTAAGAATTTAAAACGTAAACAAAGAAGAAATTTACTGCTGGACCATATGGTCAAATCCTGACAACCAGAAATACCAAAAACATAAATTAAAGACAAAGCCTGTGCTGTGATTCCAGTTGTTTACTGTAAAATGATGGCGCAGAGAGAAAATTAGAACAGACAGAATATCTTTCTTATTATTATTGTCTCTCACACACACACAGAGCGCAGCCTCCGTCAGGGCTCGAACATTAGTTAAGACTTTATTTACCTCAACTACAGAACTTAACAGGTTCATTTGAAGCAGGCTTGTATAAGAGGCAGGTAGTATTTTAGTATGAATCCTCATTTCCAGTCTCTCCTGTGTTAAAGTTATTACATGATGTGTCGATATAAGTGCCCTCTTGCATTTCAGTGACCAGAAAGCCTTTATTTCTTGACAGGGCTTTTGCTGATGCACTGTCTCATTTCCAGTTGCTGTTTCTTTAGCAGTTGGTGATGACTTCACTCTCTGCCTTTCTCTGTGGTGGAGGCGAGGCTCAGTGTAGTCGAAGCCCTCCTTCATTTCCCTGCAGTCAGGAAACTAGAGCAGCTCTGTAGACATTTGTCATTTCTCAATCAGCATCTAAATGATGCAGCATGACTCATAACAAAATGAAAAAAGCTAAAGTAGCTCGTCATGCTAAAGCTAACTAGCCAAGTGTCGGAGCAGTAGAGGCTGCCATGTCTGCTTCTGATCTAAATTCATTAGATTTGGTTTAAAAATGTACATAAATCACATATTGATCACTTCATTAAATCATATTTAAACATATTAAACAGTAAATATGATTATTATATTGATTTCTAAATAAATATTATATACATACATTATACATAGTGTTTAATATTAAGCAAGCAAATGCACAGATGCCTAAAATGTGAGTGTTTGCATGTATGTATTGCTGAAAAAATCACAGTTTAAAAATAATTGATCTTTAATTCCTGTGACTGTAAATAAACCATAAAATAAAGCCATTACTGCTCTCTGCCCTTGTAGGGTGGTATGACTCTCTGCTGGTTATATACATCCATCCAATCCCACAATGGGATTTTGTTTCCGGCCATGTGATTTGAGATGACTGAGATTTAAAGTCATGATTTATGTACAAAAAACAAATGGTGAACAATAGAGACTCAGATGAACACCTCCACTTTCTCGCATTTCTTGGTGCAGGAACAGAGCTCGATTCCCTCTCGAGTCTCTGCATCGACAAAGCTGGCGGAGAGAAAACACTTTTTGTTATGAAATATGCATGGAGTGTTCAGCACAAAATATGTCACTGCTATCCCACTCTGAGCTGCTTTCCATGATCTGTCTTTTATGAAAAATGCATTTTGTTGTTGTGCCTGAGAACTTTTGTGAAGCCAAACTTCGGTTCGATTAGGGAGAAATCAAAGCTCGGATCCTCGGCGGCGAATAATTCATCTTCATTGAGATGCTTTTTTGGTTTTGCAAAATAAAATAAAAAAAAAGAAAAAGAGAAAAAACATACATGACATTGAATAAAGTGGAAAGTGGAAAACGGAGGATTTCCTCTCCTGCGTGAGCGGCCTCCCACATCCTCATCCCACAAAACAGAGCCACGAGCTACAATAAATCTCCCTCTGTGCAGACTCTGTGGCTCTGATCCTGGAAATACACTAATAAATCAATGATTACAGCACATATCTGAGACATACAAAGTTTTTAAGAAGTAAAAACACATACTTAATGTTGTGATGGATGGATATAGGTTTGGACAGAGATGCGTCTATATGCTGCATTTGTGTGTCTCTCCTTGAGAAGTGTAGATTTATAGCAGTGTTGGATCATGTGAAGGCCTCGTCCTCCACCTCTCAGACTACTATTAATCACCTACACCTGGATTAAAGGTGCCTGAAACACTTTAATTAATAACCATAAACCTCTATGTCTGGTGGACATTGATGCGCAACCACACCTGTAAAAGCCATGAGCCAGTCAGATGCTCCAATAATAAACAAGCAAATACTGACGCTTTCCCTCCTCGGAGGCTCTTCTTCATTTGCTGTTTTCGGTAGCGGCTGCATTTACAGTTTTAAACCTGTGAGTGGTGCTGCCAGCCACTGAACATGCATGTGTTGGTGTTTATACAGCTTCTCCTTCACAGGACAGTGCATGCAAAAAAAAATGCTGTGATAATTAAGACAATAGACCAGTCAAATGAAACCTTTTGTGCCACGACAGTCAACAGCAAAACCTCAGCCATTTTCTTTCACTTCTGCTGTTGTGGTTTTGTAATACTTGCATTGTTTTTAATAGATGCTTCACAATCTTACAATTAAAAGTTATGACTCATTGCTGTTTGAGGAGGGTGTGAAGAGAACAGACAACGTGGCGTTATTAAAAATGATATATATTAGTGCAGAGTGAAGTTTTGGTGCTCAGAGTTTTTAAAGCTGGCGTCAGATTTTGTGTTGTTTTGCTTCTGGCCTGTAAATATATGCATGTGGTGGCTCCCTGTCTCCTACTCACACATTCATTTGGTTTTGCCGGCAGCTTGTGGCAACAATCACGAGAAGAACGACCCGGCCTAATGTAGCGAGGAGATCAGTGGACCACGGCGAACACCATCCTGCACACTCCCTCCCTCGCACACATGCGCACACAGGCAGAAACATCTGCGACAGACTAAACAAAGGACCAGAGAGCTGAGTGTCAAAACTGGATAATCAGCACACTGAGATGAGACCTGCGTGTTTGCCCACAGCTGAGCCGCTACCGCATCTCCAAACGTTGGGCTCACTGTGGTGCATTGTATATATCCGGCCTGCTCATACACACTCACCCCCCATCAGCAGCTTTGATTTGATGGTAGGTGATTAATGCTGTGAAAAGAGCCCGGGGCAGTGTTCTTGTAAGCATTAAAATGTGTGTTTCATCATGACAGCACTCTCCCAGATGAATATTGCAGGCAGAAGGTGGGAAGGCGGCAGGATCTGGTGTTAGAAACAGCAGGCATGGCAGGAGGAGGGGAGGTGTCGGTTCAAAAGGTGATCTGGTGTGAGTAGCCCGAGAAGAAACACTGCAACAAAAACACAAAAACACAAAATGAGACAGAACAAATAGAAATGAAACAAGCGAATAACACAAATGTGGCTCCAGCTGTCACTAAGTTGTTAACAGACAAAGCTGTCCAGCAAATATCTGCAGTGTAAGAGAATTGTGAACAAAATGAAGTGTCTGTATTTGCTCTTGTTTTTGTATTTAGTTTTTTCTCTCCTGTTGTGTTGCCTCACTCCAGCATATATCTATATATTTGGTGAGATTGTGTTCGTTTGCAGAGTGTTTCTGTATTTGTAGCATCTTTTTGTATCTTGTTGTATTCTCTATAGTTGCTGTGGCTTTTTGTATTTGCAGTAAGAGCAGGACTGATAGATGGGCAGGCAAATTTTTATTGGCTCATTGAAGCTAATTGCAGATAAATCTGTACCCGTGAGTGTTGTCGTGGTAACAAACAAATTTTCACTTGTAATATATTAGTTGAACGACTGTAAAACCTCAGTCTGGCTCGTTTTTTCTGTAGAAGCCATGCTAATGCTAATGCTAATGTCAGACAGCTAATGATTGGTTAATCTAGAGCGTTATACTCATTGTGAAAACCAGAACAACAGCCGATATTTTAACAGTGAACAACTAACTCGAACTAACTGCAGTATTTCACCAAAGACTGTAAAAAAAAAACAGTTTTGAAGCTGAGAGTGAGCTGCTCCGCCATCGTCATCATGGCAGCGCCCTGACTCCGCCCCTAACTCCAGGCTAATCCAAAAATGGCCAAAAAGGTAAAAAAATGCTCACTCACCTGTCACTCAAAGTGAAGTGGCCACGCCCTCAATTATGCAAAACTTGAGGACGTGAAATTAAATTTAAATTTTTAAAATTCACCCTCGTACAGTCGTCATGAAGCTACAGAGACCAAACTTTTTTATTCCAGGCTGTAAACATGTTAATTTCTGTTGCAAAGAAATAAAAATAAAATTTTAACAGTCACTGCTGGAGCCAGACTCTACTTGTCATTAGAGGAGTTTTTGTGTTGAATTATGAGTTGTTTATAGTTTTAATGTTGCTAAGCTAACAACATTAAATGTGTTTGTTTAGCCCAGCTAATGTGCAGCCATGACATTTCAGAGCAGGTGATATTAGAGCGTGGTTTGTTTGTGTTTTCCGTATTTGCAGCAGTAACATAATGTCAAACAAAGTCAAACAAAGGAATAATGGTGAAAAAGAAATGTAATATTAGCAAACCAAAATGACTGTGCAATACGTTGTTATTTTACCATCCAGTCGACCTTTTGGGAAGCTTTACAATATTGAATTAGGGGATCAAGAGTTCTTTACACAATTCATATCCACTGACATTTTGTGGGCTCACGGGTTGCACATTGTGCCCCCGTGGAGAAAGCAATCGATGGCCTCAGCGTTTCTCTGAGGACCAACACTATTCTGCAGCACAGGGAGTGTGTTTGCTGCACGTCCAACGCCTGTGCAGCCCATGGGAGAGCTGTGCACACAACTCTGTGGATTCACACAAGGTGAAAAGGTGGTCGAGATGCTGCGTGCTCTTCTATTCTGCTCACGTTTGGACCGAGAAGGCAGCCAGACGAGGAGGGGAGGTGGGTACCTCCTTCACAGTTGAACCCCCAAATGTCACGGAGGGGGCAGCGCGTTATTGCCATGGAAACCCAGCCTCAGTAATATTTGATTTTGATCAGCAGCGATGCTCTGATGAGATCCCTCTTGCCTGCTCCCTGCTCTCCAGGTGACTGGATTTTCTGAAGTTGGGAAGGAACCTGGAACAGATTGTAGACACCGAGCTCTCGCGGCCACTGGGATTAGTTTTAACTCTGGTGATAATTGGACTGGGGAAAAGAGGACCCCCATCGTCATGATTCCTCTTTTTCTTTCCATATGGAGTTCTTCCCAGTCTATAAGTTTGGCCCAACCATCTCCCCACACTGAAATACCAGCTCCCAACACTGAGCAGTAAGTGCGCAAATGTGCTGTTAAATTACATCATTTCCAATAGACTGAAATACACACACAAAAAAAAAAACAACAACACGCCTGAATCATGAACAACATCAAGATTACAGTATCTAATACTGCACAGGCCCCGCTGCCTGCAATATGAACCCCTCTGTCTAGACACCCATTACCCGCCTGCACCTAAAACAGTGGAATCAATACCATCGCAGGGAGTTATAATGGCCCAATTACTGTTTGTAGGTTTGTCAATGCCACGTCTCCGAGGACGCCTGCAAAAGGCCACACGAACATACTGTGTGCCGGAGTAATGCCATACATTTGTAATGGTGTGAGCACGTGTGTGTGTATGTGTGTGTCGGATTGTATTTCCCAGACTGCACTGCCCTGACATTTAACTGAGCTGCTCAGTGTTCAGACTTGTGCTTATATTGTGACACTGAGCTATAAACAACAGCATAAACAGCTCGGTTCACACTTAAATAATATAGAATTAGATAAAGAGGAACTCAGAAATCTGTCAGTGATATTTTCATATTGTTCTACTTTATGCTTTGTGACACTTTTAATGTATTTAAAGCTCAACTATTCAATGAAACAGCTTCAGCTTCAGAAATGAATCTTTCAACTGCAAAATTCCTGCTTGGTGCATTTGTTGCTACTATTAACCAGATTTTAAAATTTGTTCATATGTTGTTTTTTTTTATGTTCAAAGACAAACAAATATCAACCAATATATTGATAGACTATTTAAATGTAAAACTTTGGCTCTCGGCCTCTAAAGTCCCACTTCAATCAGGCCGTACTGTGATATTTAAACTGACTTGACTTATTGATTTGCTGTGTTTACGCTGAATAAGACGTTACACACGTTACTGATGAGTAATAAGATGCTGCTGATGTCGCCACAGAGCCACAGTTTTCATCGTTCTCACCCTGGAGGTCAGTGTGAATGTCACTGTAATCGCTGGCTTTAATAAGAGTCGTTTGATTTTATACAGCGTCGTTAATTAACGCATGCGTCTCTGTGTGTTTGCTTTCCTTGTATTAGCACTTTCCCGCCCTCCATCCCTCATCAGAGCCTCCACCTCCACCTCCACCTGCCTGTGAAGAATGGCTTCTTATGAACTACATAAATCAGCAGCCACAGAGCAGGTACCCACCTCCAAACAGGGCGTCGGGTTGGTTTCAGAAGTGGGCGCCTCTTTTAAACATATTTCTAACCGCCTGGCAAATAACAGACATTCAAAGTGTTTATATATGACTTAATTAATCGTAGTCTAATAAAATAGTGAGCTCACAAAATCTTTCATTATCAGATCTGTGAGAATCCTGGTTATAAATAATAAGACTGGAAAAATCATTTAGAGGTTTTTATAGCCCTGAGTTTTGCCTGCAGGTTGAACCGCCAACAATCACAGGGAGGAGCAGTCACTCTTCTTCTTCTTCTACTACACTGCAGTCAGCTACGAGCGGCATGGTGGTGCAGTGGTTAGCACTGTTGCCTCTCAGCAAGAAGGTTCTGGGTTCTGGTTCGAACCCCGGCCTGTGGACCATATTCTCCCTGTAGTGCTGTGGTTCCTTCCAGGTCCTCCCACAGTCCAAAAACCTGCACATTACCTTAATTAGGGCTGACCCAGTGTCAATATGCAATAGGCTTAGGACCTGTCCAGGATGTAACCCGCCATTTTAACCCTAACACAGGGTGGGCGACATCACAGATTTCAGATGTCTATGACAGAAAGAGACGCAATTAACAGGTTTCTGATATAATTATCTTTCCATTAGAAGCTGTATTTGACAGCATGGTTGGTCCGTCACCCTCCCACCCTGCTGGTGGTCTGCGTCACCCTGAGGGAGGGGAGTTGAACAGACATTCAGGCTGTAAGAGGCTTCTTTTTGGGGCCATTAGTCAAAGGTGGGGACACTATCAAGGCTTTGATTACAGTGGTGTGGAGTATCCCCTGAGGATCCTCTCCTCTTCATTCATATTCTGCTCTTTAAACATCCCATTCATCAATTACCAGCACTGCTGCAGCCACACGGTCACTGTTGTTCATTTACACTCACACACACACACACACACACTGGTGGCACACACATTATCCAGAATACGCATTAAACTCCCCAAATATGTCTTGTCCATGATGATACACAAATGTACACACACACACACACACACAGACACATGCACACAAACTAAAATGGAAACTGTAACGATGCTGCTGCTTAGTGTCTTTGCTGATGATCTGGAGAAGGTTGTGTTTATTGATGTGTTTTTCTCTCCTCGTGTTTTGACCCTTTTTGGCCACGCGAGCACCTCAGCTCTGCGACTGTTGGACTTCTTCGTCATGATATCTCAACGGTAAATGGTGTTTTCCCTTTTACGCTCAACTCCTGCATTTTTTGATTCACATAATTACAAAATATATCTGTCACTTTCTAACAAAATGTATTTGCACGAATACTGATTGTTTTCTCGTGGCATCCAGTTAAGACGCAATCATCAAAAAAACAATGTTATTATTATTATTGTTATGTGTGTTAGGTGTTTAAATCTGAATTAACTTAAGTTGCAAAGCAACATGAGAAATAAACAACTATACAGCAACTTCACATTGATGCAAATGTCTTTATTTCACAAGGCTTTTAATTGTTTTGCATCACTAATTTATTTTTTCAGGTTTTTATTCTATATAAATAAACATATCGTTATTATTATTACTACTACAGTCAGTTTCCTTAACATCTCACTCTTCTCTAATGTGTCTCCGGCCGACAGCAGCAGCTGGCTAATGCTTTTCATTTGTACGTGTTTAATCTGTGACGCGGAGGCTACACATGATGCTCCGCATTCATTACAGTCACCAGTCACCTAAAGAGCGGCACTCACCTGCTACATATACGCCTGGATGTGAGCAGCACAGTGTGATGCGGAGCTGGAGTTCGCCCCCTCTGAGGCAGGAAGCTTCACAGTCCATTTGTCAGTTTACAGATCACTAGCTCCTCTAAGAGACACTGAGGGCCACAGTCCAAAAACACAGCGCAGCAAGGAGGGTGGAGGAAGTAGGGTTTGCGTTTGCACCAGAAAGGGCCAAAATTATCATATGGTAAATGTGGGGGGGGGGGGTTACATGTGATGGGCTGAACATATGTGGGTGCTAAGCTAGCTGTGTTAGCATTTAAAGGCAGGGAGAAAGGAACAACAGCTGAATGATAAATAAGCTGCAAGATATAAATGAATTAAAATGAGCCACACTCTGTACCATTTAAATGACGTTCACTTTAATGTAACAGTTCAAATCCTGCAGCTGATGGTTGGTTCGTCACCTCTGACGGCCGCACGCCTGTGCCTTCACTTTCACCCACTGCTCTTATTCACCAGAGCCTTTTTCCGGCCCCATATCCACCCTGTCGGTTACGGCCTCCCCTCAGCCTTTCATCCGTTCTCTCCTTCATCTTTTTTCCCCTGGTGCCTCATTTGGCCTCTGCTCTGTTTGTTTGGTCTCAGAGACATTCAGGTGGGCTGGACCTCAGCCAGTCTCAGCCTGCTCTCTGGACGTTTGTCTGTGCGGCACAGATAAGTTTAGGGTCAGAGCTCGTTTGGCGTAATAACACAGAGGCTGCCTTTACCTTCAAATTGAGTGGCTGAGAGTGTGAGTGTGTTCAAACCTGGAAGATTCATATGTTCATATATAGCTATTATTACTGTGCCCACAGCTCATTTGTCTAATGAAAAAAAGATAAATAAATTACACAGAGACTTCTTTGTAATTTAGCCATCCATCTTGTTTTTGTTTTTTTTTAAGCCAGAAGAAGCCATATTTAGAAGAGAAGGTGGAGCTCAGGAGGAGCGAGGGGTGGATCTGACCTGCTCCTGATTGTGTGGTACAGTCTGTCAATCACACAATAGCCACGCCCCTTAATTCATCCCCTGCTTTATGGTCTATTTTCCTCCAAATGGATTTATATGTAAACAGACAATGTTTAGTTTTATTTATAGAATATAATTGAAGAATATTTCTTCACAACATTCAACTGCCGAATAACAATATTTTGATTGATGAAGAATAAAATTTAAAGATTTGTAAATGTTATACAGCAGTTTTTTTATGTTGTTAAATTGACAAAATGATGTATCATATATTTATACTTAAATGACCATGATAAACTAGAGACTCGGCTCTTTCTAACAAGCACAGATTTGTTAGATTTCCTTCTTAGCTTTTGTAAACAAAGGTCAGATTTGCATCAGTCTGACCCTTTTACCGGAGCATTGCTGCTTTACTTCTGTGTGTTTACCATCGATGCTCATTTTTTATCATTACTGCTCAAAAGAATGAGCAGAACTCATGACACAGTAATAATAATAATTCTTTTCTGAGCTACTATCCCCTATTACAGAGAACAGTCTTTAGTGTTTGACATATATAATAAGACGAGGTTGAGCTGATTCTGAATATGTGGAGATTTTCAAAACTGACAACTTTATAAGGAAAAACACAAAGATGTGAAAAAATGAGAAAGCCTTAATGTGGGTCTAAAAGGGTTAAATCAATGCAGAGAAAGTCTGCACAACTGAACCAAAGTAAACCTGGATCCAGAGTGTTTTACATGTCACACACGTATGACACATCCATGCTTCCATCTTTCTTCTTTCATGTCTCGGCTCCAGGCCTCAGGTTTGCGTTGAGTGTCCGACTTCGAGAGTCTCTGGGGGGGGGGTTTGAATCGCTCAGGAAGCCAGAGCTTCATCTTTTGTCTTCCCCCCGTCACCTCTGTCTCTGCCTCAGTCGTCCAAGGCTGACGAGCTGACACCAAAGCCTCGTTTCATCCCTGCTCCTCACGCTGAGGTGACACGTCGCTCAGGTAGAGAAACATGCAGCGACTGACACTTCACTCCTGATGAACAGAGGGAGCCGCTATATACATGATGTCTCGTCCCGAGGCAGAGACGGGTTTGGTGGAGATGGACAGACCATACGAGCAAGAAACACATTACAAACCTTCAGATCCTCCAGCAGTGAAGATCATTGTGATGGTACCTTGTCTCCTCTTCCAGATCATTTCCTTATTAGTAACATCATCCTAATACAGCATAGGGCCTTGTTTCGCGCTCACTTCTTTGTTGCATCGGATACTGGACTCAGACGTGGTGACTGGAGAACACTGATATGATCATTAAACCAGTTTGAGACGACCTCTGCCTTGTGACACGGGGCTTTCTCATACTGGAAGTAGACGAAGTAATTTTTAGGTGTATCTTTGGACCCACAAGCTGAACACGACGTCAGAGGTAAAACCAGCAAAGAGTGTTTATTGTACAGTTTGTAAACTAAAGTCAGTCTCAGAGCAGTTTGGGGCAGTTGGGGGAAACTGGTGCAGGAGCAGACCAGGCGCAGCAAAGAAACCCAGACAGACGTCAGGGGAAACAGGTTAAAGATGGCAGCAGGGTTTGAGGTCTGAAACCGAAGAATCTCCTCAGAAGAAGAAACACAGATGAGGTGATGAGGCAGAGGGCAGCAGGAGCACAAAACCTGGAGCATAAAGAGATTACAATCAGAACAGGGTTTCAAAAGGGTAATAATCGCCGGATGTGATACCACGGGAGGTAAATGGACACTGGACACTGGAGGTCTGAGCCGATGCTATATACTGCAGAGGGTGAAGCTGATGAGGTAGATTGAAGCACAGCAAACCACAAACACACCCAAAATACAGACTGGGAACAAACAAACACAGCAACAAGACTCAGAGAGCAGCTGTGGGATTCAAACCACTATTAATTGGCATGAAGGGGCACAAGAAAATAGTCCCCACCACCACCAGGCTGGACTGTTGACACTAGGCAGGTTGGGTCCATGGATTCATGCTGTTGATGCTAAATTCTGACCCAACCTTCTGGTCTCGTAGTGCGTCAACCTCAAGGTTTCGTGTGTTATGCGTACTGAGGCGGTCTGTTTGTCAGTCTTTCCATTCCCCTCTGACCTCTGACCTCTCTCATCAACAAGGTGTTTCCTCACCTCAACAGTCAGACCTGTCAGGGATTTGTTCAGATAGTGCAGAACAACTGGGGAGGCGTGGTTACATCCGAGCCTGCTGCGCACTTAGCAGATAATTACATGGTCAAACATTAACACCAATCATTTAAACAGCCCACTAAGCTTGAGATAGCAGATATAGTCTGGTAAAGCACATTAATTAACTGCACCTCACATTTTAATACAGTGTAAAGGTAATAGATACCCTCAGGTGAAAGTCCTCTGCTTTAACGAAGGCACATAAATTAAGTTTAATGTATTAATTCCCTTTTATTTTTTCTTTATCGTAAATCTCACAGGGGGATTGCATTACACATTTACATCGTGAGGCTAGGAATTATTGCAGGGGGGGTCGGACGTTATCGAGAGGGGCGAATTTGATGTCAAATGCAGGCTGCTTCTCTTCAGGTGGTAATAGGTTTGAGCAAAATGATCTCTTAATTCTATTAAAAGCTGGGTTCATGAGCTTGTTAGGTAAGTGAATAAATGGCAACTATTAATCACCTTATGGGAACGATGTGGAAGACATCGCTCAGGTGTAAGATCTGGAGGTATTAATTAATATTTAATTATAAACACTGGTCATAAATATCAATAAATCTGTCATATATTTTCTCTTGAGAACAGAGACCTCTAGGGGTTCGAGCCTTCGCAGCAAAGGACGTAACCTGGAAAGGTCAAAAAACAGATCGAGAAATGACCTGATTGCAATAACTAGCTAACTTTTCCGCTGTAAGGTTGGACAGTTTAACACAGGACTTTATGGGGATTGACTTTTGGCACTAGCCTCAAGTGGCCATTCGAGGAACTGCAGTTTTTGGCACTTCAGTGTTCGCTTCCTTTTTCTGCCCCTGGAGGTTGCGGGTTGTTTGGGCCTCTTTGTGATAGTTTTTTTTGTGTCTCCCCGCAGTTTTTCGTGTCTTTTTATTGTTACATAGACTGATTATAAAAGTGGACGTGGACTCTGGGTCTGTAAAGTGAAGCCAGTGCTGAAGAGCCTTACACCTGCATTGTATCTAATGACCATCAGGGGGCGACTCCACTGGTTGTAAAAAGAGGTCAGATTGTATTGAAGTCTATGGGAAACTGTCCCTCATTCTCCCTTGATTTATTGCCTCAGTAAATGTTTTCCTAATGAGTTTATGGTCTCAGTCTCTAGTTTCAAGTCTTCAATATAACATTTTTTTTAAATGATGGTCCCATTTAGAGTAAAACAGACCATAAATCAGGGTATGCATGAGGGGGCGTGGCTAATGTGTGATTGACAGATTTGTACCACACATGGTGACCTGCCCGACAATCAGGATACAGTACAGAGCACGTCGGTCACATCCACCCTTCACTCCTCCACCTTCTGCTCCAAATATGGTTTCTTCTGGTTTAAAAAACAAAACAAAACAAAAAAAAACAAGATGGCGACGACCAAATTACAAACCTGCGGCTTCAGGACAGCAGCTCACAAACCAACGGGTGACGTCAGGGTGGGTTTTGTCGCTCCTTATGTTTCTCTCTGGGATGTTTTGTTGGTGAACTCAATGCCTGATGGGTACATTCAGTAATCCATCCATGCACTAATTTAATAAATACTTTGCAACACACTATGGTGTAATTGTATGCATGTGTTCATTAGACTATCAACTGATAGTATGCATTAACAAACACTTTTAAATTAGATCTGCTTACATTATAGTGTTGTAAAGCCTGTATTAAATGTTTATACAACATATTGCTAAATAAGGGGGGGGGGGCGAGTAAAGTATTAGCAAGCGTCTTCTCTGGAAAAAATAAATCAGATTAAATTTAATTGACCACACTTAGGTGTTAATGAGGCGTTTCTTCTACCAAACTGTTGTTCAGTTTTTTTCCCAGCACCATTCAGATTTGAAAAGGCTCCCAGGGAAGAGATGATACTTAATACGGGGTCCAAAGAGCCTCGCTATCAGCAGCACTTGTTACTGCCAATCAACAGGCGGAAAGGACCTCTCTGTTGCTAAGAGACTGGAGAGGATATTTTCACTGGTCCACTGAGACTCTGAGCAATCAGCCATTACTGGCCTCTGATGTAACTGACCACTTTAATTACTCAAGTTTTGTCTTGAGAGTAGGTTTTTTTTAATTCAAACAACCTTTATAAATCAATTAAAATAGCTATTGGACTTTGTTCAAAAATGGAAAAATCCAGCTGAATTTCAAACAGCAGAAGAAACTGAATCAACTAAAAGCTGAACATCAGGAGAAAAGATCCCAACATAATTGTACAGCTTACTGAAATGAAAATCGCCAAAATAATTAGATGAATTGTGCTGGCGTTTGACCATATTCTCTCTTGCTGTGCTTCAGTAAGAAGGATTTTGTTGTGAAGAGGTGGCCTTTCAGGAAATATCTAATTGCTATTGGCTCTTTCGTTCGCTGTGACATTTATGAAAACTTAATGGACAGCAATCGCTTCTGCTTGTGACATTTTGGATTCCCTTTAAAGCTGTGAATATGAAGGTTTTGTACTTTACGGGCCACGGGACTCAAAATGAAAACGACTACAGCTCCCACACCGAGTCTCGTTGGCGTGGATGAAGGAACAATGAGAGAAAAGAGGCTGACGTTGTTTTCATCCTGTAAGAAAAGGTCATAAATGGGATGCATCCTAATCGAGACAAAAGGTCTTATTCAGTTTGAAATCTTTTCACAGGCTGTTGAATTCTGCCGGTAATTGAAATGATGAAATAATGGGCTGATGTTCCAGCTCTAGAAAAGATGCTGATGTGTGATATTGTTTAGTTTAAGCTTGATATGGAACTGAGAAAAGACATCAGCTCCACTGCACAGGCTCCAAATATAACAGTTTATTGACTTTGGAACCGAGGACGGTTGAACCCCAACGAGATAAACAGCTTTATTTATTTATTCATTTTGTCACTGTGGCGTCTCTCAAATATTTTCCAATGACATTTTTTTGTTTGAACAAAATATGAGGTTGTCACTGTGGAAATAGGTTCAGCCTCTTTTGGAGACTGTCCGGAAAAAGATAAGCCTTAAAGGTAACGGTCACCTGATGACAATCGTGGGGACAACGACTTTGACAAAGTTAGCCACGTTTGCTATTGTTGTAACCATGACAACCAGTCCACGTGTTTATTATTGTCACCATGACAACCAAGATTGTCTAATGTTGGGGAAGAACTTGTTTTAATCCAAATCGTCATATCGTCTTAAACCTAGCCAAGTAGTTTTAGTGCCAAAACCTGCCTATGCCACAATCATCGTTATAGTAACCATGACAACCAGTCCACGTGTTTATTATCGTCACCGTGACAACCAAGATCGTCTAATGTTGGGGAAGTACTTTAAACCAAATCTCTAATTCTAGACCTAACCAAGTAGTTTTGATGCCATGGTGATGCTCACGGTCCAGTCTGTGTTTTTATTATTGTCCTGCCTGCCACCATAGATATATAGATAGATATACTTTTATTTATCCCTGGAGGAAAATGAAGTTAAAGTAGGAAATAAAATAAATAGGGGTGCTATTTCAGCAGACACCCCTATAGGTTGGAGACTGGTTGAAAAAAAAAAAAAAAGCAGAACAAACTGGGAAATGAAAGTCAGTTTCACTCAGACCACAATGTAAATAAACCACTGCATCACATCTGACTCTCAATGCAAAAGAGAACATGGACGGATTTCCAAAATGTCAAACTATTCCTCTCAGGGACACAATGTCTCTGTCTCTAAACTCAAACAGAAGATTCACAGAAGAAGAGTCACATTTATAACTTTATTTAATATTTATCACGGAGTGCGTCAGGCAGGTTTACGTCTGATGTTGATGGCGGCAAAGGAAATCAGACAAAATGGCTTCCAAACATCCCCCCACTACAAAATCAACATCTCTGCATGCATGTGTGTGTTCACACAGTTACCAGCAGCAGACAGCGTGTATAATTAGCTAAGTTGGCGTGACAGTCATGGTGCATCGGTGATTGTGCAAACACCAACTGTGATGTGGATTAAAAGCAGAGCAGCTGGACACTGTGTGTTGACAGGAACACTGTTGTTTACACATGTTTAAATTAGTGTAAAGCTCATGAAGCTGAATCACGTGGTTCCTACCTGCAAGTTGCACCGTTGGTAGATGAATTTGTTCAAAAAGCTGTGCCAGTAAAAGCCCTTTAAAGCTAATTGTTCTAGTTTGCATTCCTCTGTGCCTTAAAGCCACCGAGGGCTATAATCTGACAGCAGATCAGTTGTGAGGGGCCACTTGTGTTGCGGGGCAGGTGGACCGCTCTCCCTGCAGTCCCCCCGCCATGCCTTCATTTGCATACTGGATCAGATTATCATTACATTATATATTCCAAGGACAGGCCTGAGCATGATGGATGATTGGTGCAGTGTAGTAATCTTCACCAAGGTGCTTTGACCAACCTCATATTTCTGCCTCCAAACAGAGCAGCAGTGATCTACTGCGGAGCTGATCCAGGGTCAGATTCAGGGATACTTTCATTTAATCTGAAATATCATGCACTGTTTTGAATTCTATTCTTTTTTTATGATCTAGATTACTGTTTATGTTTGTGGTCATGATCACACTCAGTGGAAACAGTAGAGAAGAAGTTGAGTCTGGATATAAAACCAGCTTTTCCACTTGTTTACATCAGAGCCACCAGCTGTTTATCTTCTCTATGTATTTACACAGCAGTAATAAATGTAAGGTGCTTGTATTTTCTCTTGCTGACTTTTAAGGAATTTGCTTGAACTTATTGCCAAATGTAAATACTACTTGAAATGTAAATGCATAGAGGACAAATACGCTTATGCTGAAGCTTTTCCTTATATAAAATACATATATTTATATAATAAATTGAAAAGAATATGCAGTGCAAACATTTTAGACACTAAAAGTAAAGTAAGGATGCTTTAAAAATCTTTAGAAAGTGGTGCATTTGTTGGGGACTATTTTCAGCAGTGGATTAATCTACATTTGCTGCTCTAGAAAGACAGAAAGAAAAATATAGAATATTATGGTTCAGTGTTGTTGTGATATATACAATATGACGTATAAGAAGTTAGAAGCAGTGAAAGAGGTAATTCTTCCATAAAGTTTCTGTTATTTTAAGTGGTGACTGAAGCAAAAATGTCTCTTAAAACTGTTAAATTAGAAAATGTCAGTTGCAGCTGTATCATATCTCACTGTACCGATCTCCTGAGACAAACTTCTTTCAGTTTCCATCGCTGACAGATAATACGAGGTGGATGGCTTCACTAATACGGCAGCAGGCGTGGAATAACAGATAAGATTTATCTGTGGTGCCAGTGACACAGATGAGGTTACAGAAATAAGCTGCTGCCTGGTCACAGGAAGTGCTCTGATTGACGTGGTCCAGAAAATAGCCTGAAGTAGCAATAATGGCGTCAGATACGTCACGCTGTGTGTGTGTGTGTGTGTGTGTGTGTGTGTGTGTGTGTGTGTGTGTGTGTGTGTGTGTTTGTGTGTGTGTGGAGGCGTGTGAATGACAGAGCGATGAGGTGAGATTTTGGAGATGTTCCAGTTGTTGGTGGTCATTTAAAAGTGTGAATCTGCTGCTGAAGCTGTAAGTCAGAGATCACAGTGTTTGTCCTTGAACGTCACCCACAACGTGCTGAGGAAAACACCGACTGGGGAAAAGGACAGTAAGGAGCGTGACAAAATAAAGCTTACGCTATAAAAACTGTGACTTTTATTCTTTGGTATAAATCACAAAAAAATTACTATTTTTTTACAAACATTTAAAAACACAAAATGAAACTAATGTGAATCAATTTTCACTCATTTGTCCTCAGATTTTGTGGAATTTCTTTTATTATTAACATATTAAAAACAATGTAAACAAGGATGAACAGAGGTTTTTTAATTCCTTAATTTTGGTCTTAGTGGACTACAACAGCTACAAAAGCCGTAGCCCAATCATATCCGCGGTTAATGGTTTGTTATCGGCTGATTTAAGTTTACAAACTTGGTAACTTAAGAGGCTAAAAGCTCTGGACAGTTTCCATTGAGTGAGCTGTGTTAAATTAGAAAATATCATTTTAAATATGTTGAGAAATATTTATATGAGCTTCCTGGTGTGTGATGATCGCAGTTTACTCATTGAACTTTTAAACATTAGTTAAAGTGGGATAATAACTGTATAAACATTGAACCGCAGGGAAAAAGAATGAATGAGGTGTAGAGATAAAATCGCAGTAGCAGTAGTGAACGTCCATTTGCCCCTGAACTAGATATTAATTTGGTCGACTAAGGTCTATTCTTACCCTCAGTTTGGACACATTTCCATCATTTAATGGTCTTTTGTTTCCACAACAAAACTTCCTTTTTCTAAGAGCTTCCTGTCTGTACAGGTCCCTGTTTGCTGTTGACAAGGGACAGGAAGTAGATAAGGAAAGCTTAAAATTCCCAAATTATCTTTGCAGGAAGTGAAAGAAGCACTAAGAGAAATTATGACTTCCTCCCTCAGGCCACTAATCCATGTTACTGTTCACACAAAATCCAACATTATACCTTTGGATACATTTTGCTTTTGTCCAAATATATACAATACGTTAAGTTCCCTAGTGTGGGTGAATGGAGCTGTAATAACTTATTTAATGAGGATTTATATTAAAAGTTACTAGACATTCGCACTAGTCACACTTTATAGAAATGGACCACAGTGAACTCCAGTCCCAGATTAATCAGTAATAATTTAATCACTGATGAAACAAGCAGATTTGAGTAGAGATGAAACTCCACGACAAGAACAAACTAAGAACCAAATGATCCATAAACTTCTGCAGAGTCTGTTTTCACACATAAATAAATAAAAACACTCGCAGCTGTATTTTCTTCTCCTCTTCGTTCCTCCTTTCTTTTTTCTGATCCTGATCAATTTGAATCAATAGACATGAAGATCACAAGGAAAAGGTACGTAGACGTTTCATAGTAAAAGAAGAAACCTGCTTCAGTTTTATGTTTAAACCACACAACGCTCACTCCTACATCATATATATATAATATATATATATATATATATTATTATATATAACCAATACCTAAATTACCCCATAAGCCCCAAATCAACTCTACTGACAACCATGTTATTTATATTTATGTGGTAAACTATTGTTCCTGAACACTTCATGTATAGAAAACTAAGATATCGTGTCTATCGCAGTGAAATTCTGCCTCATATTTCTCTCGTGTTGCTTCATATGAGACATTGAGTGGATCAGTTAATTACATTCAGTTATAATCAATCTACATTAATAATCTACCGTTAGATTTCAGCACCATTAGTTCTCATTGATTTGACTGAGCCGTGTATATTTTCCCACTAAAGTTGTTGAAGAGTTATTTAAAATGAAAACGCGAATATCTCATATTTGAACCACAGATGGTGGAAGAATTTTTTATTTCATTCTCCCACAATGTTGTGATAAATGTAGTTCATATAACTACTATCAAATTCTGGACATATGTCTTTATGTTTAATTTCATTCATTTCTCAGACTCATGAAGTGTAAATTGTAATAACAAATCAAATCTCAGTCTCTATCTCACACAAATTATAGAAAATAAAACCCCAGAAATGGCTGAAAGAGCTCAAATAATAAAGAAGTCAGACGTCATCCTGCTGTCAAAAAACTAATTTAATCAAAACAAAATGTTGATTCATCAACAAGTTTATAAAACAGTGATTTAGTTACATAAATAAATCAATCAGTGTATCAAATCTTAGCTTCAACTTCATGAGCATGTCGACATGGTTGTACAATCATTTACCTAACGTAATAAATAAAAGGGAGGAAACTCCAGGTTTCTAAACAGAGGAGCTACTGACAGACGACACTGGGAAACGGGTGAAATGAGCTTTTAAAGCACAAGAACACAGAGTTCGACCGAAAACCAAAAGACGCTGACAGGTTGTAACCAAAGTCGGCTGGCGTATGAAAAAGGTTTGGTAGTTAGAACTCCCATTTGGTTATTTTAAAGCATTAAGACAAGGCAAGAAAGAAGGCTGTTCTCGTGTGAGGAATTCTAGAGAAATAAAAACAATAAGAGGACGAGAAATAAAAAAACAAAAAAAAACAAAAAAAAAAAAACACACAAGTGTAAAGAAGAGCGAAACAGTCAAAAACCTACAACTTCCTGTAACGGTTTATTTAACGGGTTCTGTCTTTTCCATTTAATTCTCTGAAAAGTTTCCTCATAACAAAAAAATAATAATAATAACAAAGAAGCTGAAGATTTCCAAGAAAGGCTGTGTAAAAAAAACCAAAAAACAAAAAAACATATTTCTACTTAATTTCCACAGTGTGGAAATTAAATAAAGAACATTTTTACTACTAATCTCATTATTTTTCATATATAATTTTCCATTTTTTTATTCAATTCTCAAATATAATAAGATATTAATACTTTAACAGTAACACTTTGAATAATTATCTGTTTCTATGTTTTTGATTTTCAATTAGAACCAAATTCCATGTTTCCTTCCAAAGTTGTTTTAGTTCATTGAGTTAATTGTGTTGAACTTATTATTGATCTCAGATACATTTTCATAAAAGAAACTCTCCATTTAAACCCCTGCTCTGTTTGCATGTTTAGCTTCCCTGCTATCCTCTCATGGTTGTTCTAGTTTAGTATTTAGAAATAACCAGAAGTGATTATATGATTTTTTTGATTCCAGTCTTATGAGATTATTTGTAAACAGTCAAATTTCATCGGCCTATTCTTGGAAGCATCTGGGTGAATTACACCTAATGTTTAAGACATTACGAGGAAAACTTCAAGGAAATTAGCTGGAAAACAAAAGGACTCGTAAAATAAAAAGCCTTCGCCAACTTTCTGTCCCGCACAAAGTCGAGATGTCAGCAGATGAGGCGCGAAACAGCTTCTTTTAGTGAGCGAATCACAGCGGGAGGAGACATTAGGGCAGATTTCTGTCACTGCTGAACGTTGTCTTCGACTGTGTCCTCTCTTTCTCTGACCATACACTCCCGGGTTCAGGAGAAAACACTCTTTGCCGTCTTATGAGCGGCCAGTTTCTGCAGTTCATTACATGTCTGCAGAGCCAAACTTGCCAGCATGAACGTTGTATGTACTTCAGTTTGAACTGGCCCCTGATGCAAGGCGAACGTTTTGAAGTCCTTCTGATATGTTTTTTTTTTTTTCTTGTTTCAAAAACCAAAAGTACTGCAGCTTCAAGTATTGTGCCTTACATAGAATATTCTGTCATAAATTAGTTAACATATACATTTTTTTCAATATTGAGACATATACTTTCATATATACAAGACAATAAAATGCTTTTCTCTTTTTTTGTCTGCTTTCTTTCTTTTTTTTTTTTTTTTTTTTTAACTTTTTTTCTTAGAGAAATCCCTGAGAATGTATGTTGACAGTTGCAAAGTTTCCACAAGAGCAAGCACTGTGACAATTTGTCGTTGTGTCTGTGAAGTAAGCACATTGAACGTCTGAGACAACACTGCGAAGTCCGGTAAAAGAAATTCTGGTCATGGATTTGTGGAGTTTTTCCTTTCACTAGGTCGAGCGGGTGGGGCGAGGAGGACCGGGTGGGTGAGGTGGGCGGGAGTAAAGCTGGATCCTTAAGAGGTACTCGTCACTTCCGATGGAGTTGCTCCGTTTGGTTTAAAGCCGTTTGTTTTCTCTTTGAGGCTGCGAGCGTTAGCTGAGGGAAGTAGGCGGAGTGCAAGGTGGACATTTTGCCACTGGACAATACAGTTTACTACTCAGTGTAAAACTCTTACTCTCCTGCTTTCATACATATAAAGGGAAACACACAAACTTCCACAAATTTACAGGTCTCTGCTTCTTCAAACTCAATGGTTTTATACACATCAATTCCAGGTGTAGCTTTTATGGTTTAGTCTTATTTTTTTTTGTCAACGTCAGGACAAACTTCACCCTCAAACATATTTCATATTTCATTGCTGTAAACTTAGGCTTCCCAACATTAAAATTAACCAAGGATGTCTGTGCTAATGCTGACACCGATACAGCTTGAATTGAATGAGAAAAAGTCTAATAATCTTGTTTATTATCACATTAGATGAAAGAAGCCTGCACACTTTATTACAGTTTCGATCCTAGTTGGAAATTTGTCAGGTCAAAACTCGATTTATTTAAGGTGGAACTTCCACCTACATACCTAAAATACAACACAGATTTTCTTCATAATGTAAAGGCATGAAAACGTATGTAAAATTGGATCCTACCCAAGCCGAATATCCATCTTAAGACCATTTTTGTATATTTATTGATTATTCATATTTACATTTTTGATGTATTGTTGATATTTTGATGTTTTGCCTTTGTACTTTCTGAGATTTAACCTCTTGCATTGTTAATGACTTTGAGATGCTTATCATATATGGCATTATATGGTTGTACGGTTGTCGCATCTGTTCATAAGCATTGTGACCTGACGCAGATCCAACTGGGATTGAAACGTTGCCTTTTTCAATAAATCTGGGATTCAGAGTCAGCAGGCGTAACTTATTTAAATAGCCTCACACCTATACATGATGTGCATGTCAGTACAGTTCATTATCACATGACCAAGCAGTCCCAAATCATAGGAATAAGATTTGTGTGAATCGTTTGATTTTAAGTGGATTTTCACTTCAAGTTAGAAAGGATACAAAAGGAGACTCAAGTAAAAAAAAAAAAAAAAAAGGGCAGTTTGGTCTTTTGATCCTCTTTCAACCAAATCTCTCTCGAACGAGCATCATGAGTTTCTTCTTGCCCTTGTATATCTGTTTCAGGTTGTCTATGAACTGTGTGAACTGGATGTGTCCGTCGTGCGCCATTAGAAACGTCTCTCTGGCTTTACTGAGGAACTCGATGAACTCGCTGTAGTGGCGTGGGCTGATGTGCGTCAGCCGAGAGTGCGTCGTGTTGATGTAGGCCCCGATCGTGGCGTCCAGTAGCTGCCTGAGTGGAGCCTTGTCCAGAGACATCAGCTTCCCAGAGTTCCTGCGACTGTGCAGCGCCACCATGCCCGGCGTCGTTAGTGTGCACCGCCGCAAAATGTCCGACAAGACGGTGGCGCACTTCACGCTCTTCACCACTAGGGGGATGACGGCCGCCAGTTCGTTTTTCCCCAGCGAATGGCTGAGCGCACAGGCCCAGAGCACGTCGTTGATGGCTGGGTGTGTGTCTTGGTTGTAGCTGAGGTTCAGGTGGGTCATGGCTAATGTTGCTAGTTTGTACGCCCTCATAGGATAACCACGGTGCTCCATGTAGCGTGCTATTGTAAACAGCTGCGTGTAGTTCATTCCTGTGGCGGCTGCGTCCAGTACAATCTGATAGGCTGTCTCGAAGGCAATGTGGTCCTTCTCGCAGAGCGTCAGGGCTGACAGGGCACAGTTTTGGGGGTCCTTCATGGCACACTGCAGGGCCAGGGTGCGAGCGGAGTTGGCCAGGTTCTCCTGCTGATGGCAGTCCAGATGCAGCCGGACGATGGTGCTGTTGGACATGACTGTGCTGGCAACGACGCTGGTGGCTTCGGTGGGCGTGAAGAGGGTGAACCAGCTCTGCATGATGTTGTCCAGTGCAAACACACCTAGAGAGAGGGTTAAATACATTTAGCAAAGATTTAAATCTGAATGGAAGGTTTTAAAGTTCGTTATGGTGTTCCCCAAGGTTCAATCTTAGCTCCTCTACCTTTTCTTCTTTCCTCTTTCACTCTGGATATTTCATGGCCATAACATTATGCTATATAAAGCCTGGTGAAACAACAATGTCTGGTGATATTCTGTATATTTCTTAGCACAAAAAACAAAACCAACAGTCGGTTTCCATACACTTGTTTTTATGTCCCTGGCAAATGCACCATTTCCTCCTGTTTGAGTAATAATTGCTGAAAACTAAAAATTGAACAATACATATTTGAGAACAATTTTTAAAGATTGAAAGCTTGTGGCCACTTGAGTGCCACAGAGGGAAAGAAATTATTGAAAGACAGACTTACACATCAATGGTTTTGATATTTTTGTAGACAAGAGTGAAAATATGAAATGTCACCAGCCTTGTCCTTTAAATCCAGCAGTCTAGATAATATAAAACCATTAAAATGACATTTTTTACCGCCAGTGAAATAATAATTCTCTTTTCATAGATTAAAATCCAACTGCCACTATGAATGCACAGGTCATATTATTAAAAATCCTTATTTTCAGGATGGACCTCTCTTTGATGAATTGATAATACACAAAACAGCCTATTTTTATGTAAGAAATCTCTCTGGGATACTTGAGGTCAGACTTAATCCCTTCTTTCTACTCAAAAATCATTTCATTCCAACACACAGAATGCATCAGCAGTTTTACAAAGGCTTTCTACCTTTTAATTCAATATTCTGTTTCTAATGCTGTGACATTATAAGGCCTGGCCCTGCTCGACATCACCAACTGGCATGTTCTCAATGAATCCATTCAATCTCTGCTCACAGAAACAGGGAGTCCTTTTCACTCCCCCTGCATTCACAAGAAATCATCTGGGAGGAGGGTTTTCCCCTCTGGACACAGCTTCCTGTCCACTTCAGGGAAATCAGCCGCTGGGTTTCAGTATTCAGGTCCAAACACAAGGCCCACTTAATCAGCCCCAAGCCCACAATCTTCCATAATTACTCCTCTGCCAGTCATTCCTTCCCTCCTTCTGAGTGGCCTCCAAAATCCACTTTTAAAGGTCTTGTAAAGAGTGACCTGGTATTTCACAAAAATCTCTTACATCTCAAAGCATCACAGCAAGGACACATACATCTTTCCAAGTAATTGGTAACTGACATTTGCTAACGTTTGTTAATCCCTTCCCCTGACCAAAGCCACGAACACTAGGCCCATCATGCCGCTTCATGCTGAAGCCGTGTGTGTGTGGGTCAGATATTCAGAAAGTCAAGAACCTTTAAGGTACTTTTTTTAATTTCAATTGTCTTTCACTAAAAGCACGAAAACGGTTTGTTTGTCTGTAATGTGTGATGCTACTATTAGCAAATATAGCTAACTAGCTTACTATAGATTTCTAAAATGACTATATATAAAAATGACTATAAAAACAAACCTTAAAATTTTTAAGTTTGTTATTTATTGAGGTAAAATTGCATTATCTGGGCTGATACATTACTGCTTAAGAGACAAGTTGCTACTGCATCAGAGCTAAACGTTAGCGAGGCAGGTTGCAGCAGATACAGAAAATATGAACAATAAAACATAAATCTAACCTTTGTTTTGCTTTGTTAGAACATGTTTTCTGTAGTAAACATCCAAACAGGTTGATGTTAGAACAAAATGACATTTAGTTACAGCTTTAGTTAAAGCTGTGCTAAAATACTTGGACTAACTAGCTCTCAACGACAATCCTACAGCTTTAGCCTCCGTCTGTCAAAACATCGAGAGTCAAGCGTTTAAAAGTTAGCTTTGTTTTCTTTTCAGGCAACAAAAGCGATGTTCGACAACTGGAGAAGAAAATTCAGGGACCAGTTGCTTCTTACTCTAAACGCCGTGTGAGGGTGCGAGTTATTTTTTGTGGGATAAACAAACTCACCAACTTCAGTAGCACAGGTAACAAGCCATCGCACCATCTCCCTCCTCCGCCAGTTCAAAGTCGACAGGGTCATTCTCATCACCTGCAGGGAAGGTCAGACTAGCTTAGCATGACCCCAGATGTGTTTGTTTGTGTGTTAATGTGTGTTTGCGTTGCTCACCTGAAGGCCCAGCTCCAGGGAGACTTTGAGCAGCGTGAGGTCCGGCAGGCTGTCCATGAGCGTGGCGATTTTGAAGGCATCCTGGGCCAGTTTGAAGATGTGGGATGAGGAGTGGATGTTCTTCTGGATGGACTCTAACACTGTTTGTAGCTTACGAGCGTCGCCTGAAGACACAAACAAACAAACAGAGGTCAACTCATTTCATTTATATGGATACAGATATTGTATAGATGATCCTTTGTAACATTAGTGTATCCTACCATGTCAAACAGGGTATTAGTGATTATTTACTTGTTATATTTCAAATCATTTCTCATTTTAAAACAATCCTTGTCATGATATAATTCATGTTAATAATGACGCAGCATTTTTCTCATTATTACATAATTCTTTTTAACAACAACCCTCCATGTGTTAAAGCAAGAGAAAGGTGCAGTCGATGCCTAAAGAGGAAACTGTTTCATGACTCAACTAGAAGAATGGACAGTAACTGCAAACTGGCATTGATCCTTCATCTGTGAGCCGGGCAGGTCACTGACACCTGTTCACCTCACACTGACTGATGGGTCCCCGGTCGGGCCATACACAGCATCATACTCACATTTAGACCGATGTGATATTTGTAGAGTTCACCATTGTAAATGTGTTTTGGTCCAGCATTAGATACTTTCATACATTTTATTCATCATCAATACTGCCTATAGGGTCATGGGGGAGGCTTTTCCCAATCCCTGCTGACGTTGGGTGAGGACTTTCATCAACATTCACACCCACGGGCAATTTAGAGTCACCAATTAACCAGAACCTTCATGTCTTTGGACTGTGGGAGGAAGCTGGAGAACCCGGAGGGAACCTGACGCACGTAGAGAACAGAAGGTCGACAGATCCAAACCCAGAACCTTCCTGGTGTGAGGCCACTACCACTGTACCCCCCCCATGCCGCCACATTAGATACTTCAGAAACATAAACAACCTGTATAACATTGGGTGAAGGTGGAGGAAAGTGGTGCAGAATTGTACATGTTTCAACCATAAAATGCAGGAAAAACACATCTTTGCCACCTTGGTAGATCTACTGTAGCGTAGACAAACAGTCTAATGCAGCATGAAATCCTCCCTGTGTGTCATTACCTTTAGCAGCAGTGAGCATGGTGGAGGCCAGTTCACACTGTTGGGTCTCTATGTGGCTGAGAGTGAACCAGCGAGGGTAGCGGTTGGGCACCACCGACACTATGTGGTGAGGCCGGGACAAGTCGCCGGAGGGGGCCATGGACTCCAGGACCGGCAACCTGAGCACAGAGGAAAAAAAAAAAACTTTATTAGAAGCAGAGAGGGTGCACAGGAACTGATCTGTCTGCTCAGAGGATGATTTCATGGAGGTGAAGAAGTTATTATAGAGCAACGCTCCTGTTATAGAATCAATCAATAGCTTTCCTTTGCGTCTCTGCCCACATAAACTCAGGTGGAGCTTCGCCTCAGGCCACAATAAAGACGGGTTTAAAAATAACAGCTCAGCTCCTTTTTCCTCCAAACACACTCCTGTTATATCCAGTTATCGCTGCTGCTATGCCAAGAGTTTAATATTCCTCCTTTGTAACTCAAGTCTGGAATTAATAAAAAAAATACAAAGATTTACATATGATAAAAATCAAAGGGGTCTAATTTGGGCGAAGGGAAATAAAGTTTCCCGTGGCGGTCAGAGAGGAAACCAACAGCATGTATTTATTATTCACACGTTTTATAAAACTCGTTTTCAGCAGCGTTGAATTATTTAGTGAATATTCCAGCGAAAGGAGGTTTTGTCATTAAACAGTGCCCCAGATAGCTCCCCAAACCCGCCTCGCTTGTTCCAAGTCAAAGAGCGAGCGGAGGTGGAGTGAAGGTGGAGGGAAGTTTTACCATCATCTCCAAATTTCTCTGTGATCAATCATTTTAAACGTCTATACAACCGATTATATCCCATTGTGACTGGTCAGATCATAAACCAGCCCTTAGCTGACTGTCTGGGCATATTTTAATGGATCTGCTAAAACAAAATCTATCAAAATCCAGTTGTTTCTTTAATGAATCCTACAGTTCATGGTGCATAGTGCAGCATTTCACTGTGAGAGATTATTTGAGGCCTGACAGAGTTCGGACACCGAGGCTGGCGAATTGCACATGTTCTCAAAGCTACCGTGCTAATTATCATGAGCAAAGAGCAGCATGCAAAACACTAAAGAAGCAGCTGCTTCTTCTGTGAGTAACTTAGTAAAATGCTGAAATAAAACTGTGTGTCACCGTAACACAACTAGTTGGTCCAGTGGTTTTGTAGTTTCAGTAACTCCAACAGAGTGAGATGTCTTTTTTCCAGGAGCTTTTATTTGTATATCAATAGTCAATCAATGAAGATGATAAACTTAACACTTTTGAACCACGAGCTCCAGTATTTGGAAGTAAATATAAGCAGTGGATCAGATCTCTCTGTTCAAGGACATCCCTGGTTTTTCTGTTGCTCAGGTGTCTCTGCTAAAACAAGGTGGAATCACCGGCGTGGATGCTGATTGAAGCTTGAAGTTAGATGGCGTGGGGTCGTCTACTCACCTCATGGCCCTCAGTGCAATTTTGTACGCCAGCTCGGCGTCATGAGGTAGCAGCGAGGTGAAGAGATACTTGGCAAAAGTGTGCATGGGGACGCTCTCTCTGTAGAGTAATTCTCCCAGACCACTGTAAGGACCAGCTGCAGGAAACAGGACACGACAAAGATCAGAGATGAAAAGCAGAGTGACCGTGCACATGTGACTGGACTGTGGCCTTGCGGACAAGATGTTTCCCTGCCTGATTGTGTCAGCGGGTTTGATACCACTGATCAAACACACAGGCCGATGTGAACCGTATGACTCA
Source organism: Rachycentron canadum (assembly GCA_038496675.1). Lineage (NCBI taxonomy): Eukaryota > Metazoa > Chordata > Actinopteri > Carangiformes > Rachycentridae > Rachycentron > Rachycentron canadum. The sequence continues at coordinate 18,621,706 of CM076666.1, forward strand.
GCTGTGTGTCAGGTTGAGGACAGCTTTGTTAGTCAAACAAAAATTGAACACTGAGACTTTTGTCTTGGCTACGCTGCAGCGTCACATTCCAACACAACAAATCACAAACGAGTTTGAAGGCTGGTGATTTCTAGGAAAAGCTATAAAGATGGATCCACCTTTTATTTCTCTGTACGGTTTGTTTTTCTTTGTAGGTGGATGAAATTTTACTCAGAGCGAAAGTGAACCAAGCATTTGATTCCCAGCCGGGGTGGACTCTTTCCTGCCTGTCATTCCCCTTCTCTCTGTCCCATTTCCTGTCTCTTTACACCGTCCTATCAGATAATAAAGGCACAAAATGGCCCAAAAATAATAATAATATTAATTAAAAAAAAAAAAAACTGGGTCTTCTCTTATGTGAAAAGACCAAAGCCAACTTTATGACTTCCTCTCTCTGTCTGCAGCACTCCTATGGGATTAGTTTTGTCTGTCAATGAAGAAATGCCAGATTGTAAACCACCCAATAATAATAACTGCGATCCAAAATTATTATCAGCCCAAAGTATGACAAAGAGCGACACTAGGAAATGCTGAAAATATATAGTAATAATATCTAGTGCATCTAATATCACAGCTTCAGCTTTAGTGTAACTATATTTTTGATTTGTCATTCATAGTTTGGTTCATAAATATAGATTTAAAATAGTACATTTGTTCAAAATTTGCTTTAACAAAGTGAGGACACAGAGTTAGGAGACGCCAGCCAACAGCCACGATGAGCCACATCGTACACGCATGCACAGACACACACACACACACACACACGTTTATTGTACTTCCAGCAAACACGCATGCATTCACACAATGTCAGCCAACAATGCAATCAGACAATTCAGAGCACAGAAGTACAAACAGTCACAGTGTCAACACACCCGAACGGCACAGAACGCACACTCAGGTACACACAGTTAAAACAAAACGGCACAGGAAGAGCTGGTTGTGGTGCCGAGTGAGAAAATGTGTCGTTCCTGGGTTCACTGAGGATCCACACATTTCAAGGACATTTTGGGAAATGGACCTTTTTGCTCTCTTGCTGGGGGGTTAGATTAGAAGATCAATACCTCTGATAATATGAAGCAAGAGGCCACAGCTGGTTAGCCTAGCTTAGCATAAAGACAGCTAAAAACAGCTAGCCCGGTCATCTGACGTACACACCGCTACGGCTCATGAATTAACTAATTGTATCGGTTTTCATTGTTAGTTGATCCAGACGAAGAAAATACTAGAGAATCTAGGACCAGCAGGTGCTTCACCATGTTTGAGTCCTACTCACCCTCTAGCAGGACAACAGCTTGCTTCCGGAAGATCTTCACCAGTGAGTCGTTCAGATCGACTTCCTGTAATTTGGCGAGCAGCTGCTCTTCGTTGCGACACACTTTCTCCTGGGCGTAAAGGCCGTCGGGCATCACCCTCTGCTGCCCCAGGCCAATCAGAGCCGTCTCCACTGCCAGCGACACAAACGACTCTCCATCCTCCAGGAAACGCTGAGCGGGGGTGGCAGGATGCTCCGTCTTCCTACCTGAGCCCATCGGGCCTGAAGCAGAGAAGGGGGGAGTCAGGGTGAGAGGGGGGGATGGTTTCCATTTTGAATCTGGTTCAGAGTTAAATTGTGACTTGGTTTTCATTCGATAAGGGATTGAAAGGGGTTTAGATCTGATAAGCAGATTCAGAAATGGACCGAGATTCGATTAAATGCAACTGAGCCGCACCCCCAGTGTGAGCAATGACTCAGGGAGGGAAATGTTCCCGTTGGGCTGTTGACTGAGCCGAGTATTGATAGATCTATTGATCTATTTGTTCAGTCTGGTGTTCCCTTTTCAGTGTGTGTGTTCTCCTGAGGATGGTAATCATGTGTTTTAATGGCTTAATGATGTCTTGGCAGACCTCACAGTTCATCCCAGGAGGGTTAACAGTCCCTAATGAACACACACACACAAACAGATATAAAATAGCCAAGTCTTAATTGAAAACTTTCACGACTTCCTCCATTCAGTGACGTCAACATGTTGCCAATCACTTCACCTACTTTCCAGGAGGAACAAACTGTGAGTGAGTCCTTTCAGGCTCCACTGTGCTGAAATTCGTCTCGCTGAGCCGCCTGCATAATTAATGCATTTTAATTGGAGTGTTTTTCCTGCTGCATTTCTTATTCATGAGCTGTTATTGGAGGATGACCGCAGGCCAATCAGCACGCTTGTGTCATCACTGCTGATTGCAAGCTGAGGGCCCGAAGACGCACTGAATGCAGTGCAAATGAGGAAAGTGTGTGTTTGTGTACTGTAACTGCAGCAGTGAACCATAACTTGCATTTCGTGCAGTGCTGTGCACTAGTGCAGGTCTGACGTGCTTTACCCTTTGCTGTTACTTTGTCCCTCTACCTATGCTTCTCCTCAACAGCTCAGAGAGAAATACAGGACTTTTTATTGCACTAACGGCTTTAATTACTTCTCAAATTCAAATCTTATACAATGCACCGCTTTATATTGCTTTATAATTGTATTGTTAATGAATAAACCAGTAGTTCTTACTGTTTTTGGCTTGTGACACTTGAAATAAATCAAACTCTTTGAAAACAGACATTTCCCATTTGAACAGCTTTTCTCTCACCCCTGGTGACCATCTGAAGGGATCTGACCCCCAGGTTTGGAACCATAGGACTATTCATGCATAGATAATTATTATATATAAGTTAAAGCCCTTCTTTCTGCAGATCCAGTACTTCTGCTTTGATATTTTGCAGATGATAACGTTTCATTTTTTACCTAATTTTCAAAACCATTTCAGTCCTGAACTTACTTTGAAGCAACCTTTGATACTCATCAACCATCTTTTCCTTCTATATATCTGTTTTTAACATTTAGTTTCCTTTTCTTTCAGTTCCCATTTTAATGTTTTTACTCTATTGTGCAAAGCCCTTTGAGTTTCTACAAGAAATAGGCTACATAAATAAACGTGTCCTGCCTAAATGGAGGATCAGAGTGTGTATCTGTGTGTACCTGCGAAGTCGAGCAGGACTGTGGCTCCGTCCTCGCCGCCCTGCCCCGTCTCCATCAGGGTGCTGAATAGTGTGCCGATGGGGTCCAGAGGGTGGCCAACCCAACCCTCCAGGTTGGTAACTGATGTTACACCTTTATGAAGCAGCTCTGCAGCAACACATATACACATAGACTGTTAATGAACTGTTTTCTGTAACAGATTCAAGACAGGAACTGTCAGAGCAAAATGAAGTTCAAGCTTCTATTTAAAGCCTCTGCTCTGTTCGTCTTTTTCTTTCTGTTACTTCACCGTGCAGGAAGAAAGTTTCTCTGTGCTTGTCCTAAAAGTTCAAGACGCAGCAGGAACGTTTTGTGAAACCAAACATTTAGTCCAACATGCAACTTACACAGGAGAAGTGGAGAAACCTGACACTTCCAGTTTTATGCTGCAACACCGAGAATAGACTATTTAGTGAAGCAAGAGACGTCTTGTCTCCAGCTGTTTAGCCTTTTTTTTTACATCTGTTATACATTTTCATCAGAATATGAAACTCAAGTTTTCATCAGGAAACATATTTGTGGTTATGTAAAACTGTGTAAAATGTGTTCCTCAGTTTTTATTAGTTGCATGCTCTGTCACTTTTAACACACTATTAAATATTTGCATTGTTGTTTTTTTCTCCAATAAGAAAGAAAATATTTCATGAAAGAAGAGAAGCCATTTTAAAACTGTTCATGCTAAAAAAAAAAAAAAAAAAAAAAAAAAAACTTTATTGCTTGCAAATGCAAAACTCCACAAGAGCACAAATTAAATGTGAAATCATGACTATGTAAAAGTTTATAGCCTAATATTAAATGTTCTGACACATCTGTGATTGCTGTCTCCTCACAGATGGATCTCTGCAGTTATTTCGATGCAGTTTTTAAAAGGGAGAGTGAAATGAAAATGAGTAAAAAACTAAAATCTTGCTTTAGCGTTGGGTTTTCAAGGGACAAGAAAAGCTTTGTATAGAGGAGGTTTGCCACGCAGGATACTTTTTAATTCATTTCAGCCAAGTCAAACTAATTATATTCATATAGTCCAAGATCACAAACCATAAATTTGCCTCACAGGGCTTTACAATCTGTTGAGCAGTCAACTCCCCCAAAAACCCTTTGCAGGACAAACAATGTGAAACCTGAGAGCGACAGAGGAGAGGAGAGCTCTCTCTCCCATTAAAATGCTTCTTAATGTTTAAAAAAACAGCCAGTCAGAGGATAAACTGACCTTTTTTATGAGTGCGGAAGAACTCCAGCTGTTTCTGCTGTTGCCTCCTCAGTGTGTTGACGATGGCGATGGCCAGCCTGAGCGCTTCCTTGGGGTAACCGTGTGACCTCAGAGCGTCTACTCGGGCGCAGGCAGTGGGGACGTGCTCTGAGACGGACGGAAGGAAGCAAAGAAGTTTCATTCGCCGCCTCGCTTTTATCTTATTAATGAATTATTAACTTGTCTCGCCTTTAACCACGTGGCCCTGCGCTCTCACCGTGCCACAGGGGCCAACCTCGGTTGTCGAAAAGGGAGCTGTCCAGGTTGTCATGGTAACAGTAGTTGGCGTAGTGGTCCCCGGTGATGATGTGCTGCAAGTGTGGGTCCTGCCAGTGCAGATCGCAGGCCTCGATTGCCCGTGTGAACACGGTCCGGTGAGGTCGGGCCAGTGAATCTGAGAGTCATACAGCAAGAGGTCAGGTGTTTTCATACCCTCATGCACAGAGGTTTGTTTGTGTGTGTGTGTGTGCATGTGTGCGTGTGTGTGTGTGCGTGTGTGCGCTGTGGCCACTAATTTGCCTGGTTTATCAACATGCCAGCAGTTGGAGATGCAGTGGCTGTGATAAACAGCTCATCGAGGAAGTTAAGGTGCTAAAAAAAAAAAAAAAAAAAAAAAAACCCGTAGCGCCCACATTTCTGCAACTGCCGTCAAAATCCATACTCCCTCTGCGAGTCATGGCTGAGTCAAATCTGAGCACACAGACATGATACAGATGCTTTTAGACAGAACTTCCCTCAGAATCATCATGTTTTTAAGTTTTCTTCAATATCAAATTCATCCAGTGATACTTATGTGTACATCCATGGACACACAGCAAACAGGAGCTGCTGACAGTTAATTCAGTATTCTTTAAAAGGCCAATTTGCTAAAATCTAAAGAAAAACATTGGCTTAAAAAAGGGCTACATGGCATGGCAACATTATACTTCCTGTTGACATCCACCAACACTTATGGAAACTAGATCTGGAGACAAAGACTGATAAAAAATTAATCCATATGAACTGTTAAGGCTCGTCTTAAACGTCTTTGTTATCGACTAACGGAAACCTTTGTGTCTCTGTGTTTTTCTCTGCTTCAGTGGAAACACACAAGAATAAAGGCCAGAAAAATCTCCAGGACCTCAACTGTGTTATTAGGCTCATTCTATTAGTCGCACTAAAAAGGTAATAAGGCTTGCAGGCACAAGATTGAAGGAGGGAGACTTGATTAAAAGAGAGGGGGGAGGGTCGAGAAATAAGACTTAACTGTTAATACAGCAGCAGAAGAGAAGAGAAGGAGGAGGAGGAGGAAGAGGAAGAGGAGGAGACACAGAACGAAACATTCAGACGTGATGTGGGAGAGGATTGGGAAATAAAGGGATGTGATGTCTCTGCTTCAGCCAGGTGTCATCTCACCTGGGTTGCCGGGAGGGCCCTGGGGCAGAGCGTTGGTCAGATTGGTCAGCTCGCTGCCATGGTTACCGTCCTCCAAGGGGCAGACGTCCACGCCGTTCCACCTGCGAAGCTGTCGAAGCCAGAAGCCTTTCTGCTCAGTTTTACAGTGAGGGTTCAACACAATGCACATCCACAGAGCCCCTGCACAGAAACACACACATTTAGAGTTAAAGACAAAAAAAACACACACTTAAAACATTATTCAGATTTTAATGGCATTTACCCATCTACACATGTTAACTCCCTTCTATTTGTTTTACATCTTAGTCTTAGAGGCTTGTTCAGTAGTAAGCTGTGGCAAGGCTCTTTGTCTTTTAGTAATAAGGTAAACCAGAATATTACTGAAAAAGAGGAATAAATAAAATACCACTGTTCTCTGACCATGAGTAACATCTACATTTCCACTAAATCATTCAGTCATTAAACAAGAATTTTGACGGCTGGACAATTTCAACATTTGTGCCACGAATGAATGTTGAAGGACTTTTCACTTCCTTAAAACCAAAATTTAAGCAAAGCTGAGTGATACACAGTTACATTGGTAATTTGTTCTATTCACTTTGTTTTAAATTTTGTCCTTTTCTATCTTAAGTGATATTATCTTGTTTTGTTTTTTTTTTTTGCTGAATGTCCTCATGATGCATTTCTTTGCACTATAAATTGCCTCTGTATTTGCCAAGCGCTCTATAAATAAAGAATAAAATGAAAAATATTAAACATTTTCCTTGTTTTGTCTGACAAAATGTCCAAAGCTGTCCAGTTCACTGTATTGTAACACAAGAAATTCTCAAATTTGAGAAGCTGGAACCATAAATATTTGAAAGTGGACTTTGAGTGATTTATTGATTCTCAAAATAGTGAAAAATGTCCATCACAGCTTCTCAGAGCCTGATGTGACGTCTTTAAATGTCGTTTTGTCCGACTGACAGATTCAAAGATAATTAGTTTACGAACAGAGAAAGGCAGCAAATCTTTACGTTAGAGAAAACCGCTTGACTGACTGATTAATTAACTACCTGCATTTCTGGTTCAAATCGTGAAGACAAAGGACAAAGGCACGATGAGTATGTTGAAGGATAAATAAAAGGATGACAGGTGATAAAACAAAACAGCAGAAGGAAAAGAAAGACAGAGAAGAGGTTAGGAAGGAGTCAATGGAGGAGGAGAGGGTGGAGAGGGAGGCTGAGAATGGGGGGAGGGGACAGGAGGAGAGAGGCTTTATCCTCCCTCTCTTTGTTAACGCCGCACCAAGGACAACAACGGGCGGAGAGGCGCGAGTGATGAAATGCAGAGCAACACCCTCCCAACTGTGGAGGAATAAAACCAAAAACAGAGAAGGAAAGAGTGCGAGGGGGGCAGAATTTTAACCTGCAGGCTAATTTATGATTTACTGAGTAGAAGGTTTGTGATTAAACATTTAGCACAGCGGTTTTTATTATGGATTTAAATGTTCATAAGCAGCCAGCAGACGACTGTGCAGCAGCACTGTGTCCTGATGATCATGTCCAAGTGTATCTACTCAAATACTACAATTTATGTATAATCACATAGGTTATTGTACAGAATATCTCCTTTTTACATCCCCGTTTGTCCTGAATCTAAAAAAAATAAAATAAATTGTGTGATATTTTGTCATAATTAACTGTGTGAGGTTATGGCTAAAAAGTGTTTTGTGCGGTCACAGTGACCTTTGACCTTTGATCTTTAACCATGAAAATCTACATCCATGGATTCAAGTGAATATTTGTGCCAAGTTGAGGAGTTAGACAAAGTCATGTTTTACAAAGTCACCATGACCTTGAACTTTCACTAAAATCTAATCAGTTCATCCTTAAGTGCATGAGAACATTTGAATCAAATTTGATAGTGTTACTGAGATAATGTGTTCACCAATATGGACGGACAGACAGCTGAAAACATAACGTCACTGGAAAAGTCATGGAAATAAAAACTCATAATTATATATAATTACATACTTGTCACATATGTAGCACAGCTTGTCCATACATCTTCTGTAAAGAGCAATTATGGAACAACACTGTGCACTGATCAGCTCAACTTGTGTGTATTTTTGCCCGATGTCACTGTACCTAGTTCATCCCACAGTTGCCTGTACTTGTCAGTCATGGTGGTTCCCTGTTGCCTCCACAGCACCAGTCTGGGGTCGCCCATGAACTGCTCTGTGATCAGCGTTAGCATGCGAGCTCCGTTGGAGTCCCTCATCCTCAGCATCTCTCTCACCTGCAGAGACAGGAGGAGGGGAATAGTGGGTAAACGTTGCCGTACGGCTGCCGCGGTGCTGTACGCGATGTGCGTTGACGAATGTTATCCGCTCTGCAGATCGTTACCTTGCTGAACAGTAAGTTGAGCTGCTTTCCCGAGCCATGGTACCCGCCCTGGGAGAGAAAGAGCTTCACCTGTTCCTGAACTTGCTCCTCATCCAGATGCCAACAGTTCTCGTCGTCCACGCTGGCCCCCGCCGTCGGATCCGGAGCTCCTGCATCGAACAACAGATCAGTCAGCAGCTCATTACAGCAGCTGGACGACGTCAAAATCAACTGAAACTCATTTTCATTTATTCGTTCACTACATTCAGAGGTGGAAGCTACAGGAAATAAAACCCAAGTACCAAAGTACAAGTAGCTCAGAGGTGTGTTGAAGTATAGTGCTTGCCGACATCAGCACTAATGCATTAATCCAAGAATCTGAAACACTGATCAATACCATAAACTCTGCAACTTCTGTCTACAAGAGTGAAGAATGCATCCCACAGTTATGACACTTACATTACAAAACAATAAATAAATAACAATAACAATCAGAAAATTAATAAATAAGGCAAATAATAGTTTGTTACAGCTCCAATGTACAATAATCTGTCACTAATTACAATGATCTACCAACAACTACCAGAAATTACCTACTGGTACAACTAAAATGCCAGAAATAAATTCTCCATCAAACTATATTAATGTAAACTAGCAGGTAACAAAAAGTGCACCTCATACCTTCAGTAAAGTTCAACACAGAACTGTGACACATTCATTATTCCCTGATTCTTTTGTTTCTAGTCTGGAGGATACAATATGCTACACACCGTGGGACTGGATGGTACTTTAGGAGCAGCCATTTTGTACTTTGTGGTACTTCATGTTTCTGTAAACTCTAAAACAGCAGCGGTTCAAAGACATAACAAGTCTCTTCTCAAACTTTGCCGAACTTCATAAATTCCTGCAGAGCATTCAAGTCAAACTTGACCTGATTTAAGTGTGAGAGTGAATGAGTGTGTGTGTGTGTGTGTGTGTGTGCTGGTATTGCTGTCTTTTTGAGGACTAGCGTTTTAAACCAGACCAGGGAGGACATTCGGTACTGTGAAAACATTATGGCTTTAGAGATCTGTTTGAAAGTTAAGATTTGGTTTTAAGGCTCAGGTCAGACTTAGGTTTAGGTTACAGTTAGGGGCTAGGAATGAATTAATGTCAACAATGGTCCTCACATGTGTGCAAAGGCAAAACGTGTGAGTGTGTGTCCCTAGGTGTGTTCCTCCTTTCCTAAACAGCTTGTTTTTTCTGAGTCTTCTCCCAGGACGTCAGCCTGCAGCTGGACTTCCACTGGTGCGAGACCGAGGAAATCTAACACAGGTACCTGCATTTGCCCGTTAGTGGTTTTGTGCCTGTGCTGTATACACATGAAAGGACAGGTTCACCCTGTTCTTCCTCTAGAATCACAGACAAAAAACACTCACCGTGAACCTGGTTGATCTCCGAGTTCTGGGACAGGATTTCGTCTGCGAGCTTCTGCGCCGTCGGCAGCACCTCGGTGTGATGCACTGTGATCAGGTACTGGACGAACTTCTGCAGCTGATCTCTGTTCATTTGGAAAAGCGTCTCTGAGATGGGCAGACGCAGCTTGACCTGCTCGGGCTTCCGTACTCGGTACAGCGAGAGCGCCACGACGTGGGCGCAGTAGAAGATGTCCTTGTTGCCACAGCTGCATGTTACTGCTGTGATTTTGCAGCGGTCGAAGCTGACGCTGACGTTGCAGACAAGCTCGGGCTCCGAGGACGTGGCAGGTTCCCTGACTGTGCCACTGAGGTGAAACCCTGCACACAAAGAAAATAATTAGTGTTTTTTTCACACACTCAAATCATACAATAATATTTCTGAACCTGAACAGTGTGATTCTCTGCCTCTCTGAATGTGAGGAGGACAACATCAGCCGAGGCCTTTAAGCAAATGTTAAAAACTTTCTTTTTAAGGTGGAAGGAGGGCAGGAGGGCAGGAGGGCAGGAGGGCAGGAGGGCAGGGAGGCAGCGAGTGCAAAGACCCACACATTCTCATTTCCTTTTCATTTCCCTTCCACAACATCTCCAGTGCTTACCTTACCCTGAACCCCTCCTGTCGCTCTCAGGAGAGACAGGATCATTTTGCCCCAGGCAGAGACCTGCGATTGCACAGTGAACTTAAAACCTACAGGTCTGTATGTGTTTGGACAGGCAAATATATGGACAGATACACGGCAATATATAGGCTTGAAATGGTGGAGGAATTGCTATTAACGTATGGTAAAAATACTCTTTAATACATGTAAAAGCCCACTCATACGTTAATGTTTACTGTGAAGTTATTTTATACAAAGTAATGCAAGTGTTGATTATTTTCAAGGTTTGTTTTGTTGATTAATTCAATGACTGTTTAGCTTGAAAATTTTAGAAAAATAGTGAGAAACCATATATATATATATATATATATATATACACACTTTCACCCACTGGAAAACACAGTAGCTGCATGTGGGAGTTTAGATACTGTAACAGTCCAGAGGAGACATGAATCATTACGAGATCTGACTGCGTAAACATATCCATTAGTGGGTTAGTGTGTTATAACAGATGGTGTCAGATGTTTGGTCAGAACTGCACTGTTGCAATTAGTCATAGTTTATCATCTGTCTATGTACATTTAACAGTGTAAATGTCCATGTACCATTTCAGTTTCACTGGCAGAAACACACGGTTCTTTAATGAGTTTAAAGAAAGGTGCTCTGACTGAAACACCTCAAAAATCTACAAAGATCTGACAAAAGCACATACAAGACTCAGTTTTGTGTAACAACGCAGCCAGAACAGTTATTTATATTTAGTCCTGGACCAAAGGAACATGATGTACGTCATGTTGTCACGCAAACTGAAAAAGCTGCGGCCGAGCGTGAGACTGATAAGTCACGATGCCAGTCAGCGACAGATGATGAGACATTATTAGATGATAATTTGAATCAAAGAAAACAAACCAGGTCTGGCTACATATTTTCCACACAAACGAGGGAGTGGTGTCGATCTACTCATAAAAATGTCAGCAAAAAAGGCCTAAACCAAGCCATATCAGTTATTGATTTAAATGCAGCAGCAGTAGAACAAATAGAAAAGTTATAAAGTCAACAAACTGATGCAAATATTTGCTAACTTTACCCTTAGACCAGGTAAGGCAAAAAAAAAAAAAAACCCCTCAGTGTGTGGGTTGGAGAAGAGTGTGTGATACTGCTTATAGGTTTAGCTATTGATTTATAAAAGGGAGAATGTGTTGTTACATCTTTTCAAAGTTACAAAGACTTACTTTAATGTTCATTGTTAATGTCACGGTTTGGTTTGGAAATGGTTCCAGTAAACATACAGACAGCTTTAAGGGGGTTATTTGCCAGGAGTGGGGGGTGGTGATCGTCGCTTGACAAGAGCTTCGGCCATTGTTGTCTCCACAACACGGCCTCTGAACAGCGCTACAGCTTCAGCGGGACAGATTGACAGTGGAAAGTGCTAGCTGGTTAGCATGCTAACTTCAGTAGAAGAAAAGATGTGATGAGAAATAGAGGCAAAACAAAAGGGTCGCTTTCAGGATGAGCGGCAACTGTTATGCTACCATTCGATATTTAGCAATAGCGAGAAAGAAAAAAAAAAGGGAACAAATAGCTCATTTTATGACGTCAAACGAAGCGAATGTCGGTAAAGTGTTAGCGATGGCTCATCCTGGCTACTTAATGGTGAAGCTTCCCATTGTTTCCTTACTTTATCTGTTTATCAGAGATTAAACAGGAAAAGGAGGTCCTGCAGCTGTTACCATCACTATTTATGTTATCAAGTGTATGATCATGTTGTGAAGCTGTTGATTTAAGTGTGTGATCATTTGCAGGACGTACTGTTAAACTGCATTGCATCACATGCTGGTAGTGGTGTAGGGGGTTTTGTGGAGGGGCTTTTATTGAGATTTTACTAGAGTTCAACAACATAAAAACTCAACAGCACCACAAACCAACTTCTCTAAAACACAGTGTTCATAAAAATGAAACAGCATAACCTTTACTAATGCAGGATTTATGACAGGGCTTTGTTAGCTTTGGCTAGGTGTTCCTACATTTTATCATGTTACAAGACACAAGTCTGACTAACAGCTCGATATGTGAAAAACTCGCATACATGTTCGCAAAACACGAGCAGCGTTATTCACCCTGGAACATTAGCTGGGAGATTTAATTTCCACTTTGCCCAAATGTTCTCACGCATGTGACACACACCACACAGCTGACACATATCACCCCTGCTGGGTGGAAGAAGCCTGTAAACAGAGTAGGTGGTTGCCTGCATATGCGGTGGGGTGAAGTGGTACCGAAGTGAACAAAAACAACAGAGGCGGAACAACTAACATACAATATCTGAGAGTGAAACGTGTAGAAATAGAGGAAAGTCTGTTTCAGTTCTTTCTGCTGCCTTTCCTGCAGAGCAGACACACACCGATTCGCACAACCACCAGTCCGCATCCTGTCCTTTAAATACACAAACACACACACAGAAGTACATGGTGCTCTCCGTTACGCAGCCCTGCCCCGGTTGAGCCTGGCCCACAGCTGAACTACTGACGTAACAGAAAGAGAGAGGGTGAATCTAGGAGGAGGAGGAGGAGGAGGAGGAGGAAACTGGAAAAATCGGTATGCCCTCAGCTGAGTGTGAGTGTGTGTGCACATGCGGCAGTGTATACTTGGCGGCAGGCCAAACCCCTGAGCTCAGCATTCTGTAATGCACTTCCTCTCTGTGTGTGTCTGCGCTTCACAGCTTGCATAATACAGCCCTGTGCACTGCATAGCAACCAAACTTAACTCCTTCGCTCCCAACGCAGCATCATCTCACCTTGGCGTGCAGCGCCAAGTCACCAGCACTGATGCAAAGTAACCGAGTACATTTACTTACACTGTATTCAAATACAAAAGGTGAGGTGTTTTCTGTTCATGCTACTCAAATATTGCGCTGCATCTATTTGGCAGGTTTAAAAACTACTTACTCTGCAGAATCTGATTGTGCATACACATGCACACATCAATAATTATTCGATATAATCTACATTATTCTGCAATGGGTCATTCTGCTTAGTGAGTACTTTTACTTTTGGTACTTTAAATATAGTTGATGCTGATGCTTTTGTATAATAGATGGATTTTGAGTGCACTCCTTCTACCACTGGTCACCAGGATTAAATCTGACATTTTACTTTATTAGGGCTATAAATTTTACTGCTGACTGAATAAATTGTTTGACAGATTATATCTCGTATCTAAAACAATGCAGTGGTGGAAGAAGTACACATTTAAGCAGAAGTACCAATACAACAATGCAAAAATAACTCAAAAATGGTGATGAATTTCAACAAGATTTTGTGAAAGTTCTGCAATATATATTCTTCATGTGGATAAAGAAAACTGTGGAGCGTCGGTGCGATGAGCCCAGTCCCAGCACATGCCTTGTGCATGCCCTCATGTGCACCCCGAATGACAGGCACATTGTGAGGGCTGGTAAAAACTATATGGATGTCAACTAATGTAACAGCTCACTGGGATTTCTCCCAGTTTGCCCAATGGTCAGTTTGACTACTTGGGAATTTGTTATGTAATATAAAGGTTAGAGTGAATCTATCTTTCTCCCTTTCTTCCTCTCACCTCAGCTAGGTGCTGCCTGTGCCACTTTATCTGTCATTTCAAATTAAAAGCCCTCTACAGGGCCATGTAGTGACAATAATTTTACAGCTGCAAAATATATATAAGGGAAACACTGAGGTAAACAAGGTTTCCCAACAACCTGCAATCAGACACAAAACCATTTTAATAACTAACATTACTGCACGCAGCAGGCAGGAGAAGAAATCTAAGACCCCCATACATTCAGTGATTTTTCAGATTTTTCAAGTCCTGAAGATGCTGATTACACACTCGCCTGGAAACCAGGGTTTAACACTTTACTCCAATTAAGCCCAAGGTAGTCGACTTAAAGCGTCTCTATAGGATTCAGCGAGGAGGGTGACTCGTGAGGAAGGGGAAAAACAACAGGGGTGTTTTTGTGGTTGAAAACAAGGCCAGAACGTTAGCCTGTGAAAGAGCAGTAGCTCAGCTCCCTACAGAGTTCAGCCTGAGGAGACCTTCATGCCAGAGGCCGTGTGCAGCATCACCCACTGAAACTGTGGCTACAGGGGGTCTTTCTCAGCTATGTGGCCAAAGCCTTCATTTAACAGGACTACCAGCACACAAAAGCCAGATAGACCCTCCCCATCCCCCACCCCACCTCAACCCCACTACATTACACACAGGCACACACACCAGTCAGCCATTCATTCTGCTCAGCCTCCACAGCCGGCCACTCAGGCGTAAATGAGAGCCTCTCAACCAAGGTGTGCTTTGTGTACGTGAGTGTTGTGTGTGTGTGTGTGTGTGTGTGTGTGTGTGTGTGTGTGTGTGTGTGTGTGTGTGTGTGTGTGTGTGTACTTTTGATGACAATGGGGAACCTAATCTCTCACCCGTGGAGATGCAGAGGCACCTCTGGGGCTGTAGGAAGGAGAAGTAAACAACCAATCAATAGTCGCTGTGCACTGATTACCATCTGTTCTTAACGACTGGTTTCAGATCAGCTTAGTGGTACTAGTTGAGCTGATTTGTATGATTCAAGAACAGCCACGATCAAAGCAGAAGAAACCAGCTTATCTGAAACATAATTGTGGCCGCTAAATGGATCGTCCATCGTCATGGATACCAATTATGTAAAAGACCTTTTCAGTATCACAGAGAACCCAGTCCACCGCCTTTTACAAAGATCTACAAGGTCAAGGGCCCCTGGACCAGTGCCTTTATATACAGTGGCTGATAATGTAGCTTTTTTCAAAGTCACAGACCTTAAAGAGAAAGTTAAAAGACTACAAAACTATTCCAGAGAGACACAAAACAACCTCTGTGAGACACAAAAGGACCACAAAGATGCACAGAGTGAGGGTAAGAGTTGTCCACTGGGCTGGACGCGGTGTGAACTGGAAGATTCACCTCTATGAGAGCTCAGAACGAGGTCAGTGAGGATTTGAGTTAACTGGGTCAATCTGTGTCCCTCTTAAGCTCCTCACACTACAACCATACTAATCAATGCTCTCTATTTATTCTGTGTACTTATTGATTTATTTTTTATTGTATTTATTGCACTGACCTGTATGAAAATGTTGTATAAATAAAGTTTGATTGATTGATGTGTAGACCAGATTTTAGTTCTTCACTGACTTCAGATGTAACTAGAAATAAGCAAAACTGTGTCTTTGTCCAATCTGGTCTCCTGCTTTTGAAACCAAACTCTAGAAATAACAAACTGCACTGAAATACTACAAGGAGGAAGGAGCCTTCTCCAACCAAGTGGACAGAAATTCCTCAGCTCTGTCAGAAAAACAAGAGGCCGCCTTTCCAACACATGAGAAATTGCAAGCGGTCTTGTCACTCAGACAAGAAAAGAGGAGGAGTCCTCCAGCGAACGCCACAGAAGCTGCTGTTTTATGGCGTCCACTTCACCGTCCAATAAAAGACAGGAAATAAAAACTTTTAATTGCTGTGTTCAGGCTCCATCGCGGCCTCTCTGGCCTATAGCGAGCACTGGGAGGAATGACTCAGTCTAACAGTGAGAGGAGAGAGAGATGGACCTTTTAACAGCAAGTACAGCAGTAGAAACCTCAGTGGTTGAATCGATTACTAAAACAACTATCAAAGCACTCAGAGATGCTGCACTCTCTACTACTTGCAAGTTATATAATTTCAATTTTATGGAGGCCACAAAGTGGGAAAGGCTGATTGATATTCAGCTGCATTATAATGCAAGTCCGGTGCTACAAACTATAAATTCAATTTGTTGTGGAAACGTGGGCTCTGGAAAACTGGGTATTTGCCATTTTATAGGCAAAACAATTAATTGATTAGTCAAGTGTGTAATGAGTCGACAGTGATGCAGCTTAAATCGAGACGGGGGTTTAATCTGTGGTACTTTTGAGAAATGAATTCATGCAACATAGGCAAAAAACTGAAATAACTAAGGTCTTAAAACCAGGATCCACCTATAACAGATTTACCATGTCAGTTGAAACTGGCATGATTGGTGGCATTGGGCCCCTGGAGGTCTCAGGGCCCAAGGGGAAGTTACTCTTGGTGAATCAGCCTTGGCTCTAATGGACTGCTGAAACAAACAGACACAGAATATACATGTGATCACACCCTGTTGACATGTGGATTAACAGATAGACGTCACACAGTAGCTTTAACAGAGACCCTGTCTCACAGCAGCACTGATAGAAAGTACATTTACTTTCACTTTACTTTAGTTTTGCAATTTTATGTTACTTTTTTACTTGCATTGCATCACATTTTCAGGGGGAAATACTGTACTTGATGTACCATCTTCAGTCAGATGGTTTACTTGAAAAAATTAAAACATTGAAAACATATATTGTTTTTTCTATTTTTTCTTCTCCATTAATCATCTCGTGACCCATCAGATTCATCTTCTGACCCCTCTGGAGTGGCCTGACCCCTAGGTTGGGAACCACTGGCCGTAATTGTACATAGGGGACATTTTACTGCAGAACTAGTACATTTATTTTTAATACGCTAAGCATCGTTTGCTGATATTGCTTTTACAGAAGTAGGCTTTTAAATGCAGGACTAAACATTGTTGTATTTGTTCTTTTACTTAAGTTTCTGAGCACTTTGTCCAACACTGCAGAGCAGGTACAATGATGAGGTGATTTCTAATTGAGCTCAAATGTTAAGAGTAAGTCCTGAAACAACCACTAGGCTCTACATTCACACTAACACAAACAATGTCACAGCTTTTTACATCATTGTGTCTTTGCTGAGACTAACAACGGCCTTCAGAGGTTTGACAACAAGCTTCCTAAAGGACAGAAGAGGATATTTTCCCTTGTCTTTCCACCATTAAAAAGCATTTGTTTGAGTGCCGTCTGTTCCCAATGAGCTCAGTGAAAGTCATTTGTTTAGCCTCTGAGGACCATCAGCAGGCCAGACAGTGCCTCTCCTCTCCAAATGCATTTGTTCCCACTCCAGAGATACACCACAGAGAGTCTCCACAGAGATCCTGACTGAGCTGCACCACTGCTGCTAATGAACCCAGAATCCCATAAAGACACAATTAAAATTAAATAAAACCTTTTAGTGTTTGCTTATAAGTTGATCTGATTGTAGTTTATTAAATATTTCTCAAGATGTGACTGGTGTTTGTGAATATTCCCTAAAACAATCATGAGAAAGGAGTAGGAACAGACGTTTGTATATATGTTAAATATGAAGCTGAAACCAGGAAGCAGTTAGCTTAGCTTAAAACAAAGACTGGGCAGGCGGGAACAACTAGCCTGGCTCCGTCCAAAGGTGACAAAATCCACCTAGCAACACCTCTAAAGCTCACTATTTAACCAATAATATCTGATTTATTGAATCCATGAGTGAAAATGATCATTTGTTCAAAAAAAAAAAAAAAAAAATGCAGGGTTAGCATTTCCAGATGTAAAGCCAATCTAAGATAAGATAAGATAGCTTGCTGCTGGAAGTAGTTCCATTTTACCAGACAGATGTTGGGTTATGGAGGATTCTTTCTTGTCAGCAATTAAAATTTAAAGGGAAAAAAACAAACAAACAAAAAAAAAAAGTAGTAATTATCATTAAGACGCTACAGTCACCAGCCAGATAGCTTAATAGCTTAGCTTAGCATAAGACAAGCAAATCCCTCCACTAGCACCTCTGAATCTCAACAATTACATCTTGACCAGAGAGGAGAAGTCAGTTTTTATGCTAAGCTGCACTAAATATCCGATGGTTCCTGCTTCAAATTGGGTTTTCTCATCTAATTCTCAGCAATGAAGCAAAAAACCCCTCACGTTCTTTGATGAATTGAGGCAGCTAAAGTCAGTGGCAACAGGATTTAAGTGAAAAATAAATAAATAAATAAAAAGGAAACAAGGATGAAGGTAAGTTCAGTCCTCTAAATTATTTACAACTCATCTTTGATCACATCAGCAAAAGATACTGACCAAAATAACCAGGAAGGAAACAAAAAAAAAAAAACTCTTTGTGGGAACAGGCAGCACATCAGTGAAGGAGGCCAACAAGAGGCCGATGGGAGAAGCTCTCTGTGGGAACAACTGCGTTGGGAAGCATCGGGTCTCTGAGTGGATGAAGTTTACTCAGAGTAACCTGAATGTTTCTTCAGCTCCTGTGGGAGTGTGGTGGTGCAACTCCAGCTGTTTTCTGCATTTTGTTTTCTTTCTTCTTTAATGTCACAATTTCCCTCCACCGAATCACCATCTGCTGAGATTAGAGTCTGTACTTTGCCACTTTAAACACACTTGGTCCTGCAGATCACACTCATCTTTGCTTCAACCTGTTTGTGTCAACACATTTTCATCAACTAGCAGCCTGTAGAAATGATTAAAGAATTAAAAAGTAAAACCACTAAATCATTGTCAAAAACAAAATATACTTACAAGAGTATTGTGCAGATTGTTCAATTTAAGAACTAATACGTTATATTAGGTTTCTAAGTATATTAATATATAAGCATGAACTCTAATTGTAATACCAATTAAATTTCATTCTCAACAATTACCTCAGAACAAAAGTGAAGGAAGAAGTATTAAGCTCTTTAAAAGAAGCAATGCCACAGTGTAGAAGTATCTGTTACACATAAAAGTCCCAAATTAAAACTTCTTAAAAAAGTAAAAGTACAATAGTACACCCAAGAATACCCAAAGTATTAAAACTAATTTGCATTTGCACATTTCAGTTTGTACAAATAATCTGTATCTAACATACAAGACTAAGTAAGAGCAGAAGTATAAAGTATTATAAATTGAAAACTAAAGTACAAGTACCTTAAAACTGAAAATTTACATTATAGCCATTTAATTGCATTGATTATTTGAAATATTTTATACTTATAAAACATATTTTTACATGTACAAATGTATATATTTATAAAAATATTTTAAATGATTGAGCTTGCTCATTCAAAATCATGTGACCTGAGAATTTCAAGCTTCATGACAACCAAGCAAACTCCATCAGCAGAGGAAGGCCATCTGTGGTGGTTGAAATGACTGGAATGTGACCTTGAGTCGAGTTTATTTTTAAATTTCCAGTCAAAGTCAAAGACAAAGTTTTATATTTTAACCAATCATCATGCACTGTAGCGTGGCAGACGCAGGTACTGACGATGATGGTGCATTTAAGGGCACTCCGACACCTGACTGTCATTGGTAAAGCTGTCTGTTATGGCAGCAAGTGATGACACATTTCATTATCAATTAAATATGATGGTTATTTTCTTGATTAATCAATTAATGGTTTAGTCAACTTAAGATAAATGTCAGAGACTAATGAATGCCTCACAAATGTTGATCTATAAAGTGTTAACAGAACCTTGAGTGTTGTTACATGTTAAGCACAAAATGAAAACCCTGCAGGATACAAGCTGCTTTTGTGCATCTGTCAAAACACACACACACCTGCTGTACACCACAGTACAAGCCAACAACA
The DNA here is from genome assembly GCA_038496675.1 of Rachycentron canadum. Taxonomy (NCBI): domain Eukaryota; kingdom Metazoa; phylum Chordata; class Actinopteri; order Carangiformes; family Rachycentridae; genus Rachycentron; species Rachycentron canadum. The sequence continues at coordinate 18,641,341 of CM076666.1, forward strand.
GCTTCTCCTCATGAACACCAGTGTGACCTTTCACTTTCTGACCAACAGTTGTTTCCTTGAGGTCACAAACAGCCTGAAAACACCAGTGTGTGTCTGTGTGTGTGTGTGTGTGTGTGGTGGTGGTGGTGGT